>JAKTXA010000010.1:0-479080 GCA_030561325.1 Yamadazyma atlantica
GTCAGCAATGAACCATTCTTGTGATGATAGCCCCTATTAACTCACTGTTGGCACAAATTAGCTTTCCTATATACATACCGAAATACAGCTATGTTTTCAACTGAAAAATTCAAGTCTGGATAGAATAGGTGCGTTTGGAATTTATCGCTATTATTTTAGATATCTCTTCCCTGGTCGTACTTGGGAACTTTTTCGATCTGTCAGCATCGGTTCACTGTCTGATCAATTTTTGGGCACCTTCTTGTTCCTTAAATAATCTGGAAAAATTTTTGAACGAAGGACCTGAGACCATAAACGTTGCATTGTGCTTCATTTCCTTTCTCTATGTTACTGGAAGCAATATTGATCTTTGGATAAATGACACCATCGCTGTAAGTGTCTGCATGTTGAGAGCACCAGCAAGAGCGTACATGCATTATCCCGAAGATAGTAAAACAAGCCAATTTTACCAACCTTCCTTTAGTGGTTGCCCACAGAGCTGTTGGTGACCGAACCCGAAACTAATCGGAAAGGGTTAACCAAGTGTGACTTCTCTAAAAGAGATTCCGTTGATACAATGGTCAAAATAATAATGAATTCCACTATACACGGCCTAGTAGAGACCATCGATGTTTATTAAGTGTAACAGTGCTATTTTTTCAAAAGCATACTCATTGGTTAGGAGTTTTGGAGAATTAAAGGTTAGTGACATCAAGAGCTTAATGAAGAAGAAGATCAAGAATGTGCAAAACGCTTTGTTAATTAGTTATTATATCAGATTCGATAGAATCACAATAAAACAGTTCTCACTTTTAGTTTGGATGGGTAGGAAAACTAATATTTGGGTGCAAATTTATCGTAAGTGCGTGAACCAACAGTTAACAGGGAAAGCTTGTATAATAAGTCCTAAGGTTATCAGACCAGTTTTGCTGAATTAAGTATGAGTGACAATGTTGCATCAGCTTGCTTAGTTAGTAGCAATAACGATAAAGGCTATTCTTATCCAATTCATAAATGACGATCAAGGTAAATCGATTGATCACTGTTAAAATTCAGTTGTTTTAGTAAGCAGACAATTGATCCTTCGAATTGATGATTTTCCTCTGACTGCGGTTCAATTTCAGGAAAAAGCCTTTCTAGCAAAAATTTTGTAAAAACATAGGAACAGGGGAGCAATTTCAGGATCGAAGGGTGTGCTCTGTGGAATGTTAATCTTTCACATTTCTGTTTCCTGATACTATAAAGTTAGGGGGAAGCAAATTATACATATGAAAAGAGGGGATTAGATAATAAAGAAAAATGTGCCATATAGTGTCTTGAGCATCTGAAAGTTTTTCTGTGTGTGCAATAGTGGTCTCCTGTTGGAGCTTATAAGCTTTTGAGTCACAAGAGTCGACATCACTTGGTTTGGTTGATCTTTTTATTTTTATGGTTCATTTATTGAGTTAGTTCATTTATTGAGTCTTAGATATAAATTACCCCCTGTTTTATTTTTTTTGGGTTTAGATGTCTGGAAAGAATTTAACAATTAAATTTGTTTTTAAAAAAAATCATTGCAAAATGCTGAGATTTGTGAAATTTGCGACTTTGGGCATCCAACCTATTCTTTCTGAAAATCGCTTTCAGAAAACAAGTTTTTCGACTTGAATTTAATTTTGCTATGGACAAGCAGCCATTCGAAGATTCCAACAGTAGTACTTGCTATACACACACGTCCCACACAGTTAATATTCAGCTCTGATATAACCTTCATCAACAGCACAAGCAACGTGCGATTAGGAATCAATTACGTTTGTCGTGTAGGACATAAACTGTTTTACAAATGGATGGGCTATGGCTCAAGACTGTCTGGGACAAGTTCACCCCTTTCCCAAATAACAGAAGAAAAGTATACGTCAAATTACTACCCATGATATATGTCTAATGTTACATTATCTATAATAGATTATTATATAGAACCTACAGCTAGAGACCTCTCCAAGAACCCTCCAATTCATCGAATCTTCTTCTCCCGGTGTTTCTTCTCTTGGAAATACCATCATCCACCTCACGTCTCATGTTTTCTCTTTTCTTTCTTCTGATACTTCTTTCTCTTTCGATTTCCCGCTTTTCTATTTCCCAAGGCGTCAATACCTCCACGATTGGTTCCCATTGATCATTTCCATTGTGTGTGCTATTTTCAGTCGTTATTCTAATACCTCTTTCAAAAATCAAACCACTTAATTGTTGGTATTTTTCGAGTTCATGATTATGGGTTCCTTCAGAAATTTCTTTTTTCAAACGAAGAATGACTTCATGTAAAGCATGAGCAACTGCAGGTTTGAACTCAAGCGACAATCCCATATCAGCAACAACAATTTCAGCAAAATCTTCAGGCGTGACGTCAGTCTGAGTTAGGTCCCATTCGAATTTATCTTCATATAATTGCTTACCCAAGCTAACAGCCAAAGTTATGATGACATGATATTCTGTATGAGCCGGTAATTGCAAAGTAGACACATAACTATATTCTTCAATTTGCTTTTCAATAGAATCAACAATCTCTTGAAAAACCAGGTTAGGCAATTCCAAGTCATTGCAGAGTAGACCTGCAAATTCAGCTGGCAGGACTAAAGATTCATTGAAGTTCCACATGAAGAAGTCTGTCAACTTGGAATTCCCGTTATTGTAGTCGATGTTCAATTTAATAGGTATGAAGATGTCACTTTGTCCATTTAATTGTCTGATCTTTGTTTCATTTTCGATATCAGCAGGATATTTGGTATTTCTGGTTGGTTTTAATAAAATCTTTTGAGTGCTTGCATTCAACTGGTTATTGACTACTGCCTGGGTAGCACCTGTGGAGGTAGGTATGTCATCATCAAAGTCGTCATTGAAGTTGTCAAACTCAGCGTAGTTTATCTGTTGAGCATTTCTTTTAGCCGATCGTCCTTGAGGTGCCGTGTTCGCTATCAACGGGTTGTCATTATCTTTGCTAATCCTAGAGCTTAAACCGGTAGACAATGCCTGAGGAAAGAAGGTTTTAGTGTTATATGATAAAGTGACCATGGCTACAACTTGAAATAAAGTATGTGTTTAAGACTGGGTAAATTTGAACGAACAAAAGCCAATGGAGTGCGCGTTCTGACACACACACGACCCAAGAGATCGCTGCCCTGCTATCTGTTATTAGGGTCTCACCACAAATAAATTCGAGACTGGATCTGATATATATTCTAATTGGCCGCAAGCAATGGATGCTGCTTCAATTCTAGAGAAACTCATTGACACCAGATCTGGTAGCTCTGATATCATAGCTCCATATCAGCTAAAAAAATGGCTTCCCAAGAATGTCAGTGCTACTAGTTTACAAGTATTGTCACAATACTTACAAGACGACCGTAACGCGGTTATTGAAGAAGTGAAAGAAAATATAAAACAAGAGTTCAATGTACCAGTAGAAGATATAATAACTAAAGAACAGGAAAACGAAGCTGATGGTATCGAAAAACTCGTCAAAGATTTGACTGATCTTGAGGATGCTTTAAGTTTTCATGATTTGTCTATGGATAGAGAAATTGACCAATGTACTACAGATATTCACAAACTTACTGCAGTTGTTAAAGGTCTTACCGATAAAAGTTCTAAATTAAAGTCAATTGATCATGAGTCTATGACCGAGTCAATAGAAACATTGGGCCAATTGATCGATGGTAGTCCGAAAACCGACTAATAGCATTTCTATGTCCTACATGATGTACTATAATATGTATAATAATTTGGTATCTAATCTACATTATGCATTAAGCTTCTCATTATTGACAAGATAATTATGTTCTATGTCGTCAAGCCATGTCAAGTCTTTCTCATCAAGCCACTTCCATATTTGGAATTTCCAGTTCAAGTCATCTCTATCACCTAACTGATAGTTACTTTCTAGACCACCTGTTTTCATAGGCTTCAAGTAAACTATTTTATGAATACGCGAATGAACAAGAGCCATAGAACACATCACACATGGCTCATGGGTGGTATAAACGGTTAAATCATTTAATAAATAATTCCCTTGGGAGTCATCGGCGTAATCCAATTTCGACCGTTTTGCTTTCTCTTCATTAGCAATTTCTTGAATGCCTTTCATGATACTATGATCCAAAGGATGTTGGTCTCTACAATCGAAGCATTTGACTAATATCTCGTGCTTATCTTTTCGTTCATCAACTATCAAGGTTCCAACAGGAACGCCATTGAAAGTCTTATATTTGGCATGCTCTTCGAGAGCCGATAACAATTTTGTTATGATAGCCTTCTCTTCTTTAATATCTATGGAAACGTGTTTCAAAAATTGAATGTCCTGATTGCCTTTCCAGGCCATGGGCCAGTATTTAGCTGATAACTCATCAGTTATTTCTTTTGTGGCAGGCAAGAATGAAGGAATTTGAACCAACTCAAGGTCATCCGATGTTATACTGTCTAAATCACCATTTCCATATGAATGAATCAGTTCTATCAAGTCTTTCTTATTCATGAAGAGCTGGCTTGAGCACACTATTCCATTTAATTGCATCTTGTTGTTATTTATATCTTTCTGCAATCTTTTAATATGCGTAAAGTTTTGATTATCATACGGGGTAATCGTTTCCCTTATGAACTGTATGAACGATTTTGATTGTTGTGGAGTGATTTTGCAACTCCAAACATCCACTATCTTAGGGATTTTATTATTAGGATTATCAATGTCAGAGTGTTTGATCTGTTGTAGTACTCCATACATCACTTTGTTTTCAAAGTCTATGTGGGGATACTCATTGTCTTTTATCTTAGCCATTTTATTACCTGCTTTGAGTAAATCGATCGAAAGCTTTATATCTTTAAATATGGATTTTCCAAGATTGGGAACTTTCAATTTCATCAAAATATTGTCCTATTCTATTAAAATTTACACATCAATGTAGAAGAGTATGTAAGAAGTTAAATCTCGTTCATGAGAAAAGTCGCATCTGAAAAGAGCTTAGTACTGAGATCAGAACGAAATCATGAAACCGCTGGCTCGGACTTTAAAATCCTATCTACTAGAGAATGAGGGATGGGACAGAGATATCTTAGAAAGTAAGATATCCAATTTCATTCCCCTTCGAAATGAATTGAATGACTTGTTATCTCGGACTCTTGTGTTTCCTTTCCGTTGTTCTGATATCCCAGAACACGTTTGGAATATTAATTATCAAGGGTCTTACTTGGAATTTATTGACTCAATCCTACAGTACATGATGACCAAAAAGGTGAACAACACAGCAGTTTACGGATATAAAGATCCATCCTTTGAATCTGATTTAGTTCATAATTACTTCAATCCTTATACCAATTTCCAGGCCAATATCTTGCGTAGTAACCTTTGGGGCTGCTTATTTGAGATTGTGGGTAAAAGGTCATTTTTGAAATTGTTATTTTGTACAAAACTTTATGCTAGGGCAGAAAACGGAACTTATTTACAAGTCTCTGGCAAAGAACATGTTTATAAATATGGTCGTATCCCAGAAAAAGATATCCCTAATGAGTTTCCTGCCAATATAAATACACTCCTTCTGAATTGGGAAGACATTTTGTTATCGATAGTGGGCGACAAAGGAGATGCAAGACTACATAAATTACCCTCCAAATATAAAGGGTTGAAAGCAATTGCTCGTCAAATCCAGCTAAATCATAGGAAATGTAACTATAAGGCAATTCTTCAGAATATCACTGATCGAACCTATCACAGTGCAAACATCGAAGGAAACAATGTAGGGCAAGTTAAGCAAAAAAGGCTAGAGAAAACTCCAATAGGCGTGGTAATAAAATTTGTTTTAACTATAGTGGGTAAAATATTCGAAAGCAAAATCTGGGGTAGTCGAAAGAATGCAGCAATTGTCATTAAACGAACAATAGAGTACATAAAATATGGAGATAAGGTATTGGACTCAGACCTAGGATCTATCAACTTTTTTTCAATAAAGTCGGTTCCTTGGATCGGCAAATCACACAAAGTTTTTACTGTTGAAGACTTAAACATGAGGAAAGATATTATCTCTAAATTTTTGCGTTGGTATTTTTCGGGGTTTATTAGAAGTCTCTTATTTAAATTTTGGAAGCCAGTTACCCAGAGTATCTCGGGTGGAAAATTGCAAATAGACTACTTTCCAATATTCCAATGGAAAGCTAGTTCTGATAAGTGGATTAACGAATATGTTGAATCATTTTTATTTAAACTGAGAGAAGAATTCAAACATACCGATAGCTTACAAAATAATTTTGTGGGTTCAATAAAGTTGGTACCAAAGACTAACGGAGAATTTAGATTGCTATGTATCCCTTTGAGAGCCAGACCGTTATCTATTGATCTGAATGAGAAAAGTGAATCAATAAGGTATAATCTTTATCTAAAGAATTTTATAAAGCCATTACAGTGCTTATTAAACTTAAAGGATAGAAATTTGAGCAACTCACAGATTCATGCACACCCCAAGTCTTATTCTGTTCGAGACGTCGCTAATCATATTAACGATTTCAGAATAAAATTGATAAACGAGAATAGATTGGATAAATTCTTTATTGTCAAATTCGATATGGAGAAGTGCTATGATAATATGAATCAAGAGTTGTTGCTAGAGAAAGTAGCCAATCTTTTTCAAGGTGACGATGAAGATAAGACATACTACATAAGACGATATCATGAAACATACATGTTCTCAAATGACAAAGATCGACAAAAATTGATTTGCAAGACTGATAATGAGCTTCAAGCTTTCAATTTTACCGAATGGGATGCAGAAAATGGCATCAAGTTGACAAATGAATTTAAGGCTTTGATTGACCGGAAAATTACGAATAAGCTTTCAAAATCAGATGTGATATCGGGCATAGATGATTATATCAAAAACTCGTCTATATTTTTGAAAGGAAACGAATTACAACTTTACAAGAGACGAAAAGGACTCTTTCAAGGATTTCCACTCCTGGCGACTCTCTGTAACATTTTTTACAACCAACTTGTTGATCAAAAGCTATCCTTTACGTTTGAGGATTCACATCCATCTGTTCTTATCCGTTTAGTTGATGATTTTATCTTTATTTCGACTAGTTACGAGTTGTGTCAAAAGGTATTTGGCGCCACTTCCAGCCCAGAATTTAAGGAACATGGTGCCTTGGTAAACGAAGATAAAACATCATGGATTGAAGGGGGTTCTACATCAGATACTGGATCCTTATCTTTTGTAGGCTTGGATATCGATACCAAGGGTTTGACAGTTAAATCTTCAAGCATATATGACCCTAGAAGATTAGCATTGGAAAAGTGTAAAACTTTTAAAGACTTGTTCCACTTTTTGCTTTGGTGGTACAAAATTCAGCTTCAAGAGCATGTTATTAGTCTCAGATTCAACAGCTTTAACCATCAACTCGACAACTTGACAGAAATCTGGAAGATTTTAACAACAGTTTTATCAATTTTGACCAATTCCTTAATTAAAAATGGAAAATCAGCATTATCCGAAGAATTTTCCCAATTTATTCTTGATATCATTGAGATTACAATGGTTAAATGGAATCACTTCAACAATAATTCTCCCGAAATTTCAAGAGTGAGCTCGACCTTAGAGGAGCACTTCATTAAATCGGGGACTTCAAATAACTATATTGAAGAAGCATGTTCCATTCTTCAACTTATTAGACAGTCTTGAGTCTCTTTACGTAGTTATGAAATTTATATAAATTTGCATTTAGAAATAGCTATCTCTATACACCTCCTAAAGACATCTTCAAGTTCTCAGAATCTTTCAATTGCCTCTGTCTCTCAAGTTCCTCTATACCACCGGACTTCTTGAGCTTACTGTCATCGACAAAGGTGCCAAGTTCTTGTTGAAATTTGGTTAATCTCATCATTTCTCTTTCTTTCTCCCGCAATCTTTCAGCTCTGTTAATCGCGTCTACTCTGCTTTGATGGTCTGGACGTAAGGCAACAACCTCATTCAATACGGCATCCTTGATATTATTCAAATTTTCACCGGGCTCTGGGATATATAGATTTGCAACAACCTTGTTTCTTCTGTGATTACTTTGTTTACTTTGTTCCAGGGAACATTGTTCAATTAGGTCGAAAGTCTCACGTATCTTCGAGATATCTTCTTCTAAGTCTTTAGTCAAATCATCTTGAAGGTTGAAGAACTGCTGCTCTTCACACACTTTGTCCAATTCAGCTTCCCATATTTTCTTCCATACTCCCTTTTCGTTACTGATGTAGCTTGACATTTGCTGTAGGGCCCGATGTGCCTCGTTAATCTCTTTTACTGTTAGTTTGAGCTGCTGATCACTGACACGAACACCTCTTTGGGCAACGTCCTTCCTTAGAGCTTCCATAATATCTTGTAAATCGTCCACCTTGGTCAATAAAGAGTCAGACTCTTCTGATAATTTAGAGTGGCATTTCTCCATGTATACTCTATTGGAAGACATCGAAGCATCGACAGCAGTACTTTGAAGTTGTGAGACCTTTGAGTTTAGTTCAGTTACGAAAGACTCAATGCAACCCTTGTTAGTCTTCTGCAACTGTCTGACGACTTTCAATTCATTTTCTATAGAATCTACCTCCTTCATAATCTCATGCGGCACTACACTTGAAGGTGTTGCTTCTTCCTTTGAAATCGACTTCGAAGTTTCGTTGCTATCGACACCAGCAGACGTAGGCGTGGGCTGCTGTTGAGGAATAAAGGGAATTTCAAGGTTCTTGAAACCATCTTTGATGGCACCAGTGATTAAATCATCAAATGTTTCAAACTTATCCCTGAGAGTAAAAACTACCTGCTCTAATTCCTTCCATCTTGAGTTTTCTTCTAAATTGATAGAGTCGGATGTTCCATTTGCATAATCATCTGAAGACTTATTGACCAGGCCCAACTTATCATTCAATTTGTTCTCGTTCAACGAAAGTAAGGTCCCATCTTTGACATCGGACAAATACTGATCTTCTAATTCATACGAAACACCAGATTTAGGATCAACTATATAAATAGCAGGAAAGTCAGTAGATCCAGGAGAATAGGCAAATTTCTCCACAAATAAAAGTCTCAAAGAAGCAAAACTTACAGGAGTTTTAATAGGTGCTTTTTTAGTATGATTATCAACTTTCAAGAAAACATATGCCTCATTGTTCTCATCAGTGGGTTCTGGTTGACTGCGTCGAGGACTTCTTTCTTTTATAGAGTCTCTGATAGCCTGTGCCAGCGGAACCCGCTTTGCATCAGGGGACGGAACGCTAGGTAGACCGCTTGAGGGGTTTATATTTGCGAGCTTAGCATATTGATAAGCACTGAATCTCTTTGAAGCTCTTCTTTGTAACACATTCTCATTTTGAAGCTGCAAGAGAGCATCCTGTTCAGCCAGTGGAACATCATCTTGGCCACCGACGTCAATATTCTCTTTACCTTTGGGTTGATGATTAACGGAGCTCATCCTAGAACCACTATGTGGTTCAGAAATCTGAGATGATGATGTGGAAGACGAGTTATCGACTGGTGGCTGTTCTTGCGATGGCTCATTGGTCCCTGAGGGCTTGAAAGGTTTGCTTGTGCGATCAGACCTAGCAAACTGCCTGTCGTTAAGGTCTTCCTGACTCTGATCACTCTTTTTGTGCAGGTTATGAAGAATTGATTGCAGACTATTATCACGGTTATTACTCTGATTAGTCGTCGGTTGCTTCTCAGGGGATTTTGATCGTTGCTTTTCCACAATTATTCTGTCTGGATTCGATTTATCATTGGACTTTTCACTAGACAAGCTCCTAGCTTTTCCTTGTTTTGCCTTCAAGTTTTGTAATAGGGTCACAATGATGTTCCTAATATTAGGTAGAAACCGGTCCAAATTTCCTTGACTTGGAGCTTCACTTAAAGCTGCCTCTAAAATGATCCTCAAAGCTTGTGGTACATCCCCGATATCAGATATGTCAATTCCCGCTTGGGTAAAGGCTCTGCTTGCAGCTCGGAAGTCATTTCCAAGCTTGACATAAGCATCAGATACATATTTATCATCCACTTCTTGTCTCGCCCATTGTGTTAGGCTTTCTAGTAAATGCTTCGTAGACACAAGAAGCCTAGTAACACTAGACTCTATAGAATTGAGGGAATGCCTCTTACTGGAATGCTTTGAACTACTCATTTCAAAACTTGAAGCTATAGTTTTTACCTAAAGGGCCTAGCAGGATGAAATTTCCAACCCTATACAGAGAATCCTATAGCAACAGTCGCTATGTGTTTTGATCTTACGGTTTTTCTGTTTGTACGGTCGCGGTACCTAAACTTTTGAACGGACATTTATTTTTTGATGCGATTGTTGTGTTAAATATACCAGTGAGAAAATAGGTGGATTGGTACACTTATAAGCAACAAATTACCTATATAACATGAAATAAAATACAAAAGAAAATGAATGAATGCAGAATTAGGATAACTCACCAACTGACTACAGTCACCCGAGCAGGTTTGCAAGCTTTTCTTTAGTATCCGATTTGACTTCCCAATGGGAATTACTTTTATTGTAAAAAGCAATGTCTTGGATAGTATGTTTAAGCAAAGATTTAGTGAACCCTTTGAGACTCTCTTCATTTTTTGACAATTCTGTCAATGTACCAATAGAGTAGCTTTTAGCTTTATTGAGTTCAATAAATTGAACTAAATCATGAATGACTTTTTGATCTTTGATGGTGGGTTTCTGAGGAGTGAGTAGATTTGGTGTAGTACTGCTGCTGATATTCGTAGCCTGCATTTGATTTGTAGGCATGACAGTGTTGGCACCTTTACTATTGAGATTCACAGTGGCCTGGTTGTTATCAGTGGCCCAGTAATTGAAGAACGGATCAATTGAAAAGTCGATGTTTACATGCAACCTTTCATACTTCATATCATCAAATATTGAACTAGGGTTAATACCATCATTCCATTGACATACAGGTACTAAGGGCCCAAGGAACTTTTTCATCTTTTTGGAATCAGAATTACCTTCGACAAAATCTTCCATATCGTCATCATCCAAATCATTAGCTTCATCCTCTTCATCCTCTTCCTCATCATCTATATCCTCTCCATCACCTTCTTCTTCACCATTCCAATCTAGATCAGAATCATAGTTATAATCGTAACCCGTTAAAGATGTATTGAATGGTTCAAGTATTGGGAAGCTTATTCGTATATGATCACTGGAGCACCAGGTACCGATATAAGGAGGCTTGGAATTCTCATAAAATTGGAGATATTTAATTGGAGGGATATTCTGAAGCATTTCATAGATTTTTGATTCAGTAGCGTCAGGAGAATTGAGAGCGGCAATTATGTCAGTAGGCGTTGTTGACGTATTTTTATGGCAGTCCCCGACGGACCTATTTGTTGTGAAAAAAATCTCCGAGTTCTTTTCTGTAGAATTGGCTAACAAGAAATCAAAATTTGAAATAGACTGCTCCAATTTGTCTGGGGCTAAACTTTGAGCTGTTGGCATCGAAGTTGTTTGCTTTTTAAAGAAGGGTAAGAATGTGGTATCATAGACCGACTCTTTGCTCTTAACCGGCGTCCCTTCAGCTACAGCTTCATGTTTCTCAACGGGCAGTCTCCTTTGATGGGAAGAGAAAAAACTTGAAATCTTTCTTTGGCCCTTCGCTTTCTCTTCCTCTTTCTTCAATCTTTCTTCCTCTTTCTTCCTTTCTCTCTCTAGTCTTTCCTCTTCCTTCTTCTTTTCCCTTTCAATTCTCTCTTCTTCTTTCTTCTTTTCCCTTTCCATTCTCTCTTCTTCTTTCTTTCTTTCCCTTTCAAGTCTTTCCTCCTCTTTCTTCCGTTCTCTTTCGATTCTCTCTTCCTCCTTCTTTTTTTCTCTTTCAAGTTTTTCCTCCTCTTTCTTCCGTTCTCTTTCTAATTTTTCCTCCTCTTTCTTCTTCTCTCTTTCTAGTCTTTCTTCCTCTTTCTTCTTCTCTCTGACTAGTCTTTCAAGTTCCTTCTTTCTTTCACGTTCTTGTTTTTCCATTTCTTTCTGTTGCTGCTTTTGCAATCTTTCTTCCAACTTCTTTATTTCCTTTCGAATCTTTTCAGCCTCCTTTTGTTGCTGCTTTTCCAATAGTAATCTCGATTTTTCTTCCTCCATGGATCCTCTTGGTTTGTCATCAGTCACCAAAATCCTTTCGTTTTCGCTATTCGAAATGGTATTAGCATGAGGGGATGAGTTGGTAACACTAATTGCTTCTTTATTGCCCATCTCTTCACCTTGAGGTATCTCCTCAGTATCACTTTCTACAATAGTTATTTCCGGACTAAGGCATTTCTGCCTCTTTGATGGCAGGTCAGTCTCCCCACCATCGTCAGAATGAAAAGACTCCACAGAAGCTCGTTCAAAAGGCCTTTTTTCTATTAACATTTCTTTAGATGGTGTCAATCTAGGAGAATTGAATTGAATGGTTCCTTGTTTTGACATTACAAACTTACTAACGCCAATAACAGGAAGATGTTGGTCCAAATGTATCAACTGAGAGAAACGCGTAATCTAGAATTTCCAAGACGCGAATTCTCGCACAGTGTGAGAACGATGGTTGCAAATTGAAAGTGCGAGGCTTTATTAAGAGCCAAAGAGGGAGTATAGTACGACAATATCAATAGTCTATTATAATTTAACTATATATGTATTTAGAATACCCCAAAAATGAATTATTTAAATAAGAAGTGAAAAATGAAATTTATAGAAACCACTGGGAAACTTTTGATTATCTGTAATCTGGGATTTCCAAGTGGAAAAAAGGTGTATTTGTACCAACCGGAGCTAAGTAGTCTTGTGGTCTACCAAACTCCAAATCATTATTGGTGGCAATATTGACATAGGTAGTATCACTCACTAAACTGTCACCATCGTATGTACCGAATCCAGCGTGATACAAACCCCTTCTGATCCATGGTGAAAGTATGCTTGAGAAATGGAACTCAACTTCTCTACCAGCATAGTTGTTTAACGATTTTCTCAAATCAACTAAACTTTGAATACTAGTAGCGTCAATTGATGCGACACATGAGAAGTCTAAATGGATTATTTTCAACACTGGCCGAGTGTCTTCGGCTATAGTTGAATCGTCTTTATTGAATTTCTTTAAAAATGGTATATTCCATTTTAAAGGACCAGGATCATTCCATGGTCTAGACCCAGTATCAGTATATGCCATAGAAACTCCTCTTCTAGTAGTTTCTTTAACATGATCAAGAATACGATCTAATTGGAGAGAACAATTTGGATAAGTGAAGCTCTCAATAGGCTTAAAAACAACCACACCAGGAGGGGGTGGCTGAACATGCAAATCTGTATTGATATTCCTATTGTTCAAGGGAGCCCACTTTGTATGGAAACGGATATTTGGGTTTTTCTTGATTAGATCTCTGGTGTTGAATTCGTAATTTGGATTATGCTTCTTGCTATACTTTAAATCCCCGATCTCTGTCTCATTATCTTTGTTAGAAGTATTGTTTTCTCTATCATTATCATTAGACAAAACTTGATATATTTCAAGTTCAGCGGAGCTTTCCCCACTAGAAGAATTTGAAATTTCTTTATTGTCAATACCGAAGGGTTTGCCGCTAGAAACAACAGGATTGATGACTTCGGCGACTTGAACTCTTCCTAAAAATTGACCGTTGGGAATAGCAACTCTAAACAACAATACTGCCACAGAAGCACAGATAGCGAAGTAAATACCATTTTCAATAGATGAGAAGATGGTGATAAACACTGCAATTATAAAAATACCTGCATCAATTGGACTTGTTTTCCAGAAATTCCAAGTAGTCTTATAATTGGCCAACAAATCAGACACAGCATGAATAATCACAGCAGACAAAGTAGCTTTAGGTATATAGTAAAATGCTTCAGTTAAAGCGTATAATGCTAATAACACAACAGCACCAGTGTAAATACCAGCCAAAGGAGTCTTCACACCACATTTATTTTTCAATGCAGACCTAGAAAATGAACCAGTAGAAGGATAAGCGCCGAAGAAAGTACCGACTAAGTTGTTAACACCAATGGCAATTAATTCTTGATCTGGAACAATCTTGTAATCATTAACCCTTCCAAATGACTTTGCAATAGCAATATGTTCTAACAATAAAATGATAGTGGAAACAGGAATCTCAGAACCAATAATATCCATGATGCCTTCAGGGATTTCCATTACACCCGTGTGACGTAAACCAGAAGGAACTTCACCTAAGATCTTAATAGATGGCTTAAAATCATCAGAATCTCCATTATACCTCTTTAATTGTGGATGAACCACACCCCAGGCAATCAAAGTGGCGAAAATTAAAACTATGGCATTTCTTAGTTGTTGAATATAAAAAAACCACATTTTATATTTCTTTGATCTCTTTTGGCCAAATTCAGTAGCGAATTTCCAAGCATATAAAATAAATAATGATACCAAACCAAAAGCAGCATCAATTCTGGTATCAGGCAAATGTTTCAAGGTATTTATTACTACCTGGTAGGCAGCGTCTCTGGTGTTCACCAAGTCTGAATAACCCATCAAAGCGGGAATCTGACCGGTCAAAATCGAAAATGCTGAACCAGTCATGAATCCCATGACTGCCGGTATGGAAATGAATTCTAAAATGAATCCTAGTCTTAAAAGTCCAATACCCGTCGCTATACCCCCACAAATCAAAGCCAAAAATGTAGCAATCTCAGGAGCTGAATATTTGTCACCCGTTTGGGCTTGTACATTTGCAATAACTTTACCAACTTGCATAGACATAACTGCAACAGGACCGATACTGACATCCTTGGAAGTGGCGAAAAATGAATATATGAAGACACCGACAAAAGAAGAATATAACCCATATTCTGGAGGTAAACCAGCCAAACCAGCGTAAGACATGGATTGAGGCACCAAAACAACCCCTACTGTTACACCGGCAATAATGTCACTGTAAGCCCATTTATAATTATAATGCAAAATCCATTGGGCAATTGGGAATAACGATGTTACATAGTTCTTTGATTTTTTACCAGGGTTCTTGAATACGGATTTCCCAAAATCCATTACTGTGACAAGTTCTTCATCATATTCTGGAACGGCAACTTGGTTATGACTACCAGTGCCATCATTTATTTGAATCTCATATTGGTGGCCACTTGTTAAAGAGTTAGAGTCATTAAAAGACTCTTGGTCCACTATTTCTCTATTAGTCGCCATCTTTACTAGGACCTTAGAATGTTATTCTTAAAAAGTAGTAAAAGTGAAGAAGATCCAATAAGAACGGCAGAACAATCTACTTTTGAATCAACCTTTTCAACTGGATCTGATGGCAACTACTGTGGTAAATATTAGCAATAAAACCTTGAAAAATTCTTACTAATAGCTGTGGTATCCACAATTATCGATAGTCACGTGACACCACTGTTTTTTTGCATCCACAGTTCTCATCTACCACAGTTTTAGGTATCAACACATTTTATAGAGGAATACAACATAGAGAAAAGGTGGACTAAAATACTATTGAAACAGAGAAGAAGAATCAAACATGCTAGTAATAACCTTTCCGGCCCTTATATTTTATTTAAGGCAACCAAAGTCCTATATAGTAAAGTAGGAATAGTCGATGGCCCGTGATCACGTGAACGATGGCAATTTCCAGTATCGATTATCTCATTGAAAATTTTCTTGCTGTGGCCGAGCGTGGCTTTGCTAGGCCCTTAGTTAATAACTCCGACATTTTTCATGCACGATATTAAAAATGACATAGATCTACCTGGTAACCGTAAAAAGCCAAAATCTTGTATTATATGTATATAGCTATGTATGCGTTACAGTTCACTAATTTTTTTTTCTTTAAACCTTGACACCCTTAAGGTTTAATTCTTCCACTTCGTCTACTAATTTTCTATATTCTTGTTGTTTGTAACATTGTTCTAAGAATATCTTGTATTTGGCAGATAATAACTTTCTGTCTGGGTGATTCTCTTCACTTGGTAACACAACTTTACCAGGACCAGTCATCTTTTCCATAATCTTCCATAATTTGTTACCAGACACAGAATCGTCCACATTTTTGTCTAAAGTGGTTAATGGTTTCAAGTTTAAACCACCCAATTTTTGGGATAATCCCTTTTGGACATTTTGTTTGGATCCGAAAGATAAGGTTTGTTCATCATCAGATTCATCATCTTCATCAACAGGTCCCGATTTTGGTGACTTTTGTTGATCCAATTGTTCTTGGGATGGTTGATTGAAATAGTCGACTTTTTCTTCTTGCATTGGAGTCATGGATGGGATTTGATGATGAGATCCACTTTGAGTGGAGGCATAAGCTAAAGCAGCCATGTTAGCAGAGGAAGCAGTAGCAGAAGGAGCAGTATAAGGTGAATGAGCACCACCACCAGAAGCTTTATTTAATGAAGTTTGTGACTTTTGAGTTTCTAAAACAGAAGATCTTCTAGATTTACCTCTTGATTGGATATGTTCATTGACAGCATCTTCAGAAGCAACAGCTCCCAACAATGCAGTACCGAAAACAACAGCAGCATCGATATATCTTGGAACCACGATAGGTAATCCAGTGCAATCAGCCAATAATCTCATCAATAAACCATTTCTACATTGCCCCCCACTCATAAAAATACAGTCAATTTCATGACCTGATTTTTCCATTTCTTCCACAATTTGTCTAGTCTGTTGAGCAATGAATTCACAAGCACCAAAATATTGGATAGCTAAGTCATTAACAGAGGAATCCATGGATTGTCCGATAATAGAAGCTCTCATTTTTGGGTCAGCAATTGGAGATCTATTACCATGGAAATCACCGTAAAAGAACATATGTTTAGCCAAGCTTACAACTGATCTAGCACCATTTTCAACAACTAAATTTTCCAAGATTAAGTTCAAGTAATCGAATTTAGATAAATTAGAAGTTTCAGCTAAATGACTCAATTGATTAGAAGCAGGATGAATGGATAATACATGAGCCAACAAAGCACCAGTACAAGATTGACCACCTTCAGCTAACCAATAGTCTTTAGCCATAACATCTTTATAAGGACCCCAAACCCCTTGAACAAAACAAGGTTCCTTAGTCATAGCAATGTGACAAGTGGAAGTACCAGCAACAGCTGCTAATCTACCACAACTGGTAGAAATAGAACCATTGTTTTTCTTTTCTAAGATTTCCAACACTTCAGGATTATCAACTTTAGCAGCAACAGTACCAATCCATCCAGCATAAGCATCGATGACCCCTGAACCAACAATACATTCGGAAGTCAATCCAAGTTCTTCAGCAGCAGCTGGAGTTAACTTTCCAACTTTATCACCGGCACTCAAGAAAGTACCGTTTTTGTTAGGAATACCACCCAATCTTCTAAAGTCATCTTCCACTAATTCTTCCAAGTCTAATGATAATAAAAAGTCTTTAGACCAACCGGTTGTAGACCCATCGACTCCGGGAGGAACCAATCCTTGTTTACAAACGGTAGAACAGTAAGATCTAGATTCAGAACCAGTAGCTTTATGAGTCAAATAGTCTGCCAAATCATAGAATTTACATTGGGAAATACCACCTGGTAAGTTGTGCTTCAACCATTTCATTTTAGGTAATTCCATTTCAATGGACATTTGTCCACCGACATATTTCAAACAATTGTCACCAGTAGCATTAACTTGATCGGTTTCTTCCTCAGCTCTGTGGTCCATCCAAAGAATGATGTTTTCTTTGTGGTCAGTAAAATCGGGACCCACACCAATTGGTTCATCAGTTTTTTCACTGATGGCAACCAAAGAACAAGTAGCATCAAATCCGATCCCAAATACATCATTTGGATCAACACCACTGTCTCTCATACAATTCTTGACACAGAAGCAAATAGCATTCCAAATCTCGGTGGAGTTTTGGGTGATGAAATTTGGTTTCAATTCGTGTCTGGTGATAGGTCTTTCACTCAATCCTAAAATGATCCCATTGGTATCGATAATACAAGCTCTAGCAGAACCGGTACCTATATCCACCCCGATATAATAGACATCAGGTTGAGGAGGTTGTTGGACAAAGTTGAATATAGAGGATTTTCTAGACCCTAAACTAGTATGGGATTTGTTCTTCAAGGCCATGATAATTTAATTGAATAGATCGAATGAAGAGCAATAGAGCAATAAGGGGAACCCTTCATTATATATTTCGCGGGGGGGAAAAGGGTAGTGCGTGGGGAAATCTTATAATGTCATAGTGCAGCACCACCAAACGGACAGTGAACGCGACGAGGCGCCAGCGTAGTCCGAAGACTGACAAATATGGCCCGCTTATTGGGTGGGCCAAGGAAGTGTCCGCACAAATTGCCCGCAAAATGCCCGCCCTACTAGTTAAGTCACTGATGTAATGCGAAACCTCATACAAATTTATTACGTAGTTTCCAATTACGTAGTGTCCGGGAGATTTACCGGCAAAATCTCGGGGAGAGTGTTAAGTAAAACATGCCCATTTGGGTTGCACATTTTGATTGTACATAATATTAGGTGCACACATTTTAGCTTACATTATGGGCGTGGCGTGCACTTGCCACATCGTCTACTCTACACATATTATACACCTTATTGCTTTAAAGGAGGATATTTCTCCACTGCGTCTATCAAGAAATCAAACTGTTCTGTGTTTTCTACTGCTGACCTTATATGTGACGCATTTATTCTTTTAACCCCATTTTGTTTGGCTTGTTTGATTGATACCTGGAGCAAGTTGGTCATAAATATTTCCAATGCTCTACCTACTACTATGGGTGTGGCTTGTGCCACTTTCCCAATATCTTCATCACTTTGCATGATTTTCTTGATTCTAGCAGCTGGGAAGTGGGATTTGATTTTTTCAAAGTTTTTGATTATATCTTCCTCTTCAAACTCATCGCTGGTTGGTGCTGTGTTAGGGGCCGTAGTGGTTTCGTTTTGAGGTTCTCCATCATCATCAGGAGATGGATTCATCAAACTGTTAAGATCCGACATATTGTTAATGGTTTATGGGGGATTCTTTGATTTAGATTGTTTTCTCTCCGTATATGGACCGTAATAATGGTGGATGGATGACTCTTTTTTCTTATTTGTCGTTTTGTATTACTTTGACAGTGGCTACCATTTGTTATTTATATACTTGTCGATGGGGTCGTGCGTGACCCACGCGCTATGTCAAAAAAAAGATCTTACCTCCATCATAAGGACCAGACCATATAACCATGTCACAGTACATGGATGAAGTAGCTCCCGATGTGGTGTCGCCTGGCGACAATAAGGCGTTGTTGACGCAACCCCTTAAACATTTGGACACGGTGATTGCACTATACGATTTCCCCGGCACACAACCATCCCATTTACCCTTGACTTTGGGGGATACAGTGTATGTACTTTCAAAGAATGATAGCGGGTGGTGGGATGGAGTCGTCATTAACAATTTGGGCGAATTGATGAGAGGCTGGTTCCCTAATAACTATGTGCGGTCAGTCAACTATGTGCAACCGGTGTTGAACAAGTTGAAATCAAATAAGGAGCTAGACTCTATAACTGCCGCCAATACCGCTGCAAATGTTCTAATCCCTTCTTTTACCAATTTATTACAAAAGAATCTAGGTGATTCGGGGAAGAATTCCCCCGCAAACTCCAGTAGGAAGAACTCGGTTGTTAGTTTTGCTAGTTCCGATACATCAAATGAGTCAAACACCAATAATACCAATACAAACTCAGCTACTAAAGAGAAGGATAAGGAGAGAGAACGGGATATACGTGACTATTTTAAACAACAGCACCCATCTCCCTTTGGCTCACCCAAACCTGTGCAAAGAGAATCCTCTCCGCTGGATCCATTGGCTCATGCCACCCCCGACAATGAGGAGCATTTGGAACATTTGAATGACATACATGACCATGACCCCACATTCAATTCATTCAGTTCGACTGTTACGTCGATAATCGATAATTCTGAGAATTATTTAGATCCAGATACTCGCAAGCTTTCAATTGATACAGATGGTAATACTACTGCTAGCAAGAACACCCTTAGCTCCATTACTAATTCAACTTCATTTTCAAAGAGCCCAAGTGGCTTCAACAACAACAGGACTCCTAACCTTCCAGGCATTCCACAATTCAACCCAGAATTCGATGATGGTTCCTTTAGCAATCATTTAAACCACGATACTTTGACTATTACCCCTACGATGGTAGCCACTACTTTACTAGAAAACTACAGAAAGGAATTCAATAGGACACCTACCTGGATCACGAAATCTACTAATAATGGAAATTTGGTATTTTTCTGTCCTCAATTGAACATATACTGTGAGGAGATGCCATTAATGGGCTTGTCTTTAAGTGATGTAAGCAGCATCAATTTCGAAATCCCCGGGTATGCGATTTTAAAGGATAGTAACACAGTAGTGGACAATGACAATATGAATGATAGATCAAACTTGATGAACGAAGATCCATCTAAAGATTTGAATAATTTATTTAAAAGAGACTCAAATGGATCCATTTCTTCCACCAATTCCAATACATCATCAATCTATCACCATTTTAGACATCCATTGTATTCTATGGATGACTTGTTCTGCTATTCTCCTTCAGATATAAGATACTGGACTGATTTAAAGGACCAGTTCTTCTACATTTTGGATTTATCCTTCAAATGTATCAAAGATCACAACAAGTTATTGTTTCATAAGAATTTTGGTAAACTTAACAAATTACTATCGATCTTGGCTTCATCAGTGAGATTAAGTCAACATGATTTCCAAAACACAAAATATGAGAATTCTATCAAGAGGAAACTAAGACGAATTTGCTCCACGTTTTCTCAGATTTATCTTAATTCCATTTTGCAATTGAGCTATTTGCACTATGATTTGAATCAGGGAGGTGATGGAGATTCGGATCAATTATTTAGCTATGATTTATCCAAGTTAAACAAGTCGACCAGTGTTTCTACTAATTTCACTAATTCAATTTCAACCAATAATTCTTCGATCTCCACTATCAGGCAGCTACCAATAAATTCCATCAAATCTGGTGATTTTGAAGATGAAGATCCCGAGAATCCAGATGCTCCGAAGAGTACTAAAGAACTTACTTATTTACAAGCAATTGAGATAGAGGTGTTCAATATCAAAAACAATTTACATTCTTTGATTAAAGTATTCTTGAAATTAACTAGAGATAAGAAATTTCAAGTAATGGATTATGATGGTTCTAGTTCTGACACAGACAATGAGCCTCTTAATGAGAATGATCCCGATAGTACCGGATTGGGATTAGAGAGTAATAAAGTCCCAACTACTTTTAAGTTGAATGGTAAAGATCGTTCTAATATTCTTCCTCAGAATTATCCTCGATTAATAGCCAACGAATTTAATGGGGGAAATTGGTGCAATCCATTTTTTGAGTCAGATAACCCGATATTAAATGCTAGTGGAAATGATTTGAAGAATAAGTATCACCAAAAAGTCTTAATAGATAGGACTGCTTTCCAGTCTATTAAGAAGTTGGTCAGTGAGATGGCCAATATATCTCAAGAGACCTTAACATTTTTGGAACCAGAAAATCAACATCTCTACTACAATAAGGGATTGAAAGATGAAAGAAATACGTCTATATTAAGATTGATTTACAAGTACTTATATTTTGCTAGTTCGATGATCGATGTAATGGAGAGTTTTGATTTTACAGTATTTTGTTTGATTAAAAGATTTAATTCTCAGGAAGATGAGCTGGAAACAATAATGAAACGATTTCAAAAGACCCAAGAGGTGAAGTCATCCATTACATCAAAAGAAGAAGATAACCAACAAGAAGACTACAAAGATACTGATGACTCTAAGGAGAAAGAGGATGAAGACAAAGGATCCGTTCAAGGGCACGAAGGGGAGCACCAAGAGGATACCAAACAATTTTCGTCTAATTTATCTTTCGACTATCCAGTGGTCTTGGAATTTTTCCATTATAAGCAGGAATTCCATCATTTAATATCGAACATAATCATGGCTACCCAATCATTGACATTGGAAGACCCTGATGTTTTCAAAGGAATGAAGGACGAAGATAATCCTTTGTATTATAATCGAGATCTAATGAAAAACCCCAATCAGAAGGCCACTTTGTTATTGACCAATTTGTTAATCAAACAGCTCAATTCAAGTAAAGGTGATTCCATATCCTTAAACACCGATACCTTGTTAATGAATTATTTATTGGACGGAAGCAAAATCTTTGATGAAGTATTGGCGATTGTCAAAAATTTGATTGATGAAAGAGATACTATTCTCAATTATGCCACAAGAGTCATGCACGATGATTTTAATGTTCAATTATTGGTGATTGAAAGAAATAACACCATGTCTTCTGATCAGAAGGAAGATGTAAATAACTCTTTTATTACTGGTAAGAAGAATGCTAAGGATATTCCTTGGTATTTGGAAGGTGATGATGAATTCGATTTACTATCAGATATGAATAATAATATCAAGGGTGGAACAAAAGAGGCATTGATCTGCCATTTGACCCATCATGACTTGTTTGACAGTAACTTCAATTCTGCGTTTTTATTGACATTTGCCACAATGATGCCACTAAACGAGTTGCTCAACTTCTTGATGATGAGATTTAATATCGAGGCTCCAGAAGGATTAAGTTATGAAGAATACAATTTGTGGATTTCAAAAAAGCAAAGTCCAATACGTTTAAGGGTCCTAAACATCATGAAGCTATTGTTAGAAAAGTATTGGTCAAATTCATATCACAATGAACTGTCGCTAAACAAGTGGTTACAATTTTTACAAGGCATTAATGTTCAAAGTTTTTCAATTTCAAAGACATTAATCAGTCATTTGAATAAGCTTTTAAGAGGTGAGGTGGTAATGGTTGAACGTGAGCCAGTGGTTTCTGGTTCAAGAACACCAGCTCCTTTAACCAGACCATCCTTAGTTAAAAAGTTGAAGTTATTAGATATTGATTACATTGAATTTGCCAGACAAATAACAATAAGAGAGTTTAAATTGTACTCCAAGATTACTAAATTCCAATGTTTGGCCAAAATTTGGGGGAAAAAATCCGGGTTGAGCGAGAGTATCGAGAACATTAGTAATTTTATCAAAGCATCTAATCAACTAACTAACTTTGTTGCTTATATGATTTTGAGAAAGCAAGAAACTAAAAAGAGGGTTCAGATTATCAGATATTTCGTTCAAGTTGCAGAACGGTGTCGTCAATATAACAACTTTTCATCAATGACGGCTATTATTAGTGCCTTATATTCATCTCCAATTCATAGATTGAAGAAGACATGGAAATACGTATCTAATGACGCTTTGACCCATTTGCAAAACATGAATAAGTTGATGAATTCATCCAGAAATTTCAATGAATATAGAGATGTCCTCAAATTCATTGGAGCGGAACCGTGCGTTCCATTCTTTGGGGTTTATTTAACTGATTTGACATTTGTTTATCACGGAAACCCTGACACATTATTGAATAGAACCAGAATGATCAATTTCAGTAAACGAGGCAAGACATCAGACATTCTATTGGGGCTCGATAGGTTCAAACTGACAGGGTATAATTTGTTACCAGTTCCAGAAATTCAAAAATACTTGGACGGGTGGCTTGAAAGATGTCCTACTATTGACGAACAATATCAATTGTCTTTGAATTTAGAACCCAGAGACAATAATACTTCTAATAATAACAACAATAATAATCAAAGACAAAAGCCTTCATTTCCATTTTCTAGGTCCTAAGGTGGACTCACATACAAATTTTCAATTCTTTCTTTTATAACTGACTAACGAATACACGATTTTTTTCTTAATTAGTAGCTTGTAAGATTCATTTAGAGTGGTGCTTACCATTTTGATGCTAATATGAGCCATGGATCATTTGCATCCATACTTAACAATAGAGTGTGGACACCGCGCATCAACGAATCTTGATCTCTCACCCCAATGTACTGAAGGAGACTATGTTCAATCGGTTGAAGAATTTTTCAGAAGATGTCGCCAAGAGTCTCAATGACTTGAATGAACAACAACGACAACAACCGCAACGACAGAACCCCATAAACCAGTTGAAGAGGAATTCTAACATATTGTCTACCAAGTCACCTAATGAGAATGACTTAATTCAGCCAGAGGATGAACCGATTGAAGGCAACGGGAACAGGGGAGAAACCCAAGATTCGACAGGTAGTACAACCGAGATAGAAAAGACTAATTCTGGCGATGCAAACAACACAGACAATCAGCCTGTAGACACCAAACAAGCCAATGTCTCTTCAAAGGTAGAGCCTACTCGTTCACGATCTACTACACCACAAGCTTCCAAGACCTTAGATTCCACGGCAGGAACTCAGAATTTACCAGGAGTTGACATTGGAGATGTAGAATTTGAATCATTGCCTCCTGTGGTTAAATCAAAATTGAAAAAATTTGCAAAGTATGAGGAAAAGTATCCGATTTTGTTGGATGCATTCAAGCTTGAAAAGAAAAAGACCGAACTTATAGGTATATTTGAAAAAGTATTACAAGAACACACTCCAATTTCGTCGATTTCTGACGCTGGGCTGTTGGTCGAATTCATCAACGGGTTGAACGAGAAGAACAGCCTACTAAATGAAGAATTGAAAAAGCAGATTCAAGTTAATTCGGGCTTGAAACGAGAGCGTAAAGTCCTAGACGAGGAATTGAAGACCATAAAAAATGAAACGAAAGCTCAAAATACAGAAGAAGCAAAATCTGTAGAGCCAGAGATCCCAGACTCTGCAAACCCACTTGTAAAACAGTTAGAGTCTGCAAATGAAGAATTAGACAAGCTGCTCAAAGAGAAGAGTTCTACTCTCGAAGACAGAGAGAAGAAATTAGAGGAAAAGGAATCGCATATATTAGAATTGAAGGCTGAAATTGACTCTTTGACCACAAAAACCAAGGATGCAGATGAGAGCTTGTCTGATAAAGATAAGTCTATAAGGGAGTTGGAGGATAAAATCAAGACTTTAGAGGAGGAAATAGGTACTTTAAAGACTAAAGCCACCGAAGTCAATCAAACTGTAAGTGAGAAAGAAGCTAGTAATAGTAAAGAAGAGGCCACCAAACCAGCTGAAGGTAATAAAAAGAAGAAAAACAATAAAAAGAAAAAGGGCAACAACAACAATAACAATAATACCGCCAATAATAATGCTACCAGTCCTAAACTAGTAGAAGACGATGGCAAAGATTACGAGGCGTTGAACGCAAAGTACGAAGAATTGCGTGAGTCTTATGAAGAATTGAAAACTGAATTAAAGGCCAAAAACGAGGACGTAGATCATTTGAGAGATCTGTTGAAGGATTTGGGTCAAGATTTGACGGACTCTAGGGCTGAACTTAAAGAAATGAGAGACAAGAGTTCCGAAAATGACAAAATTTTAAAGGATTCAGGTGATCTCAAACAAGAACAGGAGAGACTAAGTAAACTCAACAAAGAGTTTGAAGCCGAGATATCAAAGTTGAAGGCGGAGATTGACAAAAACAATAAGGATAAGGCTGATTTAGTAGCCCAAATTGAAGAGTTTAGTAAGTTGAAACGCGAAGGATCCTCAATGAAATTGGAAATTGAGTCTTTCAAGAGTACCATAGAGCACAAGGATCAACAAATTGAAGATTTAAGACAAAAATTGAATACTTTGCAGAATGACCACAATGAGTTAACTAGAATAAAAAAATCTTTGGAAGGTGGTAACAAAAAATTACAAGAAATGCATAGGAAAGTGGTAAATGAGAAGGCTGAATTAATCAATAAAAATGAATTTTGTAACGAGAAAATTAAAAAAGTGACGAGTGAATTGAATGGCTCAGAGAGGGAGAAGCACAGGGTCATGGATGAGTTTGATAATCTCAAAACTAAATATGATTCTATTATTAAAGATAAGAACAATTCTTTGAATGAATTTCAATTAGTGAAACAGCAATATGAAGAATTATCAATGAAATACAAAGAAACATCAACCAGAATTGAAAACTTAGAAGACGAATTAGCCGAAACGAAGGACATGTTGAATGAGAGAACAAAGGAGACAAATTCAATTAAAAAAATAATCACTGGGAAGGACGATTTATTGAGCTCTAAACAAGAAGAATTCAGAGCTGAAATCAACAATATTAATGACTCTAAATTGGAATTGGAGAACGAATTTAATGCTATGATAAAAAAGAAACAACGGGAAATTGATGAATTGAAATCCATAACTGAAAATTATTTATTGAAAATTAACGACTTGGAAAAGAATTACAATGAATTGAAATTGTCGCAAGATAAAGAATCTTCTGGTAGCCTTGCCACCCCCAATAATGAAGACGAATCTGATCTTGCGACGAATGAAATTATCAAAACCTTAAGAAAGTCTTTACAAGAGTCTAGTAAGAAAACCAAAGAATTTGAAGATTTGAACAATGTCTTAAAGAGGCTCAATGAGGAATCAAATTTGAAATTTGATAGATTATCCAAGAATTACAAGTTACTTACCCAGCAGTATAAGTTATTGGAATCTAAAAAGGATGTGACATCAACACCCAATTCTAATTCCACTAGCAGGACTAACTCAGTGTCACACTCCAGGAAAAACTCAATTAATGATTTACCTTCAAGTGAAGTTTCTGCCCCAACTGCAGGGCAAGACACCAATGTTGCCTATTTAAAGAATGTGTTGTTAGGATTCTTTGAACATAAAGACCAGAGAGCACAATTACTTCCTGTATTGAAAACTTTGTTCAATTTCAGTAATGAAGATGAACGAAAGTTGTTAATAGCGTTGAAATAAGTTATATAGTTTTTCAATGAGTAAAATATATTATATTGCAACATCTACTGATGTGAGTTCTACACATCGCGATTTTCACATTTTTATTCCAAACCAGCTGCTGCACCGTTACATTATAAAATGCTTGATCCTTTTGACCAGAAAAAAGAAAGCATACTCAAGGAAATAGCGAGTACCAATGACGGAAACAAAGACTTGTCACCAAAGGGATCAATAGACGAAAGATGCATTCCAATAATGAATTTAATCAATTCTCATAACGATATGGTCACTACCTCATCGTGCTCAGGAAGAGTTAGTGTATTCATAGAAGGTATTAAAGAAAAAGAGAAAATAGGTTCCAAAGGTAATGAAGGCCGTTGGATCTATGTTAACCATGACCCGAATATCGAAGACTGGTTCATGAAGGAAAAATTTGAATATGAAATGGATCAGTTTCCTGTTAGTGAGTTAACCAGATATATTTTATACAAATTCGAGCCTTTGATTTTACATGTCAAGTGTCGGGATACTTTAATGGCCAATGAACTATATAAGACTGCTATGAATTGTGGTTTCAGAGAAAGTGGAATAGGAAACAATAATATTGTGGCTATAAGGATCTCTATTAAACTTGATGTTCCTATAGGATACTACGAAAATGAAACTCCTATATTAACGGTCAACAAAAATTACTTAAAATTCCTAACCAAACTTTCACTCGATAGATTCACTGAGAACTTCAAGAAGCTTGATAAGCTCTATAGAGAAGTAGAAGTATTGACTCATCGTGATTTGAAAGCTAGTAAGGCCCCAAAAGAGACGAAAGAGGAAAGGCGACAACGTAAGATTCAGGAAGGAATGGCAAAACAAGAGGAAGTTAGAATACTCAAACAACAAAAGAAACTAGAGAAATTGAATGTTGCCAAAGAAGAATAATACATTCATGTCAAAACCTTATATCTGACTCACACCACTTTGCACTTGTTGACTCACAAATCCCGTTTATAGATAAATAGCCAAGACCCCATCCCGTTTGTACAACTTAATAATACAATAGAAGCCTTCAAGTACACTTGGACAAAGATAATATAACACTCTTCGCATATAGAGTCTAAATCATTATTGGTATTGTGGACAGTTGATATATTTAGCAGCCATTTACTTGCTTATATAAGCTGGCGCTCATTAAAATTTTTTTTCTTTAGTCACAGTAACAGTTGATACTATTATTTGGAGACAGACAATAAGAAACCAAAAATGTCAGAACCTACTGAAAAATTCGAGCAGTTGAATATCAAAGAGCAAGACGCTGCTGGTGCCAAAGCTGAAGCTGCACCTGAAGGAGCTGAACCAGTTATCTTAGGAGAAGATGGACAGCCCTTAAGTAAGAAAGCTTTAAAGAAATTAGAGAAAGAAAAAGAAAAAGCTCGTAAGAAGGCTGAAAGAGAAGAACAATTAGCCAAAGAAAAAGCTGAAAGAGAAGCCAAATTAGCAAACGATCCAGCTAAGGCCAATTACGGGAAGTTACCTCTTAACAATTCCAGTACTAGACCAGGAGAAACCAGAATTCAAATTAGCGACTTGTCCAAAGATCAAGACGGAGAATCGGTTGTTTTCAGAGCCAGATTACACAAATCTAGACAACAAGGGGCTACCATGGTCTTTATCACCTTTAGACAACAAGACGAATTAGTCCAAGGGTTATTGAAAGCCAATAACGAATCAATCTCTAAACAAATGATCAAATGGAGTGGATCTATCAGTTTAGAGTCTATTGTTTTAGTGTATGGGAAAGTTAAAAAGGTTGATGAATTGATTAAATCAGCTACTAAGCAAGATATTGAAATCGCAGTTGAAAGATTATACACTATCCAAGAAACCCCTGAACAATTGCCTATGTTGATTGAAGATGCTTCTAGAAGTGAAAAAGAAGCAGAAGAAGCCGGATTACCAGTTGTTAATTTAGATACCAGATTGGATGCTAGAGTTATCGACTTAAGAACTCCAACCAATCAAGCTATATTTAAAATTCAAGCTGGTATTGCTAAATTATTTAGAGAATTTTTGGAGTCTAAAAATTTCACTGAAGTTCATTCTCCTAAGATTATCGCTGCCCCATCTGAAGGGGGGTCTAATGTCTTTGAAATCACTTACTTCAAAGGTAAGGCTTATTTGGCACAATCTCCTCAATTTTATAAACAACAATTAATGGCAGCTGATTTCGAAAGAGTTTATGAAGTCGCTCCAGTCTTCAGAGCTGAAAACTCTAACACTCATCGTCATATGACTGAATTCGTTGGATTAGATTTAGAAATGACTTTCGAAGAACACTACCACGAAGTATTGGATGTTTTAGGAGAATTATTCATCTATATTTTCAAGAATTTGAAAACCAGATACGCCAAAGAAATTGCCACCGTCAGAAAACAATTCCCAGTGGAAGAATTCAAATTACCAGAAGGTGATAAAATGGTTAAATTACACTTTAAAGAAGGGATTGCTATGTTAAGAGAAGCTGGTAAAGAAGTTGATGAATTAGAAGATTTGTCTACTGAGAACGAAAAATTCTTAGGGAAATTAGTCAGAGAAAAATACAACACTGACTTCTATATTTTGGATAAATTCCCATTAGGAATTAGACCATTTTACACCATGCCAGATCCTGAAGATCCACGTTATTCCAACTCCTATGATTTCTTCATGAGAGGGGAAGAAATCTTGTCTGGTGCTCAACGTATTCACGATCAAGACTTATTAATAGAACGTTTGAAACACCATGGTATGACTCCAGAAACTCCAGGTATGGCTGAATATGTTGATGCTTTTACTTATGGATGTGCTCCTCACGCCGGTGGAGGTATTGGTTTAGAAAGAGTGTTGATGTTCTTCTTAGATCTTAAAAACATCCGTAGAGCTTCATTATTCCCAAGAGATCCTAAGAGATTAAAACCTTAAGCTTGTGATTGTATACATAATACTACTTAAATATATATAATATCAATTTTGTAATTTCTGTATTGGTCAGGATATCTATTGGTACAAACACGACGCAAAACTTGAACGAAGATAAGACTTCTCAATTGACACTCGCAGAGACCGTATAGTTTCGTAAAACCAGCAGCAAAGAGGTCAATACAGCACAAACGAAAGTTGTTTCAAGTTCGACACAAATCCTTGTACATTACAGGTTATCAACTCACTAAATAATCCACTAAGTAATAAAGCAAGTATACCATGGAAGGGATGTTGTTACCGAATCCCAAGGATTCCAATGCCACTATATTATTGATGGGCTTAAGAAGAGGGGGGAAATCTTCTATATGTAAAGTGGTGTTCCATAATATGCAACCATTGGACACATTATACTTGGAACTGACATCTAAGCCTACCACAGAGCAATTTTCCTCCTTAATTGATTTGAGTGTGATGGAGTTACCGGGGCAATTAAACTATTTTGAACCTAATTATGACAGTGAAAGATTATTTCAAAACATTGGAGCTCTTGTTTATGTGATTGACTCTCAAGATGAATATTTGAATGCCATTACCAATTTAAGTATGATCATAGAGTATGCTTATAAGGTAAACCCTAAAATTAATATTGAAGTATTAATTCACAAGATTGATGGTTTAAGCGAAGATTATAGATTAGATTGTCAAAGAGATATCATGCAAAGAACCGGGGATGAATTATTGGATTTGGGGCTAGAAGGGGTTCAAGTATCATTTTATTTAACTTCCATTTTTGACCATTCTATTTATGAAGCCTTCAGTAGAATAGTTCAAAAATTGATTTCAGAGCTACCTTCATTGGAAAACATGTTGGATAACCTTGTCGAACATTCATCCATTGAAAAAGTATTCCTTTTTGATGTCAATTCAAAAATCTACGTGGCAACAGATTCTTCTCCTGTGGATATACAAACATATGAAGTGTGTGCCGAATTCATTGACATTACTATAGATTTGGATAATCTTTACATCAATGATGCTGATACAAATGGTGACGTCAATGGCAGCAAGAGAGAAGTGTTAAACAAAAGTAGTTCCAGCAAAAACAAAGAAATTAAATCCATCAGTTATCTTAACAATGGTTCCATATTATATTTAAAGCAAATGATCAGAGGGTTAGCGTTAGTTGGCTTAATTAATAACTCAGACAACCAAGAGTTCAACAATAACTTGACTTTAATTGACTACAACGTCAACTTGTTTAAAGGGTCATTAGAGAAAATGTGGAAGAATTCAAAATTAATTATCAATGGAGCTATGTCCACACCACCAGAATCTGATACTCCTAATGATTCATACCTTTCTTCCAATGGTCTAGGAGTTTCCCACCAATAATATTGCTAGTTTTAAACCGCACTATTGCTGGCAATTGACCGTGACATTACGGAAGTGTATTCTTATTCATGTAGATTTGTAGTAATTACGTAGTTAATAAAATTGGTTACGACACGGCCGCGTTGTTTTTTCGGTTCCACCAACGCAAAATGCTCGCTATCATATATTGAAACCTACCACCATAATCACCTGTCATTATGCCACCTAGGTCACGGAGCAGACAAGTGGGATCATCTGAAGCTTCTCCTACACTGTCACCTGCCAATTCTCCACCCAAGAGAAATAGATCCACTCGTAGAACGGATCTTTCGGGTATGGATTTGGGGTCAGAAAAGGATGATGAAGAGTACAGTGAACCACAGGCTGAACCAGAAGATGAAGAGGAAGTAGAAGAAGAAGATGAAGCCGACGACGGAGAAGCTGAGATGGAAGAAGATGACGAAGTAGATACTCCCAAAAGAAAGAAAAGGGATAGGACCGCAGTAAAGATAGAAGAGAAAAGTGTGGAACCAGACGCTGAAGCCGTGAATTCTGAAGATAAGACTGCAAATGGAGAAGGAAATGAAACCAAGGGAGAAGGAGAAGAGGATGAAGAGGAAGAAGAAGAGGAAGAGGAGGAAGAGGCCGAAGCAACTACCGGAGGGAAAGAAAAGAGAGCTTTGCCTAAGAAGAGAGGTAGAAAGAGAACTAAGTTGACCTTGAATGAAGATGGAGCTTACTATGATGAAGATGGGAATTTATTGAATATCGTCAATGATGAAGTCGTGGTGGAAGATCAGGATCCTAATGGGAAATTGAAGGTTGACGAATTTGGTAACTTACAGGGAGATAGACAATACAGAAATAAAATTTTCACTGTTTTGGGCCAAGGAGATAGAAAATATATGGTTTCTACCGAGCCAGCTAGATCAGTAGGATTTAGAGATTCTTATTTGTTATTCAAAACCCATAACTTATTGTTCAAACGTGTATGTAACAATGAAGAGAAAATGGACTTAATAGAAAGGAATATTATTCCAAATTCCTATAAAGGAAGATCGGTGAATTTAGTGACTGCAAGATCCATTTATAGAGAATTTGGTGCTAAGGTCTTAAAAGATGGTAAGAAAGTTATTGATGATTTCTGGGAACAAAGAGCTAGAGACAATGGAGACAAGGAAGGAGAATATGCTGATCCAAATGAGTTATATAATTACAACATGGCTAGAAATGGAGGATTTGAAGCACCTGGAATGTCTAATGCGGGACCAAATCAACCTACCCCTATATCAGGAGCAGCTTTGGTAGGGTATCAAAATGATCCTACTTGGATGTACCAAATTGCTACACAAACTAGAGAAGTGAATAATCGGTTATTAGAGATCAGAAGTCAAAGTTTTAGAGGAGTCAAAGATGTATATACTGGATTGACTTTTTTTCCTTGGGGTACCCAACCGACCAAATCAGTTATGAAAAAGGTCATATCCAATAGTGCCAATGACAAAGACATGATTGTGGATACTCAATTTGCCAACCCCAATATAAGGCAGAAGTTCACTGGTTTAAGTTCAGTTCCAAAACTGATTATAGATAGTATTGAAGATGAAAGTCTCAAGGAATCAATCTTGGGGCAGATTGATTATGAAAAATCTATGTAGAAATAGTTCGAGTTGTATAATAATATATTTGATAAAACTATAAAACTGGTTTAAGGCGATGCAGAATTTAATATTGTTACATAATTATTTCGGACCTAAACAAAGGCACAGCAACTAGTTTTGTGGAGTAGATTGTTGTTGCTCAGGGGGCATTTGATTCGTGGGGGGTTGAGAAACTTGCTGTTGAGCAGCAGGAGGAGAAGACTGATAACTGGCGTTTTGAGGAAAGGTGTATTGTGGTATGAATTGTCTGAATTGGGGATCACCTCCTTGATTCGAAAGTCCCTGAGGTTGGGGGAGCTGGTGAGATTGTCCAGGACTTCCTTGCTGAGATGGAGATTTATGACTGGTCAGGAATGGGGGTAAAGGATGAAGTTGAGAAGTTTGAGGTTGCTGAAATTGATTAGTAGGTGGAGGAAGTTGAAAGGCACCAGAAGTATTCTGATGTGAGGGTAATTGAGGTAAGTTAGGTTTATTTTCGCCGACCAGATTTCCACGACCTGGAGCCATCGAAGTGTCATGAGTAGCCATGTCTGCCTCGTCATCCTCGCCTTCATCTTCATCATCCATATCTTGCCTGTCATCACGATATTGATCACCCTCTTGATCATCTATCATGTCATCTTCATCATCCAACATCAAACTATTGTTTGTGTCATCCTCAAGCATTAAACTTCCGTCATCATCATCGTAGTAATCAACCCCATCAATTTTGGCCATTCTTCTCTTTTCCATATGAGCTCTCAATTCGAAATCAACCTTGGTCTTACGTCTACCCACGTGAACAGTAATATCACCTTCTTCGACTATTTCAGCATTCTTCTTAGAATATGCTACTTCTTGTTTAGCTTCCTTCCCAGATATCTTGTGATTTACTCTTATGTGTTTAGCCAAGGTATCATGTCTAGTAAATATCCTAGGGCCAATACCTGGACTTTGTTTGACACAGACATAACATTTAAATAATTTTTTCTTTTTAGAATGAACAGTTTCTTGATGTCTGATTAACTCATACTTTCTAGAAAATCTTCTTAAACATATTGCTCCAGGTTCATCAGCAGAAGAGAGTTGACATTCATGAACCACATCTGGATCATAATTAGAAGATTTTGCCGAGATCCTAGTATTAGCTCGTTTAATAATTTTCCGGGCCAATTTCGGTTCAATGGTAATTCTTCTTTTATCCTTAGCAGCAAGAGATCTCAAGTCACTATTAATAAAGGCATCAGAAGCAGGAATATCAAGGGGTTCACCTCGAGCATTATAAATTTGACTAGTGGTTCCATTATGAACCAAAGTAAGCTCTTCACTTTGAGGGTTTTCATGGTTATATAACAGGGATTGATTTGAGATTGAGCTACTTCTTGAATGTTGGGAATATTGCAAGTTATTATCAGCAATTGAGCTATTGGGTGTATTAGACCCAGAAACTTTAGTATCATCTAGATCATTATTTAGATCATCAAACTTTCCCAGGTCTTCATCATTTTTACCTATAGCCTTAAGATTAGCGGCTGTGACCTTATTATTAGCTTCATTATAAGCAGTTCTTTTGGCACTCAAATGTTTAGCATAATCAGATAACCGTTTTGTCTTTTTCCCGATATTTTTCTTATTATAAGCCAAAGCTTTTTGCTTGAAATTATACTTTGAATAATCATTTATGAACTTATGATAACAATCATTCAAATTAAATTGAATGACCGATAAGAAATGATAAATTGCTGGTTTCCAAGATAATAGATTATAAATTTCCCAATAATTTAAATTCATAATCACATTAGTAAGAAATCTAATGGCAGCTGATGACAAGGTTAAAGTTTTCTCATTGACTGAAATTTTGATCAAAATATCAAAGTTTTTTTCAATAATTAAATATAATTTGGAATACATGGGATTATTCAAAGTTATAAAATAATTCAAATTATCAAACAATTCATATAATTTCTCAGTCAACCGAGTACAATCTTCCTGGGAGATACCTTCATCTTCATAAATAATCGACAACACTTTAAACACATGTTCACTATATTGTTCAAGGTCGTTGGGAGTCCCCAATACTAATAAATTAATAATTTGAAAGATTCCTAATTCTCCATTATTAGTGAGTTTGCTTATAAATGTTTCTTTGGTATTGGAATTCTCCGGGACTTGAGTTTGATTGGTCATTTCAGGTATATTTTCATTAGAAGCCGTAGGGATATTGGTAGTGGTTAAGGGCATATTTTTATCCAGTTCTTGTTCTATATTGCCATCATCACCATCGGTTCGATGTTGTTGAATCAAATTCGAATCCATATGGCCCATGGTAGCCGAAGTCATCTTGTAAACTACCGAACTTTCTAGCAAAAAAGTACTAAGGAATAAATAGAATAAATTGGAATAAATATAAAAGTAGCAGCAATAACTCGCAACAAGTGTTAAAAAAAAAGTGAGACTCAAGGCCGCCGCCAAAAATATCACACAAAAAAAGGGGGGATTTCAATCCGACACCAAACCAACAAAGCCAGCGAATTAAACAGTAGCAAGTGGTCTCTACAACTATCACACAGAGTCTGTATGGACTATGATGCTAAATAGTTAGAAAAGACCTTTAAAACACTTGATAACAAGGGATTGTTGTTAGCAGATTTGGCTGGCAATTCTTTTTTTATAAAAAAAATTTGACTGCAACTTTTGGCCCGGGCACGACACGCGCTAATTGGCCGATAGCGATAACTGCAAAAAAAACGAGGCCATATATTCTTGAAAGTGTGTAGCAGACGGTAGAAAGGGTGGGAAGGTTAGTGTTACAGAAGGGGCATTAAGAGAACCCGGATCAATAAGAGCACCGTAGATATACTATAGAAATTGAAGGTACCACGGTAATGGCGGGGTATTTGTCGTTCGCACTACCTCTAGACGACTAAATATGGTGTGGTCTGGTATGCTATATAAGAGCGACACGATCCCGACATATACACGACATTTTGCAGTTGAATTCTGTCATAAACTATTTATACAATATGTAAACTATAGACGATTTTGTATGGTTTTGTAGTGTTTTGTCCCGTTATTTTTTGTCGTAGTACTCATTGGCAAACGACATGATAGGTCCTTGGTAGTTGGAGGGTTTGGCGGTTTCAGATGGCTGAGTGTAGGGAGACTGCTGCTGAGATTGTGGTTGAGACTGAGGTTGAGACTGAGCTTGTGGTGGTGATTGGGGAGTTTGTTGGGGGTACTGTTGAGATAAGTTCATGTATCCATGGGATTGCATTCGGCGTCCTAATTGTGATGGTGGAGGAAGATTATTACCTGTTAAATGTGATGGTTGAGGGTACTGATGCTGACTATTGAAGGCAAGACCCGAAACATGATTCTGTGGGGGACTCAAGGCCATATGGTGATTCATATACGAGTTCGGGTATCCCCCTTGTGAGGGGAATGTATTGTAGTCATACCGGGATACACTTGGCACGGGCAAATTGGGAGGTCTGTTGAAAGAAGATACAAGCGATGGTTTTCTGGAAGGAATTGAGGAATTCTCGTCTTGGTGTGAATGAGCTCGTGAAAGCTTGGGTGATTGTGACTGGGAATGTGACTGTGGATATGACTGTGGTGGAAGGTGCAAGGAATTTTGTGGTTCTGAAATTGAGAAGGAGCCTTTACTTTGTTGCCGGCTTCTCTTTTCTATTTCTTGTTCACGCTCATAGTCTTCTCCGTCATCATCTCCGTCATTGCCGTCGTATCCTTCATCTTTACCCTTTCTATGACCACCACTAGGCTTTTCTCGAGTATTAAACAGCAAAAATCCCGTGTAATTGGACTTTAAGGTATAATCAGGATTCAAAAATTGAGGGTGTGGTAAAGGTCTAGTGGCTATTTCCAATAATTCACTTTGGGTGGTTCTATTAGGATCTTCAATGATTTCCACATTTTCTTTGGCATAATTGACTGCTAATTTATTTTCTTTCCCGGTAATACCATGTTTCCGTCTAATATGTCTGGCTAGAGAATCATGTCTTGGGTAACTTTGTACTTTACTGCCGGTTTTAGTACAGTAAACACATTTGTAGATTCTTTTTCTAGTAGCATGAACAAATTCTTGATGTCTCAATAATTCATTCTTCCCATAAAAGATCTTATTACAAGGATTGTAGGTTTGAGGGTCTGGCAAATGACATTGGTGGATAACAGACGCTCTGGATTTATGTCTTCTTAGTGGAGCATCTGGATTCCGAGTCCCTTTTTCATACGACGCTTCGTCACTATACTCATCACTAGACTCGTCACTGCCTGGGCGACTGTAAATGGCCGATTCCAGTGGAATTGCATTGGATCCTTCTAACTTGATCCCTTCGGGTTGGGCTCCATCGTCCCTAAAGTATGAAGCACTTTCGGTTTCATTTTCCATGACTGTGTATGATTTCTCGGGTTCTGGCAATGTTTCTGGAGGCTTTTCAACATTGGTTACATCAACATTAGGGTTGTTAACTTGTACTTCAGGAACAGGTTCTGACTCAGGCTGTTGGGCTTCAGATTTGATCTCTTGAGGGATACCTTGTTCAGCAATAGTCTGCTCAGGTTGTTCAGGTTGTTCAGCTTTGGGTTCAATCTCTTTAGGGGTCTGTTCAGCAGTTTGAGCAGCTCCTCCAGTTGGAGGTTCAAGAGGATCTTGCGACTCTTCTTGAGCTGTTTTTGATGGAGCACTTTCTGTCTCAGTAACCTGATCAGATTGCCCTACCACATCAGATTCAGCAGCCTGTTCAGAGACAGTCAGTTCTGCAGATTGAAGTTGATTGGACTGAGGATGCAATGGTTGAATCTCAGCCTGGACCTGAGCTGGTGACTGAGTGGACTGGTTTGTCTGAGTTGGGGAAGTCACAGTGGGCGACGTCTGAGCATTAGGCACAGGTGCTTTATTTGTCTCAGAAGTTAATTGACCTGTTGGGCTTCCTTGATTGACAATTGCCGGTTTCTGGAAGTATTGAAGGGGTTGGGAAAAGGCGAAACCTGGATTATAAGGAACCTGACCTGCATTCAGAAGACCTTGAGATTGTTGAGGCAATTGTAATTGATAATTAATTTGAGGCAATTGGGGAAATCTGCCATAATAAGAGCTCAGTGGATCTTGAGCCGACAGGTAGTTTTGCATGGGAGGGAACGTACTGACAGGATGCTGATTAAATGGAGATTGGAATTGGTAGGGAGGCAATTGGGATGGATTTTGAGCTTGAAGTTGAGCGAGATATTGAATTGGCATCTGCTGGGCACTACCAGAGGAAGACAAGGCAGGCCGAGGTGGTTGATTGATCTGGTCAGTAGGATTATTGGTTTGGTCTGAATTAAGAGTGCCCTGAGATGGAGCCAACAGTTCTCTACCGGTTGGAATTAATTGTGATGTCATAGAAGTATCCATTTTCATTGAAGTTGGAGAAGATGGTGGCATTTCTTCTTGTTGAGCTTGAGATAATTCTGTTTCCCGCTTCTCTTCTTTAGCTCTCAATCTTTCAGATTTCTTAGGCTTAGGAAGCTGTTTTGGTTTTTTCAGTTTCGAAGAAACAGGACGACCTCTCTTCCTTTTAACAGGAACCACTTCTTCTTCTTCTGGCTCGATCGAAACAGGAGCCGCAATTTGGATATTCTTCAAGGTTATATCAATATATGGAGTAATATTGACTTTGCTGTATTTTTGGAATAAGTTATCTCCCAAATGATGGTATGAATAGTTATAGAATGGATATGGGAAAGGGTATTGGAATCCTTGATACATGGAATGAATCAAAAGGTTTTTAGGGGGTTTGATCAAGTCACCAAAAGGAGTGTCATGGACCGAAAAGTCCAACAATGATAAAAAGGATTTGAAATTGGGGGATAATAAATACACCAAATGATAAACCTCCCAGAACTGTAAAGCATAAATCACGTTCACCAAGAATTTGGTTAAATGGGAAGTCAATGAAAGGTTCATATAGGTTAAACTGAATTCATAAATCAAATCAAAGTTGTCTATCAATACTCTGGATAAAAAATTGTCTGGATATCTTTTAGGGCTAGTAGGAGGGATTTTTGGAATTGATGAGATCATATCCCTTAGTCCACCTTCCAAAGAAAGTCTATAAGGATCATTCAAAGGTACAGCCGTAATAGGCATATTTGACAAAGCAGTAACAAACTGGTTAACAAGTTCCGAGTATTGGGACACTGGCATGATTTTTTCTTGTTGAGTTATGACATTTATTTCATGAGGAGTCAACTTCAACAAGGCTTTATTAACCACACTGGAGTCTTCTTGGGACCTGCCCATGTCATCATGCAATTTTTCATCGGTATGAACTATTTCGGAACCATTTTTGTTGACTTGTGATATGTCATTTTGAATTTTCCTTAGTAAGGCTATAAAAAGGGGAAATTTAGTTAGTATGAGAAAAGCTGCAAAAGTGGGAAATTCCACTATTTATACGTACCGTCTGGAGTAAAAGAAGTTTCCGCTTCCATAGAACTTGGGTGAAGCTATAATATGTTAGTAACAATACTCTGGTAATATATTAGGAGCCAAAATGGGATCTTTAGATGCTTCTGCAATGGGAATAAACCAATTTGGTAATTATCTAAGGAGGTTCCGGGAATCCAATAGAAAAGCGATTTAAAAATGGATTTTCTTCGAGGTTTTTCACTTAAAACAATATGGTTCGACTATTGATGATATATATATGATAAACCCGTTGTATCTCCCAAGAATTACTCCTTATTCCTGTTATTTTACATACATTTACTTATAAATACGAGAATGTGGTTGCAGTGTTGGTGGAAATTTTTTCCAACTGACAAGTTGCGCATGCGTGCCTGTACCGCCGATAAGCTGCAGGTATTACTGCAACCCTCCTGCAACATTACTGCAATGTTAGCTACTATTAAAATACATTAAATTTCTCCTGGGGATGTCTACATAAATACATACTCTTCATTAAAACTAGTGTTTGATGGTGCCGTTGTTTCTCACGTCACTATTAAGGAACCTCAACACGTGGTTAAATACCACTTTATCAACGTCTTTACCCCAAAGATTATCTAAATGTTCATGGCCATCGACTTCTACACAAGTGGTCAATTCCTTAGGCAATTGGTTTGTCATAACTTCAATATCAACCAACGAATCGGCGTTTCCGTAGATCAAATAAATTGGGATTTTGATGTTCTTTAACGGATAACTAAGGGGACGGTTGTAGCCTGAAAACAGATCTGAATCACTGTACATTTGAAAGTTTTTATGTTTCATGATTTGGAACCAATGAACCACGGTTTTCACAGAAGTGGTGGAATATAAATGGCCATAACTGCACAATTTTTGTAACTTACTCATATTTTTATTTGTCCAATTAAACAATAAATAATTGGAGATTTCAATAGAAGTATTAAATAATGGAGGATACATGATTTTCTGCCAAAAATCCACTGAAGGCATTAATATCTTTCTGGAAAATAAAAGGTAAATGATATTAGGAGATGTCTTTAAAAAGATATCCAAAAACTTGGAATATAACCCATGAGGAGTTGTTGCAGGACTTATAGCGATAATTTTCTTAATCTTGGTATTCAATTCAAAATTGATGGATAAACTAGCAAATATTTGCGCTGTACCTTGAGAAAACCCCACATAGGTCAAATCCTCTTGTTTAGTAAGGGCCAAAATATAATTAATATTACTAGGAATATCAAATAAGGCAAATTCATCAATAGAAAAATTCCAAAATGCTTCCAGTTTAGTACTAAGAAACAAGTGTTTTTGACAGTATTTGTTACCCCGATTGTTCCCTAACCACACATCATACCCTAATTCATAGAGAATCAACGGTAAGTTTAAAGATTTATTTAACATGGTTAACCAAATCTCACTACTCATTAACAATCCATGGTGTAAGTAAATGACTTTACCCCCTTCATTAGGTTTCCCATTTTTCATAATTCTGTGTAAAGTCAATAAATAATTATCCGTAGTCTTAACTATGTGGCTCTCAATGTCGTACCCAAACACTTGAGCCATTTGGGTGATATTATCATATTCCAATAAATCCTTCATCCGGTTGTAATGGTCCTCATCGATTTCCAACTGTTCATTCTTATCAAAGTATTGATACTTTTTAGTATGGGTTTTGCTTACAATTGTAAGGTTTAAAAGCTTGTATATGTTTGAGGTTGTGATAGTGAACAAGCTGATGACAGAAGATGGTAGCAACGTGGTGATAGTGGAGATTATATATTCTAGCCAGGCAAGGGTGAAGGTTATCACCAAGATGGGGTATTCAAAGAACGATAATCGTCCTAGTAACGGAATGTACATTTTAATAAGAGTATGTTAGTTATGCTAAACGAGATTCTTGTGAGATGTTTGAGATGGAGTTAGATGGCTGGTCACAGACGACACAGACGCGACATTGCCGCGACTTTATGGCTGCCACTTTCATGAGATAATCAGGAGGATGCCAGATGGTAATGCCACACAACTATATGGTTTACTTAATAGTATCTCGGGACGACTATTGCTGAAGGTTATACTGATACGGGGTTAACTGATACAGTGTCATACTAACACAGCGCAATACTAATACGGGGGTCCAGTGTTACCAATAGGGAATAATGTTTGGCAAATGACAGTGTTTCTAACACAATAAACCCTTGTGGCATCGGCTTGGCTAGTGAGTGAGCAAATTACTTAGCCCATAATGAACACCAAACAGAATTACCAACTATATAAAGCTCAGGTATATTCCTTCAAATAAATAACCCACCAAAAGTCACTACATACGCTATCTACTGCCAATTTGTACCCAATTAACCCGTGGCTGCAAATCTAGCCAATGGTGAGGTTTACCGATTGAACAAAGACTATCCGCAATGGAGGCTTACGAGGTAACAATTGCCGAGGGCCGTACTCCTTTAGGATAAAGCTTTGGAAGCCATAAGAATAGGCTCTATCTTAAAGCCAACTGTACCGGTGGAGGTTATTTTAACTAGGGCTACAACTACTGAACCTCCACCCACCTCGACACTATGAAGAGCAATCCCAAGACTTCTTCACGCAGGAAGTAATATAGGCAGAAGTATGGCCGCATCTTCACGCAGGAACCGAGAAAGGTACCATACTTATCTCCACTGGTGGGTCTCGGTATTTTTCGTCGGCTTATGTCATGCCGAGTACGAAGGATTTGACGTACGTCAAAAAACGTTACCCAACCATTGCCCAATTCGGAGCCAATAGTTAGCCCCGAAATAATATTGGCATCTGATTGGCAAAGCCGAAAATCTTTACAAACAATAAGCAAATTCGAAAACTATTTAAGTACCTCTGGTTATGCACTTATTAAAATTATCTGATCAATCTCTATACATATTACTAGTTAAAAATGTTATTCCAAAGTATTGCTCAATTAGCTTGTTTGGTTTTGGCCACGGCTGAAGTCCAACCTAAGGCCAATGACTCGCCTGAAGATACTTACAAGGCTGAATTTAAATCTTCAATTAGTGGAGATGTGAGTTTCACTGGGTTATCAAATCATTCTATTAAGGTTGATGTGGATGTCAAAAACTTACCATCAGCTGGTGCTCCATTCCAATACCATGTTCACGTAAAGCCAGCTCCTTGGGATGAAGTAAGCTGTTTGGCTACTGGTGGTCACTTGAATCCATATAATGGTAATCCAAATGCTACCAGTACTGATGAATTGGAAATTGGCGACTTGACTGGTAGATATGGGAAGATTGCTGAAGATGAAATTACTGACAATGGTTTCAAAACTGAATATGTTGACCAATACTTATCTTTAAACCCAGATTCTAAAGCTTTTATTGGAGATGGAAGATCAGTTACTTTCCATTATTCTAATGGATCTAGATTTGCTTGTGCTAATATCACCAAAGTTGAATCTAAAGAACCGGCTTCTATTAACGGTTCTAATAGTTCTGGAGACGAACCAGAAAATTTGGCTGGAACCAACTATCCTAAAATGATCACCGTTGTAGGGGCCATTGCTGGTTTATCTTTACTTATTTAGAAAAGTTTAGCTTGAAATATATGTGAATGTATGATGTTACCGGTAAATATGTGGGAAATGCAAAACGTTAACTCCGGTGGGAGCCGCACTACTGATGTTTTTGATAACTGGTTTGGCCTGGTTATAATCCCGGTAACCAGACTAACCACCTAACTAACCACCCAACTAACCACACCTAACTAACCACATCTGCCTAACCCCAGCAAAATACAATCATAGCATCAGTTAAACTGGTTGTTTGTCCAATAGATCCTAAGGGTCATAAAACCTGTGCATCTAAGATTTGCGTGTGATATGCGGCTGTCAATGCAAGAAAGGTTGCAATATGCGCTGTTGACGCAAAAACCTGCAAGGCGTGGTGCGAAAGCGCTCGCCCCAGGTCCCCCCAGAAAAATCATCCTCGGCGCCAGTTTGGGCCAATGATGGGCCGCGGTACCTCTTTTCCCCAGATAAAAAAAGGAATAAAAAGAAAATTTTTTCACTACCAGTGATACAGACCATAGTTGAAATTATAATCTACCATTAAAATTTGATTGTGTGAGTATTTCCAGACCAAATAAGGGAAATATATACGGAACTTTAGCGCTATGACATTCACTGGGTTCCTTAAAGATAGTTTCATACCCCATATGCCTAAAGAGGCATCAGGGTCTTCTACAGTTGTAGAAGAACATATTGTAAATGGAGATGGGTTGGATAATCTTGACACCAATAAAAAGGCCGATGAGGCATCTGTTTACAGTCGGACCACCGAATCAACGTCAGAAAGTTCTAATGTGCTACACCGGCAATTAAGAGGGAGACATGTGCAATTATTGGGGATTTCAGGAACTATTGGGTCTGCACTTTTTGTAGCCATTGGTAAAGGATTGGCTACTGGAGGGCCCTTGAATTTGTTATTGGCATTCATTATATGGTGTATTCCTATATTGTGTATTACTTTATCCACAGCAGAGTTTGTTAGTTACTTGCCTATCACTTCTCCCTTTGTGAGAATGGCTGGTAGATGTTGTGATGAAGCATTGGAAATTATGGCTGCTTGGAACTTTTGGTTTTTATGTTGTGCTCAAATTCCCTTTGAAGTTGTCACCGTCAACTCGATTATTCATTTTTGGAGAGATGACTATTCCCCTGCCATTACATTGGCTATTCAAGTGGTAATGTACTTTTTCATTAATACTTTGGGGGTTAGAATCTACGGAGAAACCGAATTTTGGTTAGGGTTAGGGAAAATTGTATTGGCAGTGGGATTGATTTTTTATAGTTTCATTACTATGGTGGGAGGGAATCCAGACCATGATCCATATGGGTTTAGATATTGGAGAGATCCTGGGGTCATGAACCAGTACTTATCTACTGGGGATTTAGGAAGATTCCAAGGGTTTTTATCATGTTTAATTAGAGCATGTTTTACCATTGCTGGTCCAGAATATGTTAGTTCAGTAGCTTCTGAAACCATTAACCCTAGAAAAACTCTTCCTTCTGCTTTCAAACAGGTTTTCTATAGGTTAACGTTTTTCTTCATTGGAGGGGCTCTTTGTGTGGGGATTATTATTCCTTATAATGATCCTATTTTGATGGAAACTATGGGAGCTGGGAAACCAGGTGCTGGTGGGAGTCCATATGTTATTTCCATGCAAAACTTGGGAATTAAAGTATTACCTCATATAGTGAATGGGTTATTAGTGACTTCAGCTTTTTCGGCTGGGAATTCTTATACTTTCTGTTCATCTAGAACTTTATATGGGGTAGCCATTGATGGATACGGGCCCAAATTCTTAACTGCTACCACAAAAACAGGTATCCCTATCTATTGTGTGTTGATTTCATTATTATGGGCTTTATTATCATTCCTTCAATTGGGAGAACAAGCATCTCAAGTATTGGATTGGATCATTAATTTAATTACTTCCTGTCAATTATTGAATTTTTCCATCTTATGTTTGACATATGTGTGTTTCTTTTATGGACTCAAGGCCCAAAACATTGATAGAAATACTTTACCATTAAAAGTATGGTATCAACCATATTTGGCAATCTTTGGTGGAGTATGTGCATTTTGCATGATTTTCATTTCGACTTATACCACTTTCTTACCGGGAAATTGGAGTATCAAGTCTTTCTTATTTAGTTATTTGATGTTGTTTGTTGATTTGGTGATTTTTGTTGGGTATAAACTCATTAAGAGAACCAAATGGAGAAAGAGTGCTGAGATTGATTTGACCACTGGGTTAAGAGAAGTAGAATTACACGAGATGCAATTCTATAAGAATCTCGAATTAAACCATCAAATGGTGGATGGAAAGGTTAAGAGAACTTGGATGGGTAAAATCACAACCTTTTTGTTTGGGAGTGAATTTTAGGATTTTTTTATTTGTAGCGTGTAGAGTAATAAACAATTAAGGTGATTCGCACCAATCGCAACCAATAGTCAATGGTCCAAACGCCAATGGTTCAAACAGCCAATGGTTCAATCAATGGATCAAACATCAATGTTCAGGTACGAGGAGAATTTCAAATCACAACTCCAATTTCAGATCCGTACACCAATTAACTCAATTGTAAATCAGAATGTAAATCAGAACGCAACGCGAATGTAGGAATGCACCCACCCAGCTCATCATTCAGTAACGTGGTTGTTTAGATTGCGGTATGTTTGACCATTCATTTCAGATCATTTCACGTTGTGAAATTTTGCTGCATAAATTACCAAAACCGTGAATTGCATTTTGCATGTTAGGTTTGTTTGGTTGCAGGTTGCAAAGTTGCGTTGTTCACATTCAATGATGTAATGATGTAATAGATCCTAGCACCATCACACTTAAATTTCGTATTTGGAAACCATAAGCAAGTGGTTTTATCTGGGGCCAGGGGCCAGTGGGGCCTATGGAAAGATTACCATCAATACAACCATATAATTAATGAACAATACACCTCTCTTGACAACCACAAGCTAGCAATTAGCATGTGGAGCAATAGGGCAAACCAAAGTGGAGGGTTAAAGTGGAGGAATTATCCAAGTGTGGAGCATATGTGGCTGATCCACACGCAGGGGCTTTTGTCTCTTTTAGTGTTCGGGAACCTTCGCCTACGGTTCTCACACATTCTATTATGACCGGGTTTGTTCCCCTTTTGCTTCAATAGGGTCACCAAACCCTGGATAATAGCCGGGAATATGGGTTTTTTACAGGTTGGCGTCCGACAGATATCGGTTGGGGCACGACGGGTGGGAGTTAAAAATAGGTTGCAACTTTTCAACAACAAGTATAAATACCGGTAAATTTTCATGTAATTAAAGTAAACATATTCAAAAATTCAATTAACATGATGAAAATTGCTGCTTTAATCTCAATGGCCGCCTTGGCGGTCGCCGACCAAACCTTTAGTTTAACTGCTGAAGGGGGGTATATTAATTCTGGGGTTTCCCAAACTGATGATAATAGACTTGCTGTCAACGCTGGTCCTGCTGGTGTGTTCACTTTAGATGAACCTTCAGGTTATTTGCATGTTGGAGATCAATACCTTCAAGCTGCCGCTGATGGATTCCATTTCACTTCTAAGAGTGAAGCTTCTAGAGATTTCGGGGTGATTAACGGGAACCAATTGAGATTCAATACCAATGGTCCTACCTTCTACGGGTGTCCAATTGAAGGAGATGTGATTATTATTTCAAATGTCGTTTGTCAAGACGGTAACGGACAAGAAATCAGCTTGTACACTGCTCCAGCTGATGGGTCTAACGCTGCTTTGGCTGGTGGAAGTAGTAGTGCTGGAGAAGAAGACGGTGAAGGTTCTTCCACTGACTCCAATGGAGGTGCCGGTGGTGCTGCTGCTACCAACTCTGAAGAAGACAGTGAAGGTACTTCTGGTAGCGATGAAGGTACTTCTGATGGTGCTGGTGCTGCTGCCGGTGGTGCTTCTGCCACTGACTCTGAAGAAGATGGTTCTGCCACGGGTGCTTCTGGTGAAGATTCCGCTACTGGTGGAGCTGGTGCTGGTGCTTCCGAAACCGGTGATTCTGACTCTGCTGAAACTGGAGCTTCTGAATCTGGTGACTCTGACGCTTCCGAAACCGGTGGTGCTGGAGCTTCTGAATCTGGTGATGCTTCTGGTGCTGGTGATGCTTCTGAAACCGGTGACTCTGATGCTTCTGAAACTGGTGACTCTGATGCCTCAGAAACCGGTGACTCTGATGCCTCCCAAACTGGTGACTCCGACGCTTCTGAAACTGGTGGTGCTGGTTCCGGTGCTTCTGAAACTGAGGAAGATTCTGGTGCTTCTGAAACCGGTGGTTCTGGTTCTGGTGCCTCCGAATCTGGTTCTGGTTCTGGTTCTGGTTCTGGTGCTTCTGAATCTGGTTCCGGGTCCGGCTCTGACAGCTCTGAAACCGACGGTGGTGAAGGAGGTGAAGACTCTTCCACTGACGGGGTTGCCAAATTGTCTGCTGGTTTCACTGGATTAGTGGCCTTATTTGCCATGATGGTTTAATGTAGTTTTTAGATGAATAAAATGTACTATTAGCTTGTTTTATACAAAGAGTGATAATTGTAGCATAAACATACTTAGCTGGACCGAGCCTGGTTCTAGTCTAAACTAACCTGGTGCTAGCCTGGTACTAGTCTAGTACTATCCTAGCACTACCCTAGCACTAGCCTGTCTTAACTTGCTTAGCCTCGCCCCAACGCCAAGGTTCTCTCAACCCAAATGCTGCAAAAGATCTGGTAAGCCACCTTGAGCTGCACACGCACCGAAAATTTTGTTGGCAAGCCAGCGCGACTAAAGGGATATAGCTATAATCTAAATATAAATATTTCAATTTGTGGTTAATCCCTATTTGCATACTTAACTGTGGACCGAGTCACTGGCCAGACCACTCAGACTGTTTCCACACACCTCACCTGGATCATTCAACACGCTAGTTGTTTTCCTCCCCGTTATTTTTTCTGTATAACTCGTCATCATTTGGTTTCCTACCCTACCTACCAGCATTCCTGTCAGGAATTAATTCCAGGAATTAAATGCTTCGAATAAACCCTTACGTACTCGCCCTAGTGGCAGTGGTACTATGGAGGCTCCCGTCCGTCCAGGCGGCAACGGCGGCGGCGTCGTCATCGCTAAATGACCTGGCGCTAGAGGACGTGTTTGCAAGAGCTACTCAGATTAATCAGGTCGATGAGTTTACTCGTCATCAAACTTTTGTCCAAAGAGCTTTGGCGATTTCTTCCTCCACCACTTCCATCGTGTTCTGTTTGTGTTCCATGTATATGTTCTTCGCCATAGATCCTCGAAGATTGGTGTTTCGTCACCAGTTAATTTTCTTTTTATTATTTTTTGACTTGTTAAAAGCTTTCATTTTATTATTATACCCTACGCGTGTGTTGACGACTTATACGTCATACTTCGATACCAATTTCTGTCATGTGGTCGGGTTTTTCACCGCCACCGCCATTGAAGGGGCTGATTTTGCCATTTTAACCTTTGCTATCCATACTTATTTATTGATTTTTAAACCTAGTCTTAACGTTAGAGTAGGGAATAGTCGTCGAGTAGAAGGTGGGCTTTATAGATATCGGTTTTATATCTATGGAACCTCGTTTTTGGTTCCCTTGGTGTTGGCTAGTTTGACCTTTGTAGATGATCAAGGATACGTTTCCTTTGTTTGCTGGTGTTATTTGCCTCAAAGGCCCGTGTGGTATAGAATGGTATTAAGTTGGGTTCCTCGTTATGTCATTATCGCTACAATTTTCACTTGTTATTCCTTGATTTATTATCATGTCATCAAACAAATAAGAACCTTGGGAGGTGTTTTCACCACTGCAAAGAACAAACGGGATATAACCAATGAAAAGCCATCTTTTTATTCTGCATTAAAATATTTCTTTAACTCAGTCATTGATAATTTGGTTCCCAAATTTATTATTCCTGAAAGCAGTAAGTTTTCTCGAACCAATAATAATGCCAATAATAATAATGAAAAAGAGATTAAATTAGATAAGACCGAGTCTAATATTGGTCCCAAACAATCGATTCCGGGCCATAACCGTAAAAGTTCCAACGGCATTCGTCCTCATTCTAGTGTCCACTCCCCTGGTGGTGAAGATTTGGAATTTGAATACGAAGACGACGATGGAGATGATGAAGAAACCATGAGTAATGATAGAGAAGGTGGTAGAAGAATGAGAAGAATCAGGAGAAGAAGTTTCCACAGTGACATTGCGTCTTCGTCTTCGTCTTCTTCATCCTCAGAAGATGAAGATGAAGTTGATGACGATGAGTATAATCAAACAAGACCCTGGCATGGAGGCCAAGACGATGAAGAACAAGGCGATGGCAGTATTCATAGAGAAAACTCGCTTGGTAACACTAACAGACCAGTACATCATGAAACAGACATCCATTTGGAGAACTTAAAGCATTTCAGAAGAAGACAAAGAGTTATTAAAAAACAAATGAAATCCATTTTCATCTATCCAGTTGCCTATATCTTTCTTTGGTTGTTCCCGTTTATCTTATACATCACTCAACTTGACTATGAACATGAGAGAGGACCTATATATTGGCTTAATTGTATGGGGGCATTTATGCAACCATTCAATGGATTTGTTGATTCCTTGGTGTTTTTTTACAGAGAAACTCCTTGGAAGTATACGGTTATGAAGAAGTTTGAAAAAGACCATGCTGATAAAATGGATACGGTTTTAACTCAACATGGAAGAGAACATTCCAGATCACATTCTCATTATGATTCTTCAGTTTCGACTGCTGGAGGTGGTCTAGCTCCACCTAAACCAGCTGCCCAAAGATCCAGATCTCAATCCATGGTGGGGACTTTCCCCCATCATTTACCTCACCCACCAGTTCTGACTGGGTCTGCGGCTTACATGCAAGGAGGTCAACCCTATGGACCCGATTCATTAAGTGCTAACTTGGGGGTTGATATAATTCGGTTTAAAAGATGGAGACGGTTTTTGAATGATATTCATCTCCCATTTTTTGAATTGCCTACAGAAGGAAATTTGGTGAAGTTGCAAAAGAAATACTTGAACAAAAAGATGGTCCAAAGAAGAGAAACTGAAATAGCAATAGCTAACAAAAAATACGCTGGACATTTAGGAGACCTGGGAATCGCAAGTGCTGCCACCCAGACTGGTGGTTATACTACCCCTGCCAATAAACATGATTATTCCAATGTTTTAGGTGGAGGATTCTCTGAAAATGAATTCAGATCTAATTTAGAAAGTTTTTCCTTGAATTTCCAATCCGATGGAAGACATGATTCTCAAACTAGTGCTGATTCCATTGGGAATCCTAAGGTCAGCTCCAATAATCCCCGGGCCTACTTGGGATCTAAATCGGCCCTGGCCCCTCGGAGAAATAGTGCTGCTTCACAATCCAACCGATCTTTCAGATCAAGACAATATTCTGTTGTGGATCCTAATCAACAAGTTATCATTGAGGGCAAGCAATATGATTCGTCACCCACAGGAGGCTCGCCCTCTTCTCCCACAAACATCAAACAGGGCCATTATAACACAAACAGTCTAAATTCAGGCAATACCTTGGCTGTAAGGAGAGGCAACTCTGGTAGTTCTTCTCCTAATAAAAAGTTATCCAAGAGTACTATAGAAACTAGAAACTCCACCACCAGTCAAAACTTAGAAGACGAGATGGATTTCTTGGAGTTTCTCCGAAAGGGTCCACCTACTTAAAACCCCTATTACCCCACCTATTATAACCCTTAAGACCCTTAAGACCCTTAATATGTACTTCAATTCTTGGTTTGTTTTACCTAATATGACATTTAATGTATTATCTATTTAAATCTACTGTAGAATCAATTATGCAACTCATATGCGAGAACGGCATAAGCGCAATTCTGATGAGACGCATTCTGCTTAGTATGCGGCTCTAACCAAAAATTGTGTAACGCTTTTGACGTCACCCCCCAGAAATATTTTCAACTACATATATCAGTTAAAGGGCTTTAGATCACATATATCCCTTGTTGAGTCTATAGAAATGGATTCTGATCGTTATAGAGATCCTTCGGGGCCCGAGGGGCCTCCCGAGGGGATTAGATCTGAACCTTCTAGTGATGCTACTGTGATGAGTGCTGCAACGCACATATCTGCAGAGAATTCCGATCCACAGGATTTGCTACGGAAAACATCTGAAAATAATGAAAGATATTTAGATCTGGAACAACAAAAAGAAAAGTACTTTGAGAGTAATGCTGGGGATGGATCTAAGGCTACGGATCAACATGTCCATGGAATAAAGCTTTTCTTAACGTTATTTAGTACAGTATTGGCCCTTTTCGCTTCTGCTTTAGACCAAACTATTGTTTCAACGATATTGACCACAGTTGGCAGCGAATTTGGGTCGTTTGAAAAAGTCGGTTGGGTTACATCGGGATACTTATTACCGATGGCTGCTTTGGCACCCTCATATGGGAAGATTTCAATTGCTTTTGGTAGAAAATACACCTTAATGAGTGGTTTAGGTTTGTTCATGATTGGTTCATTGGTTTGTGCCCTTGCTACAAGTATGGATATGTTGATTGGAGGGAGAATCATCCAAGGGATTGGGGGAGGGGCTATACAAGCTATGGTAATGGTTATTCTAAGTGAAGTGGTTCCTATATCCAAACGGTCATTATCGATGAGTTTGATAGGTATAACTTTCTCAGTAGCCAGTGCTTTGGGTCCATTTATTGGGGGTTCTTTTACTACCCATGTGACATGGAGATGGTGTTTTTACATTAATTTACCCATTGGTGGTATTGGGGCGGTATTCTTATATTTTGCCTTTAAACCTCCTGTTATTGTGGGAAGCATCAAACAAAAACTAGCAACAATTGATTATTTGGGGACGTTTTTTATAGTAGTTGGATTGGTATTGGTTTTACTAGCCCTTACTTTTGGAGGTGCCGAGTATGCCTGGGACTCTGGAGCAGTTATTCTGTGTTTTGTTCTAGGCGGGGTGTTTTTAATAGCATTTTGCGTTTACAATTTCCGATACTCCAAAAACCCCATCATCATTCGAGAAGCTATCACGGTCCCTCAAATCATCACTTCATGTATCGCAGGATTTTTAGCATTTATCCAGTTCATGGTCAATATCGTATACCTTGCCTTGTATTATCAGGTGATTCAAAATGACTCTGCCTGGCAATCTGGGATTCATTTATTACCATTTGTTATCACGGTTTCTATCACCTCTGCTGTTAATGGGATTTTCATCAGGTTTGTAAGGATTGTCAAGATCCCCATGGTATTTTGTGGGGCTACTGCTGTGTTGGGAAGTGGGTTATTGTTGTTGTTTGATTTGGATACTTCGTTTGGTCAAGGCTTTGGTATTCAAATTGTCAATGGAATTACTGCTGGATTATCATTCCAGAGTGCTTTACTAGCAGCTCAATTGTCTACCCCTAACTCCATCCAAGGTTCTTTAATCATCATCACGGCCTTTAGTAATTTTTGTAAATCGGTTGGAGGAGTTATTGGTATATCTATTGGTCAGGTGATTTTACAAACGACTGCTACTTCTAGGATTAATCAACTTAAGAATACCATGCTTTCTGATCCTCAAGCCAACGAGATTCTCCATGGAGTACCCACATCAGCCCTTGTTTCGAATCCTAGAATGATTAATGACTTACCCAAGCAATTACGAAGACCTTTGTTAGAAGCTTTTATGGGTGCCTTTACCCATGTGTTCTACTTCTCCATAGGAGTTTCAAGTGCTTTGTTGATCTTGACTTTTTTCACTACCAATAAGAAGATTCCTAAAGATCTGGACGTTCAAACCAAAGAAGATGACGCCAAAAAAGCTGAAGGGTATGAAGAAAAGGGTCAGGAAGATAAATGTAATAGCACCAGTAGGTAAACCTACTGTCCCATAACGAATGACGTAATATATACATTTGAATACACTAAAAATACATAGTTGACACTAATACACATAGTATACATAATCAGATAAGACTCCATTGATAGGATCAAAGCTTTTTATTCATTTCAGTTAAATATAACTTCAAATGAGAATTTAGCCTGGCCACCGCCAATTCACTGTTTCGGATTTCATTTTGAAAATCCGTCCGTTTATTGTTCATTTGGGTCTCTAAATCGTTGATTAGCTCTTTGCGTTTATCAAGTTCTGATTCTTTAACTGTTCTTTCCTCCACTAACTTATTATAACTTTGTTTTAGTTCAGATAATCTCTGTTTGCTGTTTTCATTCCGGTCTTGACTTTGAACTCTCAATTTTTTAATCTTTTCATCTAGATTAACCAATTGACGCTTGATTTGTTGGATTTGTCGGTTTAAATCATTGGATTCTAATTTCTGTTGATCTAAAAATTCTTGGAATTTAATTAACTTGTCAGATAATTCATCTTCTTTATTAATATCCCCCAAGATTTCTTCCAAGATTCTAAATAGATTCTTTAATTCCTGTTCTATTATTTGGAAAGATTCAATGGTTATTCCCACATTTCGGTTTTTCAGTTCAAGACCATTAAGGGTTTCATTATATGTTGCCAAGTTTGCCTTTAAATCTTCTATGACTTTTTGAATTAGTTCCATATCAAATTGGTTATAATTCTTTAGATTATCCAATTCCTTACTGGATTCTATGATTAAATAGTTATGATCTTCAAGTTTCTCTATCAACCGCAATTTCTCTTGTTTATATTCCGAATGTTCCAAGGTCAACAGTTCTTGAATCTTTTTCAACCGTTTAAGTTCCGACTCCAATTTGGTGTTATACGAGTTAATCTGATGCAAACTAGGACTTTTATTAGAATTCAATGAGTTTTGTAAATCAATGATTTTATTAGACATTTCTGTGTTTTGTAATTGGATTTGTTTAACTCGATCCAAATTATTCTCACTCACATTAACCAACTCTTCACAATCAATCGAATTCTCTTCTCTGAACCGAGCAAAGTTGACTACAGCACTCAAGATCCGCCGGATTCGTTGGGGGTCTGGTTTGGCAATGTCCATCAATGAAAAATCATTTATCCCACACATTTGATAGAATTTCCACGCGTGTCTAAAAAGAATCGTCAAATGAAGACTAGGGATTGTATCATCAAATTCATCTCTAGGGCCTTCTTTTGACTCGTCCTTCGACTCTTCGTCTTTCTTGTGACTCACCAACTTCAACTTATTGTCCATGCTTTCGCCACTGACTCCCATAAACGTATCAAGTAATTGTTCTGTCAATGATCTCATAAATTGACTGGTAGGTTTCGACACCAACTCTTCAGTGGCCAGAAACTCACAACTTTGTAAACAAATGGTGATTTCTTTGGAGTCCAACATCGGGAACGGGTCCTGGTGGTGGGGTCTGTGCATCGACGTCCTATGCATCGACGTCCGGGTTCTATAGATCGAGCTAGGTCTTGACATTGTGGTTATTTGTTTACATGCGCGAGTCGCTAGAAGTTATTATGAGAGTATCAAAAGTCTCAATACTCAGTGTGAGACAAACCAAAACTATACTACAACTATACTACTACAACTGTATACTATTCTATACACATAGTAGATAGCTAGCCTGCTACGGTATAGAACTAGCACTGCTTTCTAGTACCAGTACTAGTACTAGACTCCAGATATCTCATCTCAATATAATCACCATATACATTTACTAATCTTGAGGGTCTTGAGATACGACATTCATTGAGTCAATGCCTTTATGGTTGTGGCCTTGGAGTTATGGGCTTAAGGTTGTGACCTTAAGGTTATGGCCTTGGGGTAAGAAGATAATGGGTCACACCCGCTCAGCAGTCCAAATGGCCCCATAACATACTAACTTAATAGTATCGGTTAACAACTTATACGGCACGGCCTTGTCAGCATCATGTTCAATGGCCGTATTTAAATGCTCCAACTCTTCATCTCTGAACTCACTAATAGTTTTCTTCAACTCATTCAATTCAGGAGATGTTCTTAATGTGTACTCAAGATCTTCGCTGCTCACTAATTCTCCGGTTTGTTTGTCATAGATAGGAACATCACCATATTGATTCATTAACACTCTTAGTTGTTTATTATAATGATTTCCTATGACAGTTTCCACCGCTACAGTACATGCCATAGCTGCTTCTTTGCTCATCAATCCAGTGACTCCTCCAAGAGTTACTGCTCCTAATTTCCATAATGGGGTTAACAACGAAGGTCTGACTCTTCTGGTGGCTTGTAAATTGTTGAATGTATTATAATGGTTGATTTCTTGATCCCACATATGTTGTAACACTGGCTTTAAATGGGGGTATTTATTAGCTAGCACCACATATTGGGCGTTATAAATTAAATTAGCTCCTAATTCTCCCGATTGGTCGACCCGAATAATCCTGTCCAAATATGCTCTTTGGGCTTTAGATAATGGGCCATACTGAAGGTTATCTACCGTGTACTTACTTCTCGCCACAGTCTGGCTAAAGTATCGTTGGGTTTGTCTGAACATGGTGGTGAAATATGCTAATTTGAGAAGAGATTTTCCGGCTCGCATTTCATTATGTGGGGCCATTTTTAGCAATGTCTCACTGCATCAAGAACGAATTGGAAGTCTTAAAAGTATTGAATATCTTAAGCATGGAAATAGCCACATCAAAAGGGACCTCCTGGGTGTCTCTTGAGTTTGTAACTGGTTTATTCTCGTTCTGAGGAACTTTCAAATTTTGAAAATACTTATTGGGAATATCTTTAATTAATAACCATTCAAGTTGAAATATTCCCTGCCATTTACTAACTTCAGACCAAATATCCGAAGATTTGTTGAAATCTACATCGCTGGTCATCCGGCAAATACCACTGAACTTCCCACTGCCATTAACCAGGAAAAAGAGATAAATATCTCCGCCATTAGTTTTTGTGGACTTGAACGCTTTAGATAACCGTTTGTTCCCTAATTCAGTAGAAGCCCAAATTCCATTGATGAAAGAAGCATTGACATCAATTATGTTGTAGGACTTTATGACAAAAAAACGACATTTTGGGTTGACAGTGATTTTGTTGCCAGTGTAACTTTTGAACCAGATTTTAGCACCAGAACCGCCCAGGCCACCGACGCTAGTACCCACACCAGTACCCACACCAGCACTTGTAGCATTTCCACTTGTAGCGCCAGTGGTATAAATAGCACCATTGCCTCCATTTGTAGCACCAACTAAACTATAATCCACCAGGGGGTTCGTTGCAACCATTGGAATCAGTTGAGGACTAGACATCGAAGAGCTACGAGATCTATCCAACCTATCCAACGGCATGTCGTTCCGATACCCAGCCGCCCAGATATTCTGAGTTGGAGCCACAAACCCAAACTCTGTGCTGGGTTGAATGGATTCCACCGTGAGTTGTGATCTGGGGGTACAGTAGCGGTTACTTTCGTCTGGTTTGGCTTCCCAATCTTCCCCATAACTAGTATGGGAAGTTTGAGCGAAACTATAACTGAGCGAGTCGTCGAACGTGTCAACCGTGTCAAACATATCAAATCCCTGGGACATCTTAAGGACTAGTCAAAGAACAAGGTAATAAAAAGAACAAGGTAATAAAGTTGTGGGGATATATTGCAGAGATCTATCACCACATTTTGCAATTGGTAAACCCACGCCTGAAACAAATCTGAATCGAAACTCTGGAACCATATCGGTATTCCCACGACCACCCTCACACTTCAAGGAGAAAATAATGGCAATTCCCAACACCAGAGAACATGTCAGAGAAAGAAGAACATCGTCACCATCACCATCATCATCACCACCACAACCACAGCCACCACCATAACCAGCAACATGGCCAGCAGATTGACCCCAACTTGAACCCCGCCAACCGTATTGGTCGGTACCAGATCGTAAAGACTCTTGGAGAGGGATCGTTCGGGAAAGTCAAATTAGCAGAACATTTAACCACCGGCCAAAGAGTGGCCCTTAAAATCATCAACAGGAAAACTTTGGCCAAGTCAGACATGCAAGGAAGAGTAGAGCGGGAAATCTCATACTTACGGTTATTAAGACACCCTCATATCATTAAATTGTATGATGTGATTAAGTCTAAAGATGAAATCATTATGGTTATTGAATACGCCGGCAAAGAATTGTTTGATTACATTGTACAAAGAGGTAAAATGCCTGAGGATGAAGCCAGAAGGTTCTTCCAACAGATCATAGCTGCTGTGGAATATTGTCATAGACATAAGATTGTTCACCGGGACTTGAAGCCCGAAAACTTGTTATTAGATGATAAATTAAATGTCAAGATTGCTGATTTTGGGTTGTCCAATATCATGACCGACGGGAACTTTTTGAAAACCAGTTGTGGGTCTCCTAATTATGCGGCTCCGGAAGTTATTAGTGGGAAACTTTACGCTGGTCCTGAGGTGGATGTCTGGTCTTCTGGGGTAATTTTGTATGTGATGTTATGTGGAAGATTACCATTTGATGATGAATTCATTCCAGCTTTATTTAAGAAGATTAGTAATGGGGTTTATACTTTACCCAATCATTTATCACCTGGAGCCAAACATTTATTGACAAGAATGTTGGTGGTTAATCCCTTGAATAGAATCACCATTCATGAAATCATGGAAGATGAATGGTTCAAGGTTGGTTTGGAAAGTTACTTATTGCCTCAAGATAATAAACAAGTTAAGGTTGATAAAATTGATATTGATAATGATGTGATCATGGCTTTGAACCAAACTATGGGTTACGATCATGATGAAATCACCTCGGTGATTAATAAACATAATGATATAGCTGCCAATAAGAAGTCTTCTTCTCAAACTCCTCATTCGAATGAAGTGTTGGACGCTTACTTGTTGATGAAGGAAAATCATACCTTGGTGAAAGATTTGAAAAAGAATAAATCTGACCAAATGGAAGGATTTTTAAGTTCGTCACCTCCTCCTCAATGGGATACCGGTGCTCGTATGAATAATAATAATAATGACAATAATGGGAATAATAATGGAATGCCATATAATGGGAATGTTTCTAGTCATCGGACTCCTGACATTCAACAATCCTTAACATATCAAACCTTGGCTCAAGTCCCTGATTTGTCTACTTTACCTAATTCTACCATTGCCATTTTACCTACCTCCTTACCATCAATCCATAGAGCTTATATGATGGAGAATATTCAAAATGATGAGATGAATCAATCTAAAATCGCTCCTGTTCATAGTAAAAAACTGAAAACGAGATGGCATTTTGGGATTAGATCTAGATCTTATCCTTTGGATGTTATGGGAGAAATCTATAGAGCTTTAAAGAATTTGGGAGCTGAATGGGCTAAACCTACTGAAGAAGAATTATGGACCATTAGAGTTAGATGGAAATATGGTCCTACTGATAACACGGCTGAAGCAGAACAATTATCTGATATGATGAAGATGCAAATTCAATTATTTCAATTGGAGCCTAATAATTATTTGGTAGACTTTAAGTTTGATGGATGGGAAAACAGTAATAATGATTCAGAGGTGAATAATGATGAGATGAGTTCATTTCTGGCCTATCCATTTTTGCATTTAGCCACGAGGTTGATTATGGAGTTGGCCGTGAATAGTCAGAATAGTTAGTCTATAACCATTACACAGTACATTACCACACAGGACATTACCATACACTACACGACAGGATAAGACATTAAATTGTAGGACATTGCACGACAGGACACGACAGGACAGTAAACTGTCCTGCCCTGTCCTGTCCTGCCGTATCTCTTGTAACCGTCACGATTCTTCCTTCATCACGATTCTTTATCAATCCACGCTTCACGATTCTCACCTCCTTTCTGTTTTCGGTTAAATTGAAATATTAAAAGCGTGTCTCTACCACCCTCGTCATATTTACAAAACTTCAATTAATGGCAGTTATATAGTAAAGACAGCATCTCATCCGGAATAGTATATATTGAACCCCAACGAACTAAAACGTTAGATATTGCAACCAGTGTATTCTATAGGCCGTTTTTACCACCCCTGGCCCTAAATATACCATCTGGTCCTACCAAAGTTTGTGGGTTCTCCCTTCTTTGCTCAATATCCCTTTTTAGTGTCACATTGAGAAGAGTATGAAAGTTATTGATTTATTAGCGTTTGATGGTACTCTGTCCATCCATGAGTTACCTAGTGATGCCAGTATAAAATTGTCGGAAGTGTCCAAGCTCATATATAAATCCAAAAAGGCTACGGTGTTGACTGGAGCCGGAATAAGTTGTAATGCCGGAATCCCCGATTTTAGATCTAATGATGGGTTATACAATTTAGTAAAACTGAAATATCCTAAAGCAGTAGTAAAAGGTCAGGACCTTTTTGATATCTCCTTGTTCAGAGATGAATTAACCTTGGAAATCTTTTGTACTTTTATGGAAAAATTATATGCATCGTCTATGGAAGCTACTCCAACTGATACTCACAAGTTTATTAAGCTTCTAAAAGATAAAAAGAAGTTATTAAGATGTTACACACAAAATATCGATGACTTGGAATCTAAAATTGATTTAAACACTGGAGTTAAGCTTCAAGAGTTTGATTTAAATCATTTCAATAAGTTTTGGAAACCTTTAGATGTTATCCAATTACATGGTAATTTAACCGAATTATGTTGTACCCAGTGTTTTAGTAACTTCAACTGGGACAAGAACTACCAATCATTGTTATCCAATGGAGAAAACCCCGAATGTTTGAATTGTCATAAGAAATACCAAGATAGATTGTATCAGGGCAAAAGAATCACGGGGAATATCGGGATTTTAAGACCTAATATTGTATTATACGGAGAAAACCACCCCCAATCAGAAATTTTATCACAAGGGTTAACCACTGATTTAAAAATGAACCCAGATATGTTATTAATTATGGGAACGTCTTTAAAAGTCGATGGAGTTAAGAAACTTGTCAAAAACTTGGCGTCAATAATCCATCAACGGAATGGGAAAGTAATTTTTATCAATAAAACACCTGTCAGTGGCAGTTGGGATAAATTTATTGACTACCAAATCTTATGTGATTGTGATAACTTTGTCAAGTTTTTGAAACAAGAAATCCCTGATCTTTTCTTAACTCAAGAGCAATTGGATTCTAAGAAATTGAAACAAATAGAATCCAAGAACCTCCGCCAGTTGGAGAAACGGTTGAAGGATAAGATCAAAGAACAAATCAAACAAGAACAACAACAAATCAAGCAAGAGATCAAGCAAGAACCTGGTATTAAACAAGAGATCAAACCAGAACAGAGCGAGTTGACACCGCCAAATACCCCTAAGAAACGTAAACCACTGGCCCAGAAAAGACCTATACTAAAAAGACGAAACATGAATGTTGACAAGAATGTTACTAATAAATTGAAATATGAATTGCCGTCACCACCTACGAGTTTCAATGATAATACCAGTCAAGAGGGTGTGATGGTGAAACAAGAATCTATATAGATAGGACTAACGAGCCACGAATGTATATTAGCACTAGAACTAGAATTAGAACGAGTTAGAACGTAGAAATAGGCCAGACGTGGAGCTAGCGGTGCCAGTACCGGAACCACCACAACCAAAGCTCTACCACCCAGTGTCAGCAGTGCTGTGTTAGGAGGTTTTGTACCGTGGTTCTAGGTGCACGGGTACTACGCAAACCGCGAAATAATGATGACCGCAACATCCTGCCATGGAACAAGTATCGTCATTTTTAGAGAACATCTTGAGTGTGGACTCCCCTGTGGACGATATAGAGCCTGGTGATGGAACCGGTGCCCCCAAAGGTGACCAATTGAGTTCACCTGGGAACAAAAACGGTAAAAAACTGGCGAAAAAAGCCTTAAATCAATCTCTGAAGTCTGGAGTTGAGACCTCCAATGATCCAATTGGACCACTGAGCTCTGGAGATGGAGTGGTTTCAGGTCACAAGCACCACAGAAGACATCTGTCCCAATCCAGCACCCAAACCTCCGGTCAACAGGCCAACAATTACATCATGGATAAACTTCTAGAGCGAATAGTTAATATGGTGATGCCTATTACTGATGATGGCAATAGAGAAATTATAAATGAAAGGTTAGAGATGCAAAAAACTCGACCTCCGTTGTCGATGAATACCATGTCACAGAATTCCAATAAGATGACCAGTCGGTTGACCAGTACATTTATATTTATAGATAATGTTATTAAATGCGTGAGTTGGTATAATCCATATTTAACCATAGGAGTCTTATTGATAGCCACTCATATAATCTTGAATCCGGTGCTTATGATGGTGCTACCCACTGTGGTAGTTATTAGTCAGGTTATGATTCCTCATTACCTTATTATTCACCCCCCTGATACTTCAGTGTTACCTGGGGATCCCTTGCCCGATGACGGGAATATCTTACAACCAGCCAAACCTCCAGAACCAGTGCCACAATTTTCCCAAGAATTCCTTTTAAATTTTACCGATTTGCAGAACCATATGATTATCTATATCAACAGTTATGATTTTATCTTATGGCTCACCAATGATTTATTATATTTCAAAAATGAGGATTTATCGAGTCTTGTACTCTTAAGCTTGGTGGGGATGATCTTTGTGCAATTATGGGGGTTTCCTCGTCTTTTAATACTCCTTAGTCATTATATTCCTTTGATTAAAGGATGTTTGATATTTCTGGTTTGGTTTACGGCCGTGATGGTTCATCCTAGTAACCTAGATAGTGTCAAATCAGTGATTCAACTGTATACCCAAGAAGATGAAGATGACGAAGATGGATTTTCCCATAGAATCACCCAATTACAAACCAAATTAATCAACAAACTATTAGTCCATGAAAAGTTACTTGATAAGGGGAAAATCATAGAAGTATTTGAGTTACACCGGTTCAATAGGTTAAATAATACTTGGGAAATGGTAGGGTTTACCAATGATTCGTATGCTATTAATCATACGACTCGGAAATTGAATAATCAATTGTTCAAAACTTCCGACGATGAGCTTGAGCTTGAAGAGAATATCAAAATGACTCGAAGTCAAAGTCTTAAAGCCATTATTGTCCCGCAACAATGGCAATATGTTACTGAATTACCGTGGGTGCCTGATTTGAATCCTCAAGCCTGGTGTAATCACCAGCTTATAGGTGATTTGGTTAATATTGATGATGATGAAAAATGGGTGTATGATTATGATGATGGGCAGCTGGAGATCTTTAGAAGACGTAGATGGATTCGGCCTGTTACCAGAGCCCGTCACCCGTCTCTCTCTAGCCCTAGCCCGCCCCACAAACACTAGCCCCGCCAACAATAGTGAGACCAGTGGCCCCGTGATACCAGTGGCCCCGTGAGACCGGTGGCACCTAATACCACGGACTGTAAATAGATCAGTTCATAAACTCCATTAAATTCAACGATCCCGATGACGTCAGCTGTTTCTTTTGGTCTAGTAATGCTTGTAGACTCTTTTTCTTCAGCCGCTTTTTCTTTGAGGTAGTAGATGAAGCTGTAGTAGATGAAGCTGTAGTAGATGAAGGTGTAGTGGATGAAGGTGTTGAAGCTGTTGAAGCTGTTGGTGGAAGCTTATACCTATTAACATGCTTGCAACTCATACACTTATACACCAAACCATTTTTGCGAAGCCGGACTTTTATATTGATTCCAGGAATATTAACCTGAGAGCACTTTTGACACATTCGGCCGAGGGTGATGGAGTCTGGGTACTTTATGGACTTTTCATGGTTGAAGGATTCGAGAGTATTGGCATAGTACCTACTTAGGGGAGTGGGGATAGATGAAAGGGTGTAGTAGTGGAGACTTTTTAGCTGGTTAGCGTTCATTGTGTCTGTTTCTGTTTGTCTCTGCTCTGTCTCTGTCTCTGTCTGTCTCTGTCTGTCTCTGTCTCTGTAACAGTGTATTAACAGTGTAGTAGTGTAGTGAAGTACTTTGGTGCTGTCTAGTAGTGTAGTGGTGTAGACAATCTAGTAGATGTCTAGTATCTCAGCCCTTTGTAATATCTCTTATCTAGTTGGTTGGCGATGAGACGTGCCCCGGCCATCCTCGCAATTACTTAACAAACCAGACCATTGGCCGCAAACTCTGGTGCGTACCCTTCCCCCCACCGATGGCCCTACATTTGCGACCTCCGGCGAACCTGTCATTTGATCGCACCAATGACAGCCCCATAATTAATAATGCCACCAAAATCTGCCTCATATACAGAACTGATAGCGATATAACTTGAACTAATCTGTCACCAAAACTTTACCATATTATAACATTTTTGCCCTATTTTTCACTAGAATTACCTATAACTCCACTAAAATTACACTACAACTCACTAGAAATCACTAGAACTAGAACTATCAATGGTAGATAAAATCCTCAAGTCTTGTATAAGGTGTAGAAAGCATAAAACCAAATGTGATGCTTATATACGAAAACCTTTACCGTGTTCCAACTGTAAGAAACGGGCCATTAGTTGCAAATTTGGCACAGTGGATTCCGAATCCTTCGACCGGACAAAGTTATCCAGTGCTGTCATAGAGTCTTTAACCTCCCAAATCCATCAATTAAATCGGTCTGTGGATGATTTGATAGTTCGCAAAAGCCTTCAACTTGACCGATTGGTCCAATTAAATCCCTCCATTTACCAGATCCAGTCGATTCTACATGAACCCATCCGGTCTAATTCCCAACTTCTGCCTTTGAACTCTTCGGATTCAAGTGTTTGTACTACTGGTGAGTTTGTGATTAATTGTGATCCTAACGCTTCTCCAGTTAGTCTTACTTATAATGATGCAGTGAAATATTTTAATAATTACTTCCACAACTTCCACAAACACCTCCCGGTGTTACCTACTGCTTTCTACCATCCTTCCAACATTAATAAAGTATACAAAGACCATAACTTACTTTTCTGGTCTATTGTCTTGACATCGCATTTAAACCTTGATAGGTTTAACCAATACTCCGGGTTGGCCCGCCATATAAAGACTTTGGTGGTTCAAAATTGTTGGTTACAGACTCCCAGATCGGTTTATGTATTAATTTCATTATTAATTCTTACCACCTGGCCCATCCCAGTCTCAACTCCTGGGGGGGTTGAGGAGTCTGGAAATGAATCAGTAAATGATAACTTATCTATTAAGTATTTGTCATTATTGAAGAATTTATCTTTACAATTGGGTTTACACCGGTTACAGTTCATTAATGAATTCCTGCTGAAGACCACTATAAACTTATCGTCAGACTTAAATCTCGATAATGTGATCCGAGAACGGATTTACAAATTCATCACTATCAATTCAAACTACTGGTTGATAAACTTGGGGTTGTTGAACTTGAACTTTAATGGGTTTCAAGAAGATTATATCATCAATAAGGGGAATAATGAGTTGAAAAAACTTGATGCTAATACTCCTCATGATGATGATGATAAATATATTAACTCGCTTCTAAAAGTTTCGATTATTCAACAACGGTTAAATGAAAACCTTAATAATGAAGAGGGTAATAGATTATCTAAATTAATTGATTTGAATATGTTTGAAGTGATTCTTAATGACTTGAAAAATCCTTCCAATTACCCTAACTTATTACTTAATGATTCTATCCAAATCTCCATTGAATATTGTAAGTTACAAATCTACTTGTATTCTTTCAATATTAATTTACAATTGAGCATATCTGACTATAAGCAAAATGTTTATAAAGCTTTACATAGTTGTTACAAGATTGTTAATTATTTCAAGAAGGAATTCTCCACCAACAAAAACTTCCTTAGTCATTTACCAATTCATTATAAATTTATATTTGAATTTGTCAGTTTGTTGTTATTAAGGATTTATTACTCGCCTTTGTTAAACTCGGTTCAAGATTATGAAGTGTTAAAGCAAAACTTTCTGATTTTATATGATCAATTGATTGGGTGTAAGAATTTGGTCAATAACAAATTAGTTCAAATTATTAACAAATTCAACCAAATCTTTAAATTCAATCTCCTCAGTTTATTAAAGTTTAACAAATCTTGGTACATGTTGAACAAGTTTAACAATCATCAGATCTCAAATATCAATTATGAATTGATTTATTTGATCTTTATTTTTGAAACTGATAGGTTTAAGTTGAATGAGAACGATCTTGACTGGCATGATTTTGGTATTACGGATGAAAATTTATTGGCTTATTTAAAGAAGTTGCAGTTATTTTAGATACTTGTATTTATAGATGGTATAATAATGTACGATATAATATACCCTATGAAGTGTATTTCCAGTTATTATTCAATTTCTTCCGAAGAACCATAGGATTGGTGACTAAATATACCAAAATAATGATGATAATGGTTAAAATCAATTTTACTCTATCAAAGTTTTCAGGTAAGACATCGAAGGTTAATGATGGTTGCAATTTAGAACAAAACTTGTTGTTGTTATTAATCAAACAAACAATAATGGTCGACTCTAATTTAGTATTATCAATTAAGATTTGATTTTCTTTGTCCAACTCCAATTTATGTTGATGGTTCAATACCTGATAATTGTTTTTATAAATTATGGGTTCGTATGGCATCATTCTAAAATCATCTCTTTGGTCATCTGGAGTCAACACTCTATCGTCAATTCTTCTACTATTAAGAATATATTTGGGTAACTCAATTAATTCTCCAATATCTGTTAAAGCTAATATGGATTTCAAGGTTACTCCAAATTTACTGAAGGTTGACTCTAAACTTATGATTTTGTTAGGAAAAATAAAACTTTTGACACTGTAATTGAGATTGTCCAATTTATCGGTAAACAAATCCAATACCAAGATTTGCTGTTGAGGTTTGGGTGACCTTATATAGTATGAGTAAATTACCCAATTGTCTTGCATGACAATATTAACTGTTGATAAATCAACCTTTTCATCTTTAGGATGCTCATGGTAGTACACTGTCGAGCCAATTTCACCGTTAATTAAATAAAACTTCAAGTTGTTATCTTTATCAATAGTGAATACCGAAATTAAGTTGTAATCCAAGTACTTATATAAGACTGATTTATCATGACGAGCAATTCCTACGGAGTTGAGTTTGTGATCCCCGTGGAATTTATACTTGAAGATTTTGTTGCTGGTATGGAATTTCCAGCTTGGAACTAACTTCCCTTCGTAGGTATAACCAGTCAAGGTAGAATCGTCCAGTAATTCGACATAAATTGATTCATTGTTATGGGATGCGATTGGGGCCGGGCTGGATTCTTCAACAGATCCATCTCTGATATTAACATTGATTATTTCATCAGGGTAAACCAAAGATACCTGAAGATCATTATGTTGAATCAATTCAACCAAATCTTTGTCTGATCTGATCTTAGTTTGCCAAACAGTTACTCCATTCAAAGAGTCGGTAGCCACTAAAGTATCATGATTATCGACATATACTAAGAGTTTTTCGAAATTAAAAGGGTTTTCAATATGGATAGACTCTTGGTCAACAGCCCTGCTGAATCTCCCCACAACATATCTTCCCAATTCATGAAGATGTCTCTTTAATCTCTTACCCCATCTAATAAACATGTTATTCTTATTGATCTCGTCGATTAAACTTTCGATGGACCGACTTGTTTGAGACGATTCTGGCTTGTTGATTAATAAGGATTTTTGGTGTGTCAACTTGTAGATGTTTAAAGGATAGTTGGAGCTAGTAGTCTCTTCTTGAGAAATATCATATGTGGAGATTTGTACTGAATTGTCCACCACATTCACACTAGTAATTCCACTGAGGGAAAATGAGTACAATTTTTCAGGGTTGAATTGAAGGATTTGGGTTGAGTTCAAATTGTCTACTACAATTGAATTCTCATCTAAAGTCACCAAGAATTTCGAAACATCAAGAATTTCCCACCCATCAGATCCTTGAATAATGAACTTATTCCCGATAAAGGCTAACTTGTTATCAGCCACTTCAAATTCATTTGAACTGATTAACTTGTCGTTATGGAAGATCTGGAATTGGTGGTTATGGAAGCTGTAAGAAATCTCTGGAGTCATAAGGTGTAAGTATTTCTGAGAAGTTATCAATGTTTCAGAGTCCACGTTATAACCACGAGATCCTGAAACCAACACCGTACTACCAACCATATCGTCTATACTATTGAAACTAATGGAACTCAAAGGTTTTGTGTCAATCACTTCCCATTGCGAGTTGAGTTTATACAATTGAGACTCTTTTGTCACCAAATATATTTCCTCGCCAACACTAGAAGCTTTAAAAGCACTGGTGGTGATATTCACAGGAATTAGCGTCGATACATTCGTCACCTGTAATCCATGAACCTGGTTCGACTCCGATAACAACACCAATCCTTGAGGCAAAGAAGCCACCGAAGGTCCGAATTTTCCATCACTTATCAATTCTCCGGTAATACTGTCGAATATTAAGGTTCCAGTAGACGTCGTGACAAGAATCACCTGACCTTGGATTTTGTAGTCCACTATCGTCTCCAGCACTGGGATCTTCCATTGGAGTTTCTGGGAGTTTTGGGAATCCTGGAATTGATATTTAATTATCTCATTGGCGTCAGTAATGGCCACCAATTGATTCAGCAGTAACATCCCATAACTAGTGATCAATCCATGGTTATGTTGAATCCACGACTTTTCCCGGTCTTCAATGAATATCCCGGCAACACAACAGATCATAGGCGCTATCCATAGCACCTTAAACCAGTTGATAACCTTCATTTCTGCCTATTGAATACTTAATCTAAAGAATAGTGCCTATCTAACTGAAAAATTGTCGCGCTAGCGTGTGGAACCAATATCTTCCATTTAGGGCCACAGTTCCTACCAGCGAAATGAAAATTTACGGGGAACTGCGGGCCCACAAGGTTTTGGGCTTTCGCACGTTCTTTCCACTCCGGGGCGCCGGTATTGCTACTTGATCTTGCTAGTCATATAAATAAGCTGTGATCTTACTTTTTGGTGATCAATTTTTCTCTTTCTTAACTCCAAGTATTAGAACTAGATAAACTACCAGAGAAGGTTTGGAATTATTACTTACAGTTATTATTGTCCACAATGCACGCACAAGATTGGTTTATGGTATTTGTGGGGTTCTTTCTCCCACCAGTGCCAGTGTTAATTAAAAGAGGGTTCTTTTCAGCTGATTTCTTAATTAACGTGGTCCTTTGTCTATTAGGATTCTTCCCAGGTTTATTACACTGTTACTATATCATTCTGATATATCCTTATAGAGAAGGGTACTCTAGATTGGGAGGTGATGGCCACAACCACAGAACCGATGATTACGGTTCAACTCACTAGGGGATGGTCAGGTGACCAAGTGACCAGGTAACCAGGTGACCAAGTACTTAGGATTCTTTGGGCCAGGTCCAATGATTCTATGTGCTTAGTGCTTATGTTCTTATAGTGTGCTAGGTTGGCTTATAATTGTATTTACAGCTGGCCGAGGTACACTTTTAGGCATTGGGAAGGAATATTTAATTTTAATATAAGGTTTACAAGATATCAGTAATGAGTCAACAAGACGAATCGTATCTACGTCTCTTATCGTCTCTCTATCCACTGTAATCACTTGGGTTAGTTACTGGGTCAGTTACTGGGCCGGGTCAAGTTGCCCTTCTCGTATCTTTTGACTCTTCTCACTCACTTTTTGCATCTAAAACCCGAAAGACCGGAACTTGGCCAAAAGACCTCTAACAGCTGGCAGGGGTCATTTTCGACGCTTTAAACTCTCAAGGAGATTATATATTCTTGAACTGACTCTAGACTGTTTGGTTGGTACGAAAAGATTACGGTTTTATTGAGTTCTATTAAGTTTGTGTTGAAGTTAAAGTCATAAAGTCCCCGGTTCTCTGCGATATCATTACCCATGGGTATGTTAAATGATATAGTTATTGGGATAACCCATGGTCTTTACTACCTGAGGTCTCATTTAATAAGGTCATATGTGCTTATTCCAGTCGGGGTGTTGATAGAGTTCATGATCCTCTATGGACTCAACCAGTTTATTATCCAAATCCTTAAAATCAAATTCCCGGCCTCGGTAATGGGGATGTTGATTAACTTGGTGATTTTATGTGTTTTGAGTGTTTTAGGAAAGAAATGGGAGTTGTTCCAGAAGGTTTTGACCTCTTATTTGGCGATAATCCAACCTTCAATGAATTTTAGTTTGAAATGGATTAATATCTTTTTCATTCCTTCATTCATCATCTTACCATTAAGTAAACCTATAACAATTGTGGAAGTGGCTAAAATCGCCGCTGTTTTCACGGTAGGGTGGATTTTACTAATGTTGTTCAATGTCTACGTTATTCAATTGTTGAAGATTCTTTTGAACTTGAACCGCAAACAAAAAGTCGTTGATAATAATGATAATATTGAATTGACTGATTTACGACCTCCTTCTGAAGAGTCATCGATATCTGATGGGAATGATGAGAATCCATTCACTTCCATGAGAGATATTACTACCATAGATTTAAGAGCTGTTAAAACCGATCCACAGTTACCCATGTCTACTATACCTGAGGGGTTACCCAGATCTGATAGTATTATCACTCGACCTGAAAACTCCTATGTTAAATCCACTTCTACTCCTGCTAGTTTAATGGTTCATGATTCTTTAAATTCTACAATAACCAATTCAACTATCATCACTAGTCCTAATAATATTCCTAGTAGTTCAGCTAATGCTGGACAAATGAGATCAAGATCTGGGTCTAATCAGGGAGATTATCCTCATTTAAGTCAGACTAGTGAAAAAATCGTGATATTTATTACAAGTTATATTGATTGGATCTTGTATGCATTATTATTTATTACTTCCCTTCCGTTATACTATATCAAATCATATCATTTGTTTCTTCCCTTTCATTTAAGTATTACCATCATGGCATACTTTGTTGCATTATTAATTCCATTGAAATGGCCAGTTACCAAGAAGTTTGCTCATCCAATTTTGGTTTCTACTACCATCATTTTATTTGTGTGTTTTATAAGTTCTCTTATCTATCATCATCACCCAAGGGGATTTTTAATGGATTTGAAATATTATAAAACCGGTAAAAATTACTTGAATTTATTTTCGGGTAAATTGTTGTTAAATAATGGGTTAGAAACCAATACTTATGAGGATTCGATTACAAAATATCCTATTTGGCCAGGATGTGGAGATTTTTTGAGTTCCCTAATGGATATTTCGATTATATCCTTAAGTTTACCTATGTTCACTCATAGAAATGATTTTATTAACAATGTGTGGATTATGATTCCAATATTATGTAGTATGGGCTTGAGTTTTTTTGTTTACCCACTTATTTGCTATAATATTGGAATTAGTTCCAAGAGATCCATTGGATTCATTGGAAGATCGGTCACTTTGGCATTGGGTACTCCTTTAATTGATTCTTTGAATGGTTCGGTGTCATTGATGGCTGTTTGTACTATACTTTCTGGAATTATTGGGGTTTTAATTGGTGACACAGTATTTAATCTATTGAAAGTCAGTTCCAATGATTTCATTACTAGAGGAGTGAGTTTAGGGATCAATTGTGGTGCTATAGCTACCGCTCATTTATTAACGGTTGATCCAAGAGCGGCTTCTATGAGTAGTTTAAGTTTCACTATTTTTGGAACAATCATGATTATCTTCGCCAGTATCGGTGATATCAGACTGGTGATTCAGGGTATGGTTGATTTATGAGCTTATGTATTGTAATTATAGAACATGTCGTAATTATAGAATATAGAATATAAATTATGAAATTAGAAATGGTCTTTGGGATCTCACCTTTTTGCAACTTACGCGTCTGACAAGTTTATCAACTCCAAGTGTATCAAGTACAAAAATGGCAGACAGTAGAGTGATATTGTTGCCTAAGGATGCAGAGGGTGAAATACAACTCGTGGAGTTACCTGATTACCAAGACTTCAGCAAACAAAAGAAATATGTTATAACAAACTCGAAACTATATGAACTAAAAGCAGTAGAGGGAAAGACTTTACCTAAATCCATAATCTTTGAAAATGAAACTAAAGGGAGAATACACGAACTGGAACAGATTATAATGACCAGTGAGTTTAACATTACATTTATGTTGATATCATTGTTACTTGACAAATCATTATCCTCCAAGAACTTCATTACTTTGGAGAATTTCGTCGACGATTATAGTTGGTTAAGTAAAGTACCAGCTAGCTTAACCCAAGCAGGATTAGAAAAGATCTGTGATGTGTTGGAAGAACTGGATGAATTTTTCTACAAAATAAATCATGACAAGATCAATCAATTCATATCCACAAGAATTGACCGAGTATTGGAATATTTGAATCAAGAATCCAATGCCTTATTACCCAAATTTAAAATGAACTTATATGTCGATAGTGAGGTTGAAATACCAACTGACTACTTTTCATTAGAATTAAGATTCCAAGCCATTCAGATTATAAAACAAAATCTAATACCAACTGTTGATATTCCTGTGTTGAATCAGGACTTTGACCTGTTAACAAAGTACAAACAAGAAGTGGTCAATAAGCTTACAGCCAAACAATTAATGAATAGCCAGCCAGCTTCTGACAATAAACCTAAGGGATCTGCTGCCAAATCAAAGACCACTGCAAAGAAACCACCTGCAAAAAAAGTGGCTGTTGGAAAAGGAGCATTGGATTCATTCTTCAGTAAGAAAAAATAAATAACTTATTCTATTCATTCACTATTTACATTTATGTACGTTCATAGATTCCATAATCAACAAGCATCAAAGACATTACCATTACTATTTAGATTTGATTTCCTTTTGGGATTCCAAGTTGGCTTGGGGATTTTGGCTTTGTAAACTATCGAAAATCTTCATCCCACTAACCATGAATTGAGATATATCATTCATGTTGGAAGGTAAAATGACCGTGTTGGTTTCTTTAGCCAAGTTTCCGAATTGTTTGATATAATCTTGAGCAATTTGTAAGTTGATGGCTTCTTTACCGTTTTCATTATTCTTGATGGTATCAGAAATCAATTCTAAAGATTTAGCCAATCCTTGAGCCTTCAATATTATCGATTCATATTCCCCTCCAGCTTGATTGATTTTTTCAAGCTTGGCGGCCTCTGATTGCAAGATTTGTGATTGTTTATCCCCCTCTGCTATGTTAATTTTCAGCTGTCTGTTACCTTCACTTTCCAAAATCTCAGCTCTTTTAGATCTTTCAGCCGATACTTGTCTATGCATAGCTTCCAAAACATTTGAAGGAGGATGAATGTCTCTAATTTCATATCTCAAGCATTTAACACCCCAGTCATTGGCAGCTTCATTGATAACTTTATTAATGTTCACATTCAAAGTTTGTCTTTCTTTCAACACTGCATCCAATGTCATTGACCCAATTTCGGATCTCATGGTGGTTTGGGCCAATTGTGAAATGGCAAATTTAAAATCTTCCACTCCATAACTAGCTTTAAAAGCATCCATGACTTTAATATATAAAATCCCATCTAATTCTAAACTAACGTTATCAGCAGTGATGGCATTTTGACTAGGAATTTCAATGGCAGATTCCTTCAATGATTGCACGTAGGTGATTTTATCAAGAAATGGAATTAAAATGGCCATTCCCGGTTGAAGAATCCGATTGAATTTCCCCATTCTTTCTACGATCCAAGCCGTTTGTTGGGGAACGAACCGAACAACAGTATTTGTGGGGAGTCTTTCTCTCTGGAAAAAATTCAATGTTGATACATTGCCCACAAACCGCTTGGACTGTACACTTCTGGAACTAGCCAATTGTTGAGCTAAACCTCTGCTAGTTGCTCTAAACATTGTATGTGTTGAAATTGTTTGGTAAATCTGTGGCGATTTGAGATACCACCGGTGCAGTTTGATAAACCTGACACCTGAAAATTTTTGTGGTCACGCCACGACTTGCGCGATGGTTGCAGAAAGCCTAGATAGGTGCAGCTAGTTGAATAACCACCAAAGAGCCCTTTAAAACTGGGAACTAACGGCTAGCAAGACGATCCTTGAAGCCATAAATACCATTAACAAGGTCCATAATACTATAGAAACATTAGTGCGTGGAAATGAGGGATGTTGAAGTATCCAATAACCAGAAACGGTTCATACTAGAAGGACTCAAACAAGGCATACGAGAAGACAATCGACAAATGGATGAGTTACGGACACCAGATGTAAAGTTGGAAGATAATGGATATTGTGAATTGCATTGGGGTAAAACCCATCTTGTGGTTAAGGTGAGTAGTGAAATCATCAAACCATTCGAAGACCGGCCCAATGAAGGATTGTTGATGATTAACAATGAGCTTTCTTCTATGGCTAACATTGGATTTGACAACGACAGAAATAACATTATGGAAACTTTGAACAATCGTATCATTGAAAAGTCGATTCGTAAATCTAATGCCATTGATTTGGAAAGTTTATGTATTATAAATGGGAAGAAAGTGTGGCTCATACGAGTAGATGTCAACATTTTGAATTATGATGGGAACTTGGTGGATAGTTCTATATTTGGAACTATGATCACTTTATTGAACTATAAGTTATCCAGTTACGAGATCGTTAATGATGTCGAACAACTGCAAGTCATTAAATTGTATAATTTGTCAGAAAGACCCCCTATGAGTTTAAGTATTTTGCATATTCCTGTGAGTGTTACTATCCTGTTTTTCAATCCTTTGGATCAAGAAAATAATTTGAAAAATGAAGATAATTACGAAATATCCATATTTGATGCTACTCTTCTGGAAGAACAAATCCGTGATAGTTCTTTGATGGTAACTGTCAATAGTAATAAGGAGATCTTACAACTCCTGAAACTAGGAGGTATTCCAATCGATTCCGTCGAATTGATTAACTTGTGTAATAAATGCTACCAAAAAGCTGAAGATTTGACGGCTTTAATGAAACAAATTGTTAGTGACAAAATAGCCAGTGATGAATCCAAATATAATTTGGATTTATTAAAAGTTGGTGATTCGAGATAAAGGATACGATAATTGTAAATATCAGTTTATATTAAAATTAATCATTATACATCATTACGTCTATTATCTATGTTTACAGGTGACATTATGTTACCCCTTACCCCAGGTTTCGGTTAGGGTTAAAAATGAATGGACAAGGTTGATTATTATACCTCTTCTTTATAACTTGGTAAATTGGAATCTTTACGTAATCTAGTCTTCTTATGGGTAAACAAACTCTTTGCTTTGATAGAAACCCACCGACTAAACTTTGAAGTTCTAGATTTAATACTATGAGATGAAATCATTAGACTGTAAATCCAGTATTCCAATAATAAGAAACACAACACTAATATAAACCCTGCAAACACCGCCAATACAATATGATGAGCCAAGGACTTGATGAACTTGGCATCATCTAAATGCCATGAGGATCCAGGAGAAATAGCAAAAAATGAATAAGTGTGAGTCTTATAGTCTTTGGGCATTAAAATTCTTACTTTACCAGCTTCTGGTACTCCCCACCTTTTATATTGCTTCCACATTACCGATAAAAACAAAGGTCCAGTGGAATACATGATGGTTATATAAGGAACTAACCAGTTCTTTTGATACTTCTTCAAAGAATCAATGGTCTTTAAAAAGAATGGATGGTTTGGAACTGCTCCCATAACATCATTGGAAATCCCAGTAGGAATTGTTTTCCGAACAAAACTAGGAACTGTAAGTAAAGGATCCAATCTTCTTTCACATCCATCATCCAAATCAATATAAACCCCACCATAATGAACTAAAGCAAAATACCTAATGGCATCGGCTCTTTGAATTGGATATTTATAATTGTCCCAAGTAGGTAAAAACCATGGGAAAGTTTCAGCAATAAAGTCTCTGGACATATCATCAGTCCATAAAATATATTGGTAGTCAGGATGTAAATCAATACAAGCTTTTTGACCTGCTTTCCAAATATCAGGAACTTCAGTAGTCTTATAAGTCTGATGGATTATCTTAGGGATGACCAAAGGTTTAGATAGTTTGTTATCACTTGGATTCAATTCAACATCCAACAAAGCATCTGGGAAACTATCATCATGCAAAAGGGTTATCAAGTCAAAGAGATAGTACACAAGGTACAACACAATCACTGCATGAGCCCCTATTAAGTATTTCAACTCTTTTCTCATATTAGCAAGCCTCAGTCACACAACAATTAGTATAAACCTTCAAAAGAACAAGTCAGTAGAAAACGACAACTTGGTTCTATAGAAAGGAATAGTTATATATAATTTTGAATGTTTGTGTGATGGGCTACTTGAAGTTTCAGTTGTTGTTTTTATGTTATGTCTTCTCCATTCCAGCTTCCAGTTTTTCAATATGATCGCGTGGCGTGTGTACACCATGTTCTCCTATTTTTAGCCAAGTTTCTTTTTTTGTAGCTTTGACATCATTCAACTGATGGAATATGTCAATTTTTAACGGCAAAAAGACCCTGAGAGTTCAAATGAATGGGTTTAGAATGATATTTGTCGTGTTCCAGAGATTCTACGGGTTTATTATGGTACAATTACAACAAATACTGCTGTAATGTTTTGGTTACTTTACTCTGCCCCTTATCGGCACTTGCTCAAAACAGGCAGTGCTCATGCACCGGAGATGAGAGCAGTAATTCGCACATGACCTGCTGGCAACTTGCAGCCGATAATGCAAGTTGCAACCATTTGAGTTGTTGCTATTTTTAAGCTAGCAATCACTTTACAATGAAATTCGTATGTTCACTTGTACGAGAATTTAGAATAACGTAGTAAAGTACTTAGTAAAATTCTTGGTGGTAAAAGTTGGCTTGATTGTTGCTGTAATTAGTTAAAGTTGCGAAATTCAGAAATAGCTTAATCTACCTGGTAGTGTGTGTGCACAAAACCTCTGGTTTTGCCATAGAAATAAAATAAAAGGTGCAAACCATTTCTTCTCTGCATTACCATCACAATATGATTTTTTGGTATGTGTTCGGATTTTTTTAGTATTTTTTCTTTCGTTTTATAAATGTACTTGTTATAAGTGCCTTAAATATTGGTCCAGGTCGTGCAGAACCGAACTTTCAATGATAATTCGCATCTTGAGATTCAGAAAATATGTGAAGCTTAAAAGAAATAGATGCAGATTCTCTTAAAACTCCACCCTCTCTTAAACCTTCAAACAAATACACACATAGATACAAATACACACATGTATGCATTTAAAATTGTGTAAAACACGATAGTAACCCGTTCTTTGAGAATCTTATCTTTAAAAACGACGTCTCTAAAGAGTCTAAAGCCTGAAAACAGCATAGCAAAAGTTGTGAAATATCATAGCAAGCACAAGATATCTCTTACTCTAAATTTAATTCCATGTTGTAAAGAAACCTGACGGCAAACACTGATAAGTTTGGTGACCTTGTTGAATGGCTGCAAAAAGTACCCGCATCAGAAAGGTTTTCAATTGAGGGTTACAAGATAGAGTATAAAAGCTGATCATATATTTAGGGATCGAAATAAACCAAAATTTATAAAGAAGATCTAATTAACTTACCAAGAGGCTTTGGTTCCATCGTAACTGAAGAACTTGTCATTGTCTTCTTTAGTTAATTTGTGAATGATAGAAAGCATACTACCAGCACTATCTTCGGCAGTGATAAGAGGAACAACCCCATCAAAAATTCCCAGTTCACGGGCTGCCTTAGACATGTCAGTAATCACAAACCCAGGATGCAAAGCAACTGTAATGAAGTTTGTTTCTCTAGCAATTTGTCTAATGACGTGATTGAGAGCAGCTTTGGAAGCACCGTAACCAGAACCACCGAAAAATGGATCACCGTTAGTACCAGCAAGACTTGAAACGAATGTTAACTTGGTTTTATTCTCAATCAAATGAGGGTAAATCGCTTTGTAAAGTTTGACAGAACCAGCAACATTGTAATGAAAAGTGTCATAGTAACCTTCAATGTCTTGAGAGAGGGTGGGAGCAAAAGCATCAGAAATAGTCACGCCTGCGTTCTGGATAACAACATCAATTCCATTAGGAGCAAGATCTTTCAATACCTTGAAGTCTTCTATAATCTTCTCTTCACTACCACCCATATCATAGTAGGCAATTTTGACATTTGACAAGTTCAAATCTAAAATAGGTTTAGCTCTGTCTTCGCTTCTAACAGTAGCAATGACAGTGTTGTCAGGATTTGCAGCAGCTTGTTTAACGAAGGCAAAACCAATACCTCTGTTGGATCCAGTGATAAGATAAGTACTCATTGATAACGGTTTTCAACTGTGTGAATTGTTTGAAGGACATTCCAAGTGTCACTTCGAGCAGTATTTATATTGCAGCCAAACATGATTCAGTTACTCTGATGACAAATTATGAGATTAGACTTTTCTGATTGATTACAAATTACGAGATGAGACCTTTTTGATACTACTAATAGCAGTAGATCGCTGATAAATGTAAGAAGAAAGGCAATTTTTATACTGTGTATAGGAGGTCCTTACTAATCAAGGCATCTCAGACTTCGAATAGTTTATGCAAATATAACGTTACCCTCAAATGTCTAAAAATAACCCATTATGCTTACAAATATATCAAGAAAGCTCCTATCTAAGCCATGAATTATGCAATATTACACTATTTGCAACAATCACACAGGTTTTGGTATTTGTCCCAATGCATTATTACCCAAAAATTCTAATTATTCGCTACGGAAACATTCATATTATCTCGAATCAAAAAAAAAAAGGTGTTAGCTCCAGTTTCACATAATATGACAGTAATAATGGATTTATATCTCCAGTGAAGACTGCATTGACATCTTAGGAAAGCATAATATATTGAAGCTATGAATTCTGGCCAAAGGTCAAATATATACAAGATTTAGGAATAATCCATGAGGAATATCACCAAGCACCGAGGGTACCATCATAACTGAAGAATTTATCGTTGTCTTCTTTAGTTAACTTGTCAACAATGGAAAGAATACTGCTAACACTTTCGTCAGTAGTGATGATGGGAACAACCCCATTCAAAACTCCCAGATCACGGGTTTCTTTAGACATATCAGTAATAACTAACCCAGGATGCATGGCGATAGTAATGAAACTGGTTTCTCTGGCAATTTGTCTAATGATATGGTTAAAAGCAGCCTTAGAGGTACCGTAAGCAGAAGCACCGTAAAATGGATCACCATTAGTTCCAACAAGGGTAGAAATAAAGACAAGTTTGGTTTTATTTTCAATCAAATAAGGGTGGACAGCTTTGAAAAGCTTGAAAGATCCCAAAGCATTAATATTGAAAGCAAAAGCATAATCTTCAGATTTCTGTTGTAAAGTTGGGGCAAATCCATTTGCTGGGGCAACAGCAGCATTATGAATAAGCACATCAATTCCATTAGGAGCAAGTTCTTTCAATGCCTTGAAATCTTCCAAGATTTCTTCTTCAGTTCTACCCATGTCAGTGTACAAAATTTTGACATTTGGTAAGTTCAAGTCTAAAATTGGTTTAGCTTTAGATTCATCTCTAACGGTTGCAATGACAGTGGTATCAGGCTTCTTAGCGATTTGTTGGATGAGGGTTAAACCAATACCTCTGTTGGCTCCGGTAACAAGATAAGTACTCATATTGAAAAAAGGTAACTTTAAGCGACTAGTATGGTGTGTTTGACTAGTTTGAATAAGTTTCAAATGTCCTAATGATGTAACTAATCGTTCTTCTGATCTTATTTATATTGCAACAGAATGTCACCGAGTAATTATGATTACATAGCACGGGATTATTTGACATATGGTATTACTAATTCGCAGCTATATAATCCCGCATAAGGTTGACATATTAGGGATAAGTGTAACCAAAAGGGCAATTTCCGGGATAAGTGTAACCAAAAGGGCAATTTCCCGACAGTTTATACATAATTATTACCCTTTCACTTAGCACGTCTTACCAATCTAAGGCATTTTACGCTTCAAGGCATTTAATATTGAATATAGACGACCCGTAAAACACTAAAAATAACACATCATGCTGACAAATGCACCAAGTTTGTATTAAAAAAAAAAAAAAGAAAGCCCTTAGTCTAAGGTGGGTATTATGTAAGATACACAATATTAGAAAATTGTATATATCAAGGATTTTCCTCATAGTCTAACACCACCGTATTAAATTTCAAGGTTCGCTGTTCTATTGTGGTGAACATTCACGATCCTGATTTCGCAGCCACTGGTTGCAAACTGTTCAAGGAAACTGCCAAAGAACTGATAACTAATTACTATGGATACAAAGGTTTGTAAAATAGACCACAAATGATCTGCAGAGCACCTAAAGTTCCATGATGACTTTAGACCTCGTCTTTATCCCCCTTAGTTAACTTATCAACTAAAGTTAACTGGTAGCACTTTTTTTCGAGGTAATGGTCCCAAATGTCTTCCATACTCCTCATCTCAAGGAAATCCTCAGACATGGCAGCTATTACACACCCAAGATGGAAGGCAACAGTACTAAAAGTGGTTTCTCTTACAATTTGTCTAAATACGTGCTTGAGACCAGCTTAAACACCTTACCCCAAGAATACCATTGGTTCTCTACTAGAACGCACAAGTGGGAAATAAACAGATTACTTTCTTTCACCACCAATTAGGCAGTAATGGCTCTATAAGGAATATCTCTATAAACTAAAACCCCCCTTTGTACTAATATAGAAAGCTAGATACTAATTATTCTGTTGAGAGTACCCATTGGATGGTAACAGCGCAGCAATATGAATTAGGGTCAATTCCATTACTACCAAGGTCCATTACTATTTATAACACCACCAGCTAGTTAAGCCTAACTGAACAGATCAACCAACAAAACCATCATTGTGTCTGTGAATTAAAAATGGGGCCATAAATCTCATTGTCAAAGTCGCAAATGCGAATCGAATCGAAATCAACTCCAGAATCACAAGCGTTGAGCATCAAACCCACCATACCAACGACTATTAAACCGTTGTTTCATAGCATTCCTCGGCTTAGAGTGTACTATGAACGCTTTAAAACCCTCAAGTCTCGTTCATTACCACAAATACGCGTTTCATATTCCGAGAGTCTCCCCTGTTCGTATTGGTCGTCTATCTTTTTCTGCCCCAATTTATAAACGGTCTTATCGCTACGCCCATACTTCTAGCCCGTCCAGTCGATTTAATATGGCGTCAAACCAACAGCAGGTCCGTCACCGGCATGATTCACCCCCTCAGGCGTCTGAACATTCCCATGAACACTCCCATGAACAACCTGAACACACTCATGAACACTCCCACGAGTCACAAGAGTCACACGAGTCACACGAAGACCATTTCCATTCCCACGGCGGAATGTCGATGCTAACACATTCCCACTCTCATGGCCAACCAAATGAACTATTGTCATCTAGTTTCTCGAATCCTGCTGTGAGAATCACCTGGATTGGTTTAATTGTTAACATAGGTTTGGCCATTTCCAAAGGGGTTGGAGGGGTTTATTTCCACTCCCAATCTTTAATTGCTGATGCCATTCACTCGGTAAGTGACATGGTAGCTGACTTCTTGACCTTGGCCACTGTTAACGTGGCTTCTAAGATCGGAAACCCCGATAATTTCCCTTTGGGATACGGGAAAATCGAAAGTGTGGGGTCTTTATTGGTCAGTGGGGTTCTTTTATTTGCTGGTGTCTCAGTAGGATGGTCTTCTTTACTCCAGGTCTTTGAGTATACTTTACCTGGATATATGTTTGACTATGTGTCGAAAGTTCAAATTGGTCATAGCCATAGTCACTCTGACTTGTTGGGAGGTTCTGAACACACTTCCAATGGCCACAGCCATTCCCATTCTTCTGAAGCTCAATTGGCAAACAACAACTTAACTTCTGCTCAAACTCCACAGATCCCTAATATTAACGCTGCTTGGTTGGCTGGAGCTTCTATTATTGTTAAAGAACTCTTATACCAAAGAACCATGAAAGTGGCCAATCAAATGAACTCTAAGGTGTTAGTAGCAAATGCCTGGCACCATAGAGTTGATTCTTTGACGGCTTTTGTGGCAGTAGTAACTGTCACCGGTGGTGTCATGTTTAATATTGCCTGGTTAGACTCTGTCGGAGGATTATTAGTTTCAGCGTTAATCATTAAAGCCGGATGGGGAAGCTTCAAAAACGCTATATTTGAGTTGATCGATAAAGGTGAGTCTAAAGTCAGCGACGAGTCCACTAAAATCAAATCAATTATCCAAGATAATATTGGTGAAGAACGGTTTAAAGTATTGAATTTATCAGTATTACCTTCAGGTGCTAATACCAATATCTTCATAACTTTAGTAGGATCTGATTCCACCAATGAATCTATAAAAGAGTTGAATGCTTTAGAACAAAAGATCTCTGGTGCTATCAAGTCAAATGACCATTTTGTAAGAAATGTATTTGTTCAATTCAAAAAGATCAATGGCTTGAAGTATGAGAGATTGGCTGATAAGGATATAAATGAAGAGTTATAGATATGATAAACCCATGTATATAGTGTAGTGTATCAAATATATCTTATGACATTTTCCTATATACGAGAAGTAATTATTATTTACAAGTGGTTTTATTTCTTACTCTTAGTCTTTTTGGACTTATTGGTTCCTTCAATGAATGCTAAGATATCATCCACCGATTGAGTTGCAATAGTTTCATCGACTTTGGTAGTAGGCTTTTTACCCTTTTTCGATTTGCTGGAGTTATTTCCAGATTTAACAGCAGGTTTAGCAGCTTGGGTAGATTTGGTGGACTTAGCAGCTTCACTCTTTTGATACTGAATGTAAGTATTCAAATTAGTGGCATAGGTTAAACTCTTTTCGGTGAAATGATCTTTAGGTCCCAACATCTTATTGAAGATATCATGAGCACCATCGAATTGAGTTTGAGCAGCCTTGAATTTATTGCTCTTGATTAAATTAATCCCATATCTATAATGGATCAACCCAGTTACCTCAGACATTTGTCCCATTAATTTATCTGACAAGGCAAGGGATTTTTCATACAATTTATTACTCAAATCAAACAAGTTGAGGTTACTAAGAGCATCTCCCAAGTTGGCAAAAGTGGTGATAAATGATGGGTGGTCCACACCAAAAGTAGCACTCCATAATTCAATGGCATGTTGGTATAATTTCAAAGAATTGATAATGTCTTTATTGGATGATTCATAGAACCCCGAGTTAATGTACGAGGTAATAGTATGATGAGAATCAAACCCAAAGATCCGTTCATTCAAGATACATGAAACTCTCGACATCTTACACGATTCTTGTAATAAGTTCATGTCACAATAAACTTGACTTAAGAATCCGTAGTAAGAAACAGTCTCAGGATGAACTCTGCCAAAAATTTGTTCGTAGAAAGTCAAAAGCTCATTCAATAATAACAACCCATTGGCCCTGTCATTATTTAATTCGGCTTTGGCAGTTTCTAAGATTTCTTCCAAAATACTACTCTTGTAACTACTGTCCTTAACAATTGGAACAAAAGTTAAGATGTCATCAGGAGTGAAGATGGTTTGACGTTCAGGCGAGGATTTCTCGATAACGACAGCCTTAGATTTCTTCTTCTTACCATTTGACCCAGAAGCCCCATTAGAAGAACCTTTGTGGCTAACTGATTTCTCAAATAATTCTTTAGTGAACCCATAGTCTTGATACTTCCATTGGATCCCAAACTTGATGGAAATCTCTCTAAATAATTGCACCGGTTTAATGGTACTAATCCAATCTTTAGGTAAATTGAATCTGAATCTAATGAAAACCTCATTGGTGATTAAGTTAACCACATCTTTATGGGTCAATTTGGTGAACTCAAAGTCCTTAAACTCATACATGAATTTCAAGTCTTCATCAATGAAACAGATTGGAGATTCGTGGATTCCATTTCCAAATAAACAGTTGAAGAAATGACTGGTGAAGTAGCCCATCAATGGGACAGGTAAATCTCTACTCAATTTTCTTAAGACATGTTTGGTACCTCTGGCCACCATTTCCTGGAGAGCCACATCGAAGACAGTATTATAGTTGGCCACGATAGGTTCAAAAGTACCCGAGGTTTTGGTTTCCTCTTTGTTTTCTTCTTCTTTCTTGTCTTCTTTCTTATCTTCTTTCTGTTCTTCTTTCTTCTGTTCTTCTTTCTTGTGTTCTTCAATCAATTTTTCGTTTTCTGAGATTGTTTTCTGGATCTTATCGGATTCTTGTTGTTGCTTGACGAGACATTGGTTGGCAATATAACCCAAGTATCTCAAGTTAATACCAAACCGATGTAACACAGTGGACAAATGAGCACCATCAAATGGAGCCAATTGGCTGCTAGTTTCTTCTAAGAATTCATCAACCAAAGTCAAAATGAACTTTGAAATTTGTCTTACTTCTTCCTTGTCTGCATCAGATTCATTGATACCAGTGAAAGCATCTGGATTAACCGAAACTTCATCACCTCTAAGTAAAACTTGAGGTTTCTCATCACTATCCGATTTCGAAGAATCTTTGTTCTTTTCTAACTTTTCAGTTTCCAATTTGAATAAAGAGGCAATCCCACGCTTCCACCATTCTTCAACAGCTTCATGTCTAACCAAAGTCTCTTTATGAGGATAAGATAACTTGTTAGAATCATTATAATTCTTTTCAATGAACTCAATATCTAACGGAGTGGTTCTGAACAAGTCAATAATATACTTCCGGCCATCAGTCCCATTGATCCCCTTGATATCTTTTGGAGTTAATAAGACCTCATCGCACTTGATATTATTTGCAGCCAATTCTACAGAATGAGGTTTTAAATGGAAATTATCAGCCAAAGACTTTAAGGAATTATTGAAATTCTTATTAAACAAAATCGCAGAGTTATCAGAAGTTAACCCATGGATAACTTTTTCAACATCCAAATCAGTTTCATTCTTAAGTTCTTGGAAAATTCCTGGAATTGGAGCTTGACAAATGATCCGTTTACCCATATAGTCCACTATACAAGTCAATAAGTTATGGATATCATTGGTATCAAATCTATTCAAAAGCTTAATAGCATTCAAGTCTTTAGCACTGGTATATCTGGCAGCTTCATGTTCACCAGAATCTTGGAATCCTCCAGTAGCATCTATACTGAAGGAGTAGAAAATCCCATTTCTCAAGTAAGTCAATTCATATGGATCACTACTAATATTAATGGCAGTCAAATCTCCATTAACAATATTGATGGCAGTAGTAGTGGCAGTCTTATTGAAATCAGAAATTAATTTGAATAATAATTTATCTCTCAAGATTCTTTCATTGATAGAGGTTTTAGGCAACTCTTTTATGGATTGGAACTCTTCATTCCAGTCTTTAAGAATATCAACACCATCTGCACCATTATCTAAGGTAGATACAAAGTTTTGGGACAAGTCACCGATATTGGAGTCCTCATCGTCAGCATTGTTAACGATCCAAGGATAATTACCAGAACAATTACTTGGAATCAAATAAGATTCTGGATTTTTAAAGTTCAAGTTCAAGTTGGATAAGTTTTGGATCAAGACTTTTTCAAAAGATGGTGATACCAATTTCACTAAATCAAAGAGAATAAATGATTTCTGTGACACTTTATCCACCTTCATTAAAGGATTAAACTTGGCAGTAGACGATTTATTAACAAAGAACCCAGACCGATGACAGGTGATTTGGAAGGTTTCGTTCTCTAAAGTGGTCAAGGTCAAGTATAATAAGTCACCTTTAAGTCTTTGTTGAGGAGGAACTGGAGACCATTGAGATAAACCCAAAGACTTGATAGGCAATTTAAAGCTTTTGTAAGGACTATTAAACTTACTGAGCTCGTTGTATTTAGCACTTTGATCTTCGTCGAAAAAAGATGCCACAATCGAACTGATGGTAGCTTTTTCTTCTGCAGAAACTTCTGGGACCGCTTCTTCTTTTTCATCAGCTTTTTCATCTTTTTCTTCGACTGGTTCCTGCTTTTTAGGTTCAGTCAAATCAATATCATTAAACTTACTGACCCCACCGCTAACTCCGAAATCAAGAGTAGCTTTATCCAAATAATGTAATCCAATAACTTGTCTAAATTTCAATAAATGGGTATACACCCCAGACAAATTGTAAGGCTTTTCCTTCAAGGTTAATACCAAAGGATCAGATTTTGAAAGCCCTAAACCTTCTACTAATTCTTCAAAAGTTGAAAAATCGTGGAATACTTTGAAAACATCAACATCTTGACAATATACTTTATAATTGGTCAAGGTTTCTGTCCGGGGTATTAAACTCAAAGTTTCTCGAAGTTGAGACAAGGTTTCATCCAAGGTAGTTTCTACTTCAACATAGGAAGGCTTACCAGGAATAGATTTTGGCAATTGGATTTTCAACCGCAATGTTTGGATGGCTGGCTGTTCAGGAGCTGAGTCCACCGCAGTAGCAGGCTCTTGGGCCTTTCCTTCATTAGAAGCACTAGGCATCTTTTATGGTAGTTGAAATTTTTTGGCTGAAAATTTCATGGATTGAAAAATCTCATAGAAAGAAAAATTTTCGCCGGTACCGAGAGGTTACCGAGAGCGTAGGCCCAGCTGGTACTAGCAGTGGTGCTAGGAATCCTCGTGGGATATTTCGCATCTTGTTAAATAATTCGCAACTTGTATAATTACATATCAACGCTTTAAGCGGATCATCACCAGAATAACCTGTGGTAAAACCAACTACAGATCCCCAAATTCATACCAACAACAAAATGACGACACAGGATCGTCTAGGAAATTCCCTTGGTCGCCAGGATTCCCAGGACTCTAGAACCAAAGGGTTTTTGGCCATAAATGACTTACCACCAGAGCTTTTGGTAGAGATCTTTGCCAACCTCGAGCTTATACAACTCAACTCTCTCCGGCTAGTATGTCGCTACTGGAACAAGGTGGCTTCTGATAAGGTCATCTGGGAGAAGAGTTTCCGAAATAAGTTTGGCAGTGAAGAGGTGTTCCCTAGTTTTGCCATGACTAATAACTGGATTATGGAGTATTCTAGTAGAGTTAATAACCTTAAGAAATGGAAGAAATCTACCACCAAACACATAAATTATCAAATAAATGAGATCTTCTTGAGCAATAAGGAATGTACGCTTACGAATTTCCAAGGAGACCGGCTTTTGAATTACTGCCAGGTTAATAATAATATCACCATTTGCTCGCTTCATGATGGCAAATACCAGACGTTTATTCCAGGAATGAATTTTAGTGTGAACAGTTATGGCCTTAACTGGAACTACTTGGTGTTTGGGACTATGGAAGGCGGTTTATATATCAAGAACTTGATTACGTCGACGTCGGTGGGGAGTAGATCTTCTATAACTACCGTGAGGGAAGACAGTCCTGACGTCATCAATGCCATAGAGTTGAACCCTCTGTTTGATAAACACAAACAACGGTCGGATATAATCACCGGGTCAACTTCCGGGGAGGTGGGGTTCTATAATTTGGCGGGGGTATTAACAAAAACGGTTCTTGTTGGTTTGCCAATACTTCAGTTGAAGTCGAATTTTAAAACTGATATAGTGGCTATTACCATGGGGAATATTTTTATTGTGGATTTCCAGACATTTGAAGTAAAGAAGATGTCAGTTCCATCGCTCAACAGAATAGACCATAGAACTAATATTGATTATGACTTTGAGTATGGCAACATTATCATTACTTATTACAATACAGTTGAAGTAATCAACTATAAAATGGATTATACCCGTGAGTTTAAATCACAAAAAGCTATAAAGTTGGGGAAACTCCAACAACTAATCCCGCCCAACCAGGGGAAGTATTTTAAAGGTGACGAGTTAGTAGGAAAAGATGGGTTATTCTATGCCAATGTCCTAGAAGACAATGAAGTGATTATCTGGAACGTCCGAGAACCAGCCCCAGAAATTAAGATCCGGTGTAGGTTCTACAGTGATTTCAAATACAAACATATGGCGGGGATTATTACCGACGAACAAGGAATCAATGCAGTGGAATTGAATAGTTCTGTGATAATTCTCGGGGGGTATAACGGGTACTGTAACATTCATGATATTTTCACCGGCAAGTTCATCCGAGAATGTTCAATTAAATTCCCCAAGAAGTATGAGTACATGTTTAAGTATGAAGTTCCCGTCCGATCCATTAAATTAAATGAATATTTCCATAAAACCAATGGGATTATTCGGTGTGGGGATTTAATCCAATATTTCCAATTTGGTGAAATCAGCGATGGGAATTATGGATCTTATAGTAGTAACAACGGAGGCAATGAAAAACGGAAAAAGTTGAATATGATGGAGAATAACAAAAAGAACACCAAAAAGACCATAAAAGATCAATTGGAAGATTATCAACTGGAAGAGTATCAGCAGGAAAAGTTAGGGGAAATGTATGATAAGTATAATGGAGGAGATCTTACTAGTGAGGATGAGCTAACTATGGCTCTAGCGTTGAGTGAGAGTAGCCATACAAAGACCGCTGAGGATGAAGAGCTCGAGAGGATTTTGGAATTGTCAAAGCTGGAGCAGCAACAGCAGCACCAGCACCAGCAGCACCAGCAAGGGTTATTTGAAACTGAAACACATAGTGAAACACATAGTGAAACACATAGTCAAACATCACTTGAAACCCCTGCTGAACCACGAGAAGACGAAGAAGAACAGTTGAGGAGAATTATAGAGTTATCATTGATAGACCAGTGATTAGTAAGAGTAAAGAGATAGACGAATGGGTAAATAGGCATAATAAACGGTTAGCATAGGTATGGTGTCAGGAAGTTTGACTCAATGTGAGTCAAAGGTAGTGCGCAGACCGGGATCGTATATCATACCCGATTTGGCTTTGACAGCAGCTGGTCAGAGCAGCCAGTGATAGACAGTGACAGCCAGTGATAGACAGTGATAGACAGCGGGGGGAAGGATAGACAGTGGGGGGACAGCAACCAATACGGCAATACGTGAACCAATCACAACCCCTGGCTCCCCGTCATCCCCTTCCATTACCTTCTATCCACGGCGCTGTCTACAGCGTAATGGCCCCGTAACTCCAAACCGTAACGAAAACTCCCGACCGGCTCGGACCGGATCGTGGCCCTAGCGCCGTATTTATCCCGTCCTGCGGTGCAAATTCTCGTCTCTGCGGAAACACACGGAACAAAAACGGGTGAAAATCCTTCACTTCACACGACCGGTCTAGACTTTTTTTCACAGGAGAAGAATTAATTAACAGTTTATTCCAACCCGTGTTTATTCCAACCAGTGTTTATTATAGATTGGCAGTGGAGTGGGAGAAACATACCGCCTACTGTAACCACCCCAGGCATAGAGCCATACACTGTCAGTAATAAGCTGCCAGACTACCATCTGTTAGATACCAATACTAGGCAATAAGACCTATCTGTTAATACTAAGGCAAGGCAAAGACCTATCTGTAATCTAAGACACTAGGGCAAGAAGATGGTGTTTGGGTCTTTCATCAGACACAAGTGCTGTCCTGTGCACTTCCAGTTCTTCCAAAGTTCTGCCAGCTACTTGAACACCCAAGCATTAACCAAATATTACCAGCACTATACTCGGTCTTATAAAGGCGAAGGACCTCATCCTTCTCAACACTCCAAAAGATTTTTAAGTATAGATACCGGGCATTTTGGTCTTTATTACACCCTTATCAACCGGGATGCCGAACGGCACCGCAATAAGCAAATCAATATCATCAAATTTGATCCTTTGAACCTTTCTATTCCCCTTGAAGTCCCTAAATTCGATAAGTTTTTCATTCTGGGGTTGAACCAAAACTTCTCCCACCATATCAGTGCCTTGAAATCCAAATCAAAGCCTTCCACGTTGATATGTTCCAGAAACTTATCGTCCAGTAGTCTTTTTGCCAATGTTTCTTTTGATAAGGACTCCGCTACTGTGGTAGACCAAACAGAAATAGATGAAGATGACTACGATTTATCCAAATTCAAAACTACCCAGATTAAAAAAATCGAGGAGTTTTATGGGTCTAACAACTTGATGTTGATTTATCCCGTATACCAGTCTTTGACCAGAAACAACTTGTCTTTACCTTCCATAACCTTGTACAATAAAGTGTTGGGAAGTATTATCAATAGAGACTTGAATAACCAATTAAACTTGGAAGACATTGAAATTAAACTCACCAATTTGTTAACTGTGTACCAGGACTTGTTAAATATAGCTGATGGGAATTTAAAGCCTAATAATGACACTTTTAATATTCTTATAAATGGGCTTTTGGACGGATGTCTTAACTCCATCCTGATCTATCAAACCAATAATAACCCGGCTTTCTTACATAACGAATCGTATGTTAAGGGCCAGGAATTTTCCGTGATTACTTTGGAATTAATCTTGTCTATTAGGGATTTCCAACAATTACCTTTGGACATAATATATCCTAAACTCTTCAAGATCTTGAATGCGTACCCTAATTTGGTCAACGAAGGTTTGTTGAAGGTGATATTTAACAATTTGATTATGAACTCCAAAGACTTTAACTATTACGATCAATTGATCCAGTTAACTAACCAGTTCCAAAGATTTGACATTTTGAAGTCCAATAAAGCTTGTTATGAATTTATCTTGCACATTTATGATAATTACAAGCAAGTGGCTACCAAAGACTCCAAATTCTCCCTCAAGAATGACTACAACCTTTATAAGAGTTTGATTATTGAATTGATTAAAACCAATAATTTAGAGATTTCCACCCAGTTCTTGGATACCGTCTTACTAGACTTTAAAAAGAATTATAATAAGGATTTAAAGCCTACGATTTGTAAGTTGTTATCGAGCTATTTGAAGGAATTATCCAACCATGACTTGAACCAAGCTTATACCTTATTGACTGAGTTCAACAAGGTGAGTTTTATTCCAGAGTTGTCTATGGACTTGTACAATGATATGATTGATAAATTTGTACATAGCTATTATCAATTAGAGTCCATGAAGACGGAAGGTAACTTGAACCAGATTTGCCAAGATCAACAACAGTTATACTACAAAATCTGGTACTTGATTGACTACAATTTAATCCGTAAAGACTTTGAAATGAACTCTAGCGTGGTTAACTTGTCGATTGATTTGAATGATTCAGATTCTATCTTTAAACTCACCAAGGCTATTTTGATTAATAATGATTTGATGGACTTGACGGTGTTTAAGAAACTTATCAAATATTACCACAAGGGCTTGGAATATAATTTCAATAACTATTATGAGGTTTTGGTCAATTTGGTTTCTCAACAGGGGGAACTTTACAAATCCCATGGCAAATTGAATGATTATTTCTCAGAAGTAATAAACCAATTGATTGTCAGTAATAATCAATTCAGCTTCAACCAATTGATCAACTCTTTATTGATTAAAGATGTGTTTCAAACCTTTGATTTGATTAATGATAAGATCTATGGGTTAATCCAATTCTCCAAGTATTTGATTGAGTATACCAATAAGAATGCCATGTCTATCTCCGACTTGGAAAAGGTGATGCACTACCAGAGTTTATTAATTAATGAATTCGAGAACCCAGAGATTGTATATGTTAACTTGGATGAGGATTTAACGGCTTTCAAACAAAGTTTGATTGATAGTTTCAAAACTCATTATAGTGCCATTGACCAATACTCTGATTCGATGATTGATACTATGAACTACTTACAATTGCCTATTCCTGGGGAAATGGCTATGGTTCCATCACCTGATTTAACCCTTAATTTGAATTTATTAATGACAGTTAATTACAACCAAGGTATGAGTAAATTCATCAACTTGTTTAACCAAGGAAATATGTTTAATTATGACACTTTATTTGCCATTATCAATAAGGACTTTTTGTTGAATCATATGAAACAAATCAACTTTGGCAAATTGGTTAATAATGTGGTGGCTGTGGACAGCCAGAACCACGACTTGATGAAGTTATTGATAAAGGAAAACATCGACAAAGTCAGTATTGGTATCTTAAGAAACTATGAGGTGCAAGATATGGAATTGATGGATTTGGTTTTGAAAAACCTCCAAACTTCCAATAACAAGTACTTATTTGAATTGGTAAAGAATCAAGTGACGGCAGCTAATTTGACGGAACAGTTTTCTTCTAAGCAAATGATGGGGTATTTGAAGATCTTACAAAACCATGGAGAATTCAAACAAGTAGAAGAAATCCTTAATTCTACCTTGGCTCCTGAAGCTTATAGTAATGAAGGGTTATTGGCAATTTATTTGCAAAACCTTTTATTAATGAACCAATATGACAAATTCAGTGAAATCATCCGGACCAAGTTTGCCAACCCAGAATCAGTTAAAAAGGTGTTGAAAAACGACAATTTGATTTCATTAATTAATGAATACTATGTGGTGAATAATTATGAAACCAACTTTTTCAACAAGGACAAATTTTTTGATAGAAAGTCCACCCTGGAATTATGTAGTGAGGTATTCAACCAAATGTTAAATCCAGAAAACTTGACGGTTCTTTATCACCAGAACAAGAAATTGGTTAATTTAAATCAACAAGTTATTATGAAATATGTGTTGACCAAATTAAACCAGCTTAAACTTTCCTTCAATAAGATCTCAACTGCTTGTTCGATATTAAACATCAAGAAGCTTTCAGTAGACAATTTGAAGCTTTTAATTCAAAACTTGACGATTATGAAAGATGCAAACAATTTGTCGATTATTTTCAATAAATTGGTGTCTTCTGGGCCATCAGCTGAATTGGGAAATTATATCAAATTCAACTCATGGGAAATCTTGTTGAATAATCACAAACCTCAAGAGAAGTTGGAGTTATTGAAGATGTTTGAATCGAGTTTCCACCAGTTGAATGATGGAATTAACTTGGCAAGACTCGAAAGAGTTAAAGCTAACTAAGATCCTTTGATCTTCTTATATGTAATGAGTTACGACCCGTAACATGCGACGATTATATTTATACGTGTATATATGCAATAGAAATGATTAGATGAAGTGGAGTAGTAGATTTGCAGCCGTTATGCAGAATGCGGAGATATTGCCGCGATCCTGCGGCCGATCTTGACATTTGACACATTTAAGGGGTTAGGGAAATACACTAAACCAGGGCAAAATGACACAAGAAGCCAACAACGTAGCCATTAAAAGCTTTAACAGCAACCATGAATCATACGATCAATTGAGACCAAGCTTTGGGCCGGTCATCACCAAGGCTTTTCTACAAGACTTGAAGTTAATGAAGGATGAAACTCCTGATCCTGAGAAAGTGATATTAGAATTAGCAGCTGGGACTGGGAAGTTTACCAAAAACCTATTAGATTTGGGATGGAGTAAGAATTTGATTATTGTAGAACCTAGTGAAGGGATGTTGAAGACATTCAGACAGAATTTCCCTGAAATCACGGCTCACCAGGGGTCATCTTATAGAATACCTTTACCAGATAATTCAGTAGATTCTATTGTTATCGCTCAAGGATTCCATTGGTTTAGTGACACCGCTTCGTTGAAGGAGATGAGACGAGTTTTGAAGTCTTCAGGGACTTTTGGTTGTATTTGGAACTTTGACGGATGTTCTAAACCTCAGCAGAGCCATAAGCCAGAGCCTCAAGTGAGTTACTATTTAGATGAAACCATTCCATTTGACCCACCGACCGACCCGGCCCAGTCTTTTGAATTTAGTAAGAAGGCTATGGCAACTCACCCTTGGAATAAAGACGTCACCGATTATATGTATTCGTTTGATGTCAATGTCCCTCAGTATAGACAGGGGATTTGGAAGCCGTTATTAATGGAAAACGACTACTTTAAGCCCATTCAAAAGGAAAATTATAGTTACCAGACTTCTTTGATAGAACAAGCCTCGGTTTATAAGTACTGGTTAACTAGATCTTATATCACTGACTTGGAAGACGATGAGAAGGTAAAGGTAGAACAGAAAATTAATGATATTTTGAAACAATCTGTGGTGGATAGCGATAAGGTTATTAAGGGAGAAACGGTTTATTTGAAGCGGATTATGGGTACTCATACCGTGGCCACCGAATTGGCATAATATGACAAGACAGTCCAATATGATATAGAAATGACAAGACAGTCCTATAGAAATGACAAGACAAGTCCAATATGATATAGTTGAAAAAATGACTATTTAGTTAGTGTTCATTATATATAATACATATGAATATTTACAAATCATGAGTCAGTCTTTATGGCTTTGAATAAACTCTGAGGAGTCTTTTTGATAGTACCAGCCGTCCAAAGTTTTCCCAAGAAGTCATACTTCCGAGTCAACTCTTCATCAAAAGCAAAAAAGTCACCAGAATCCAATTCTTTAGTCGAATCATAAGACTCTATTTGGTCATAAGCACAGTAATAGTATCCGGTACACTTACTGGTTTTAACCCAACCTTTTTGAGGGTTGTAATCTATTTTAGGGCTGAATAGACCTGTTTTCTCATAGTCTTTGATTTCATCCACATCGGGTTTCCGAAGTTTCCAGCTCTTTTTCAAATCCTTTTCTCTTCTAAAATTTATTTCATTGTGTCTGTCTCTCAAGTCTGGTAAAGAAGGTGGGATAAGAGCATGAGTTATTCTTAATGGTGATTGATAAATCTTACTCATTTCTTCTGGTGAGTACTTATTGAAAGGATATTTATCCCGGTCTCTATAATTTCCATTTTTCTTACAAAACACAAACCCTGAATTAATCCATAGAAGTTCTCCAGCACTATTTACATGACCAGGATGACTAGAACAAACTTCTTTACTAGCAGTGGCTCCATACATTTTATATGTTTCAGGAGTCTCTTCCCCAATACTAGCGGCTTCATATTTGTTGAATTTGAAATTACTATCACCAGCCATTAATAAGCCAATCCAATAGAGTTCTTTATCTCCCCAAACAGACGTTTTAACAGGCTCTTTCCAGACTCCTAAAGGCAATAACATCAAAATCCCCAAATAATGTTTGGATTTATCAATTGCTAACACCCCAGCTTCCTGGTAATGTCTATAGCCTCTTAAATAATTATTATTCAAAAAGTTTTCCCCCTGTTTATCCAAAATAGGAATATCAAATAACTTATCGAGAGAATCATCATTTAATGGGAATAAGTTTTGGAAAAAATTCGTTTCCAAGTAATCATTAGTATCTCTCAAGCTTCTATCCTTAAAGAAATATGTCGATGTAGATTGATACTCTTCAGATTGAAAGAACTTTTCGATTTCAACTAATGGAACCGTATCAGCATCCATTAATATCACTTCTTTAAATGAGCTGAAAGCAAGGGCAATTAATTTGTTATTATAGGTAGCAAATAATTTCCGTTCTCTGGTGAGAGATTTGATATTATTAAAAGTAATTTGTTGCACAGGATACTGGCAATTGTACTTTTTGCATTGTTCAATCAAATCCACGTCAGGCAACACAAATCCCATGTCACTAGAACTATTAATCATAGCTTCCATGCTTTCGTGGGCTGCCGTTGTTATTATATCTCTAGCTTGCTTGGTGAAATTAGCCCGAATAATAATCTGGATTGGCAACTGGTTATTTAAAGCTCTCAACACTCGTATTAACCTTGCAAGGTCTCTCGCATGTCTCGGGGTGGCCGAGAGCACTATTCCCCTACCACTCATACTCTTTTGATAGAATTCTATCAAGTTTTCCTTCTCATTAGGCTGATACACCTTTCCAGAAAATGTCCCCTCTGAGTAATCAGGTAACCCATTATTGAAAACAACAGATTCATTCTGCCCCGTGAAGATTTCAAATGTTGGTAACCGGAAATTCAAGTATGGAAAGAATCTTTGACTTAACCTATTATATAAATCTGGGTTATCAATTTTCCGGTTAGTTTCCTCATCCAAGAAACATTTCCCAAACACTCGAAGTAACGAAATACTCTCCACCATTTTCTGATCAACTTTCAATGTCGAATCAACAATTCTGGAGAACTCAGACATGATTTGTCTTTTCTCCTTCAGACCAACTTTTGGCTCTTGGCCTTTCTTCTTCTTTTTATTAATTAGATCATTAGTTCTTTGTGTATAGAAATCTTTCAGTTTATCAATGTCCTTATTGTAAGGATCATTCTTGAACTCAGGAAACAGCCAATTGGGTCTTTTTTCTAAGAAATCCTCAAAAAATACCTTACACCGATCCTCAAGAGGTTTAGATTCAAACTGGTGGTTGTGCTTTAAAAATGTCTCCAACGGTTGATACCGATAGTTTGTGTGGTGCATTCGAGATTTCATGGAACTATCAAGGGAATGGAAATACTGAGGAGTATATTTATCTACCCATAGTACATTTATGAACCCGGCAGTTGCTATGATAAGTAGGAACCCCGCTAGTATGATACAAAACCTTTTAAGTGAGAACCTCATCATGTCAATTACCACAGACCAATTAGCTAGTTACCAATACTCGTCACCAATGCCAGTCGAAGCTTTGTCTAGTGTCTATTATCCAATGTCTTGTTAATTGATGGGATATTCACCGCTTTATATACTGCTGTCCACGTTTCCAACTCTATTATTAGTATAAACTTGATCTGCGTTGACAGACAAGGCTCAGCAGCCAGTCGTGTGCGCACATATTGCAGCCAAATAGGCAGCTATAGACAAGAACCCTACACTAAACTAGACATCAATGAAGATTACATTAACTATACACAATTAACGGGCTTTACCATCAGCAGCCTTGACATACAAAATATCACCATCTTCCACATAATAATCTTTACCTTTTTGTAACAATTTCCCAGCAGCTTTAACACTACCTTCATCCCCGTATTCTATCAAATCATCATATTTTATAACTTGAGCCAAAATAAAGGTTTTTTCTAAATCAGTATGAATAGTACCGGCAGCCTGTGGAGCAGTATAGAATCTTCTAATGGTCCATTCTCTAACTTCATCTGGACCACCAGTAAAGAAAGAAATCAAATCTAATTTCTGTCTCATGGCAGTAATAATCTTTGGTAAAGCAGATTGTCCCCCAATTTCTTTCAAATAAGCATCTCTTTCTTCGTCACTTTCCATTCCAGCTAATTTTTCTTCTAAAGATACAGACACTGGAATGATAAGATCACCAGGAGAAAATTTATCAACCCATTCTTTAATCTTTAATAAATGTTTGTTTTTCTTTCTGATATAATCTCTTTCAGATAAGTTAATCAAATAGATACATGGTTTAGCAGTTAATAAGAACATGGTGTTAATAAGTTCCACTTCTTTAGCAGTCCAAGTTTGATTAGCTACTCTTTGACCACTTTCTAATAATTCAATGATTCTTTTAACTAATTCGGTTTCTTCTTTCTTCTTTTTAACTTCTAAAGATTGACCTCCTCTTTTGGTGATTTTATCTAACCCTTCCAAATGTTTTTTGGCAAATTCAATATCTTTTAATCTTAATTCATCCAAGATAATTTCCAAATCAGCATATGGATTGACTTCATCATTGATATGAATAATGTCAGAATCTTCGAAACATCTAACCACTTGGAAAATGGCATCAACAGCTCTAATGTTAGCTAAGAAATTGTTCCCTAACCCTTCACCAGAGTGAGCCCCCTTAGTTAACCCAGCAATATCATATAAAGTCATATAAGCTGGAACTTCAGACTTGGGTTTATATAATTCACATAATTTGTCGAATCTTGGAGAAGGAACAATGACTCTAGCTTCTTCTGGTTCAATAGTGGCAAATGGATAATTAGCAGGGTTACCTAAAGGAGATTTGGTGATAGCTTGGAAAAAAGTGGATTTCCCAACATTGGCTAACCCGACAATCCCGGATTTCAAGTTGTTACCTGGTCTTCCTAATAAGATAGGTTTCTCTTGTGTGACTTTCTTCTTTGGGGCCATTTTAAATTTGTTTTGACTAGTTGGATCTAGAATAAAATGCTTTGCTATATATTGAAAAATTTATTCTAATGCTTCCATTAAAATTTTTATGAGCGGCGCACGACACACCGCGATATTCTGAAAATTTTTAGAGACAGAGACAATTTAGACATCCAAAGCAGCATGTGGAGCCGGAGAATAATACCGACCAGAGCGTTTTCTGTGGCCAGAATGGCTTTGAACACCACCAGAACCCCTTCATCATGTGCCCCAGGGACGGTATTAAACTTGAAGATGAAGAAAAGTGGGAATGAACCGGTGGCTTTAGAAGATGAAGAGTATCCAGAATGGTTATGGGATTGTTTAAATAAGGATAAACAAGAACAATTGTTAAAGGAAACTGACTTTATGAAATGGAGAAGAAAGCAGTTGAAGAAGTCGAACACGGCAAAGATTAAAGATAACAACTTTTTGTCCAAGATGTAGAATAGCATGTAAATAGAAATATAGATCTGGGAAAATATAGATCTGGGAGGCTACACCTACTACTGCTAGTATATTACCAGTCTGGTAGTAATACTAGTATAATATTGTGTACTATTAGAGTATTACTAGTGTTAGTGCTAGTGTTAGTGTTAGTGTCACTGTTACTAGTGGTATCTATTTTAATATCTAATCTATTCAATAGTTTCAATATTTTCCTCTTCATCATTCCAGTTCATTTGAGCAATGGAAATGGTATCATCTTCCAAATCAAACACAGAATAACAATGTCTCAAAAAGTTGTCTCCCAAAATGGTATGGCTATTTGCAGCTACCCCTAACATACAAAGAGGCTTCCCAGTTTGATTATCTTGACCTGCAATCATAATTAAATCAGACAATGGAACATCAATTTCTTTCTTATTGTCAAAGTTAAAGGTGACATTATTTCCTGGTTGTCTTAAAGTACACGCCACTTCATAACCTCCCATTTGAGCATTGAAAGAAGCCGATGGATCCAACTTTTCCACAAATTCATCCACAATGTCTTGGTCAAAGTAAGTTAAAGTGGTACCAGAATCCAATAAAGCATTGATATTTGAGGTTTGAATAATACTACTTTTACCGGAGGTTCCATTACTAAATTGTCTTTTGCCAGCAGCTGCAATAGTAGGGTGTGGAGAAGGAGATGAGGTTTTACTTTGTAAGGTGGTAGGAACTTCAGATGAACTAGAAGGTAAGGATTCTGGGTTAACTTTGATTTCCATGGATGTCAAGGGGATTTGTAAGTAGACGTTTTCTCCTTGATGAGGTGGAATATCAAACTTGACTAATTCTCCCGTGTATTTAGCATGGTCAATACCTCCAAATAACACAGATCCAGTATTTCTTTCAGCAGGAGTCAAGTATAAAGAGTAGGCGATTTTGTTAATAAACCCTTGTTGTTTCATTTGGACTGGTAAATTGTCATAAAGCTCTTGGGTACTTTCCAAAGCCTTATAAGCAATCCCGAAAACCCCGACATTGGAATCAGATTGTTCAGCCACAGCAAAGTTGGCATCTTTAAGAACTAAATCACTGGTAACTTCAATGGTATCTTGAGCCCAAGTTCCATTAGCAAAGGTTTGATCCAAATATTGGATGTTAAAAACAGTATCATTCTTTTTGAAAGTGGAGGAATCATCTTCATTATAAGTTCCATATTGTTCACAGTTAATAGACCCTCCATTAGCGGAACAATAAGAGTTTTTAGTGGACATGACCCATAAATCAGCGGATCCAGTATCAATTAACACCTTAACATCTTTACCTGGAGTTCCTACTTTGACTTGGGCAATATAAAACGCTCTTTCATTTTGCAAGTCCATAGTGTGAGTATCATTATCTCTTTTACTCAAATCAAAATCATCAGCAATACCTTCAACAAAATCATGAACAGCATCTACAAGTTTAGACCCTTTTTTAATATCAAAGTCCATTTTGTAGTATTTGCCTGCGTCCCCTAACACAGGGACAAGTAATAAAGCGATTTGTAAGAGTTGGATCAATAACATATTGAAGTTGTAGAATGGATTAAAAAAATTAATTTTAGTTCCAGATCCTGGGTTTTATAAATATTTACACCGTTACGAGACCTGGTTGGGGAACTGAATGTGAGTCCATGCTTTATGGTGTACCTTTTTTGGATTAAGTTTCGATGAGGGTTTCCTATTGTAATCGCCTGCACATTAATTAGGAATTTTAGTTGCTTAGTAGTTAAGCGTTAGTAGGTTAATGGCTAATTTGGGGATTGCTTGTATGTAGTTAGTGTCACAAAACCGAGGCCCTACCAGTTAGTACAAGGTGTTCCCGGTTCGGAGGTTATGAGAAATGGACCTTGCATTGTTTCGCAGCCATTTAACAATCGCGCGTCTTAAAACAGCACTGAGCACCAGCCAGCCAGAGGAAATGGTAGTAGTATTGGCACCACACCAACAAAGACGGTGCTAGCAAGTGTGTAGGGACAACAAAGGATCTGCTTACAATACAACATCAGTCTTAAAAAGGGTCCCAAGCACCAGCATACTATTTCTTGACTATTTGTTTGTCTTTGGCTGTGCTGCAACAGTGCTCATGCTGTAACCTCATGTAATGACAGTGCTCATGCTGCGCCAAGTGTGTCTGATTGGATCCAGGTACAGGTGACACGCTAGAGTCTGGGTTCATGTGTTTGTTTGTGTTTGTGTCGTTTTATGGTTATGTGACTGATATTCGGCAGTTATTTAGCCCTTCCCAATTGGGCGATTTTGGGTTATGAGCTCGCGGTTTTCAGGCACCGTTCGCGTAGAGTATAGACAGCGAGCTTGAGCTGTCTATATATAGCTGTTTCAATGAGTAATGATTTATTAGAGAGTTCTAGTAAGAGAATGCTTTAGTTAAGGAATGTTTTATTTAAAGAAAGTTCTAGTTAAGGTTTAAGAATGCTCGAGTCTAGACAGCTCGCTGCGCTGCTGTCTACCATGGATTGGTTTCTATATCATCATCTCCCCAGTTCTTATGCACCAAAGACCCAGGCATTTGCACTTGTCGGAATAACTCATCTCCCTTATTCCCTTCTTTTGATTTCACATCTTCTTTCACCTCCGGTTTATCCTCCTCATCCAGCTGGTCGTGGTCCCCTGACTCCTGATCATTCTCATAATCATAAGTATCATTAAGATCATTTTTATTCAGAGACAATAATTCATCCACATCATCTAACACTTCAATTGGTAAAGAAGGCTGGAATTTCTTTGCTCTTAAGGTTCTAACCCCACCCAACCCCGAGCCGTAATTGGTAATTAATTCCGCCAAATTTGGTAAGGCAGCAGGATACACATGATTTGGATTAATATAAATATTATACTCTTTCAGAAGTAATTTATTTTGAATCATATAATTCAAATTAATGAATTTGATTTGATTATCTCCTTGTTCATTCATTAACCGTTTGATCACGTTAACAAGAGGTTTAGATAATTTCGGTTCTTCCACTTCATATTTATAATTCTTAATAACTTTAACTAATTGAAAGTAATTCAAATAATCAAATTGATTTATGGTATTAATCAAACTTTCTTCATCAGTTAACAGCGACATACATTGTAAGAATTGTAATAATTCAATGGTAGGTTGTAATTGAGTTTTCCCAATATAATAAATCGAGTTATATAAGAACACCAAATTTTGGGGGTTTCTCTTATTAGTTTTTGGATCATCATTTAAAAGATTGTTTAACTGGAAATTAGATCTGACGATTTGTTCTAACCCTCCTAAGGTATCAGGCTTATAGATTTTATAATTATGAGATCTAAGCCAATCTTCTATGGCAGAGATATTTAATCTGATCTGTATAGCCTTGGCCCGAGAACAATATTTCGATTGAGAAATGATTTTGTTAAATATCATGGCATTTATATAGTAAAACACCTGAGAAAAGCATTGGAACCGAATCAAATTATCCACTTGGTGTAAATTCAACACATAGTCCAAGGCCCCTAATGTTTGAATGTATTTCAACGGGGATGGCTTCATTAGTTCAATCTGGGATGGAGGGTATAACATATTATATATATCATCAAAGCTATTGGAATGGGTCTTTTTGGATTTAAAAAGATTCCAATCTTTGGCGTATAATACATTAGACACATCCACAAGATTAGTGAAGTTCAATAAACAGTCATCCACTAACAAGTTCAACCGGGAATTGATGGAAAATGATAAGGTTGATACTAAAGATTGGATAATATTAATTAGTTCTTGTAAAAACACTGGGTGGCTTTTATAAATTTCACTTTTCGAGAAGTAAAAGTGTAAGAACTGGATTACTGATAACCAATAACTTAACAACACAATATCACCAGCGCCCCCCACCGAGTTGGGATCATCATGAATAATCATATTAAATACTCCAGATTTAGTATTGGTGACAGATCTTAATCTGGCAATAAAACAATCAAAAGTAAACTCGGTCAATTCTTTACTTTCCACCTTCAAATGAGCGTATCTAATTAATTGGAACACAATGGCAGCCGGAATTTTCGTGTCGTGTTGATACGCCACTTTATTAATTCTTAAATTAAAAATAAAGTCCAATAACAGAGGAATATCACTATCGGTATACTTAATATACTCATCCGGCAACACCTTATCATATTCAAAATCTTTCAATTGCACCAACACGTGATCTCTGGCCAATTCATTCTCTTCGTTATAATCTCTTTCTTCTTCTTCCTGAGTCAAAAGAGTTGTATCGGCAGAAATCGTTTGGAGTTTAATCTGATTGGACAAATTATCAATTTCATCGTGAGGCTGGAAATCATTCGACTGGAAGAACAGGTCGTCTTGGGTGTCGTTCAGCTTATTAAGCAAGTTATGAGATCTAAAGTATTCCGACATTTCCATATTTTCAGGATTTAATAGCGACACCGCATTCTTCCCATCATCTTTAGGACTCAAATAAGGGTCTGCTTGTTGGTTTAAAAGACTCTTGACGATATCTAATTGGTTGAAATACACGGCCCACATCAACGGCGTGTACCCCACCACCCCGTCGGCCATATCGGGGTCAGCATTGTGGTGTAGTAATAAACTGTCCACTATATGAGCCTGATCAAAGCAAATGGCATACACCAATAACGTGACCCCGTGATCTTGTGGATACGCCTGGTTGACATACTCGGGGTTCTGTCTAAGCATATTTTCAAGCGTCACCAAATCGCCATCACCAGCGGCCAAATACATTTCTATAATCAGGTTATCAGATTCGGAGTTGGCATCAGCTTCAACTTTGATTTGGAGGGCCTTTTTGGCGGCCACTACTTTGGCGAAGTTGGGGTCCGAGTAGTTCAAGAGCGTGGGGCCAGTGAATTGGTTCCAGCCGTCCATCTCTCGCTCTATCTCTCTGTCTCTCTGGTTATATATAGAAATATCTGTACTTATATAGATGTGTCTAGATATTTAGTGTGTGCCTATAGTATTTAGTGAGAAAGGCGCGATTGCCTACTGACGGCACATAACTGCTCGCTATTACTATTTATATAGTACATTGTCAGGACACTCTAGTCTCTACCATGGAATTCTGACATTTTCTGACATTCTCTAATTCTAACACTCTGAGATTCCAGTGCCTGGACCTACTCCAGTGCCATTCCTGTCCTCTCTAGTGCCATTATTGTATTGGTTAGTACTATCCTTTCCTCGTGTGCTGCCTACGCTCTGCTCGTACTGAGCATATGCCATATCAGAATCGCGAACTGGTTTCAGCTAAATACCAAAAGCCACGGACCAAACCAGAACCAAACCACACGGACCTACGATGCCTGGCAAGTCTCAACAGCGAATAGCTCTTTTATGCTTGGTGATTCTTATTCCCTTGATCATTTATATGATCAACGCCCACCATATGGATAACCAGATTTTGGAGTCCTGGACCCATCCAAATACCAATCCCCAAAATGGGTCGCCAAACCAAAACGGGTCGCCACAAATTGATGGATCGGTGCTAGAAAACAAACCACAAGAAAATAAACCACAAGAAAACAATCAACAAGGAGGAAACAATCAGGGAGGAGGTGATCCTCACCCCGATGCTAAACACCCTGAACCAGAAGCCGACTCTGAATGCACCGTGGTAAACCCATTGAATAGAGGGTTTATTGATCTCAGAGGATTATCTGCTGTGAGTAACGAAGGTAAAGCTTTGCCATGGAGTGCAAAAGGATACGACAGTGGTGTCAACTTCACGCTAGGAATCTGCTCTTCGCCGATGAAGAAGATTCATGAGAAATCGGAAATCTTAGATCAATTGAATTCTTCTTCTATTGGTGCTTATTATAAAGATGGCAAATCGGGCCAGTATGTTTCTATTGGGGAATATAACACCAAACCAGTGTTCAGAGGCCGGAAATTGACCATGACCTATGAAAATGGGTCTTATTGTAACAATTTAGTTGATGAAAAAACTGGCCTTAGAGTTAGAAAATCTACATTAATCACCTTGACTTGTGATCGAGAAATGTTATCGAAAGCAGCAGTTTCTTATATTGGTAACGTCAATGAGTGTACCTATATGTTTGAGGTAAGATCTCATCATGTTTGTCCTACTGCTGCTAAAGCCAATAATTGGGCGGCGGTATGGATTTTTGTACTTATCATTTTAGCGGCTGTGGTGGGGTTTTATTCAGGGAATATTCTATATAATAACATGAAAAGACCCAAGAATTCGTTTTGATATCGTTAGTCATATTTAGCATCAATAAACATTTGTATGAGGACGAGGACGAGGCCGGGCACGCTTGTCCTTTATGACCCCTTGAAAAGAGACTCAAAAGTCGACTTGAAGTCGCCACTGGGCGGCGGTGTGTCTTGAACCACCGGTTCCTTACTCAGTTCTGTCAACTCTTCAACCCTTTTCATTAAAACACTCTTCTCTTGAGCAGTAAATAGCGTGGACTTCAACTCCTCTGTCGGCCTTTTAATATGCATAAAGTTACAGTAGTCTCGGTCACAGGTCCCCTTTTCATGGGCCCGACAATTAGCATCCAGAAAGCTTTGTACTGGGGATAATTCACAATGAACTGGTCTGCCACCAAACCATTCTTGATTAAGCGTTAACACCGCTTGTTGAGCCCCGGCGGCCGACTTATACTTAACATAAATATTCCCGTTCAAATGGTTGTTTTCATTCTCACATACCACCAAGTCCCGGATCTGATCTATCAGACTTAGTTTGATAAAGATATCTTTATAAAAGTTTTCGAAATACTCTTGGATTTGTTTGGGGTTTAGGTCTTTTTCATTCTTATTCAACTCGGGGTTTTGGTAGAGGTTGGAGAGGAGAATGGTGTTGGATCTGACGGGTTTTATGTGTTTCTTAGTACATTTTTCCCCGTGTCGACACGCTCCTATACGGATATAGAACAGGCAAACGTTTCTATCTGACATGTTTTGTGATTTTCACATTTCGCGATGTTCTCTTTAACAGTAGCGTAGGCTGGAGCTGTTCCCTGGCCTTGTTGAAGGGCAACTGGAAACAATTAGCGAGAGTAATGGGGCGAGTAGTAAAGTAGTAGAGTAAGTAGAGAGTATGTATTCTATCTAAAAACAAAACACTTGGTCGTTAGGATCAGATTTAAGCACAGTCTTCTCCCATCCCAACTCCGAAGTGATTTCAATCAAACTCTTCTTCATATCAGGTGGACCACAAATAAATAACCGGGTATCATTTGAAGGTTTAGGTAAATGTCTTTCAATCATTTCCCCCGTGACATATCCCGTACTTCCCTCCCAATCTTTAGGAGGGTCTAATAACGTGTAATGAACCTCAAAACCAGGGTATTTCTTACTTAACTCATCGATTTCCGATTTCAACAAAATATCATTTTCAGTATTATTAGCATAAATTAAGGAAATCTTGGTAGTATCCTGAGGAGTAGTAATGATTTCCGTAACCACTTGTAAAATCGGAGTGATTCCAGACCCACCAGCAATTAATCCAATTTCTTTAGCCATATTTGGTTTATATTGTAATCTACCAACTGGACCTCTGAATTTAACCGTTTGTCCTTCTCTTAACATAGCAAACCGTTTACTAACTTTCCCAGTAGGATAAGATTTCACCAAAATATCGAAAAACCCATTATCAAATTTATTGGAAATAGGAGAATAATATCTAACTTCATCTTTCCCATCGATTTCAAATACACACGCTAAATTATGTCCCGGAGGAATATCCAAGATCTCATCATCATGAAATAACTTGAACCGATAAATGGCACTGTTCTTTGACACGATGGTCTTATCAATCAATTCCAAATCAGTCCATTTTAAGGAATCAATGGATTTTCTTCTTTGCCAGGCTTCATAGAAATTATATCCTCCAATACATAATATAAATCCAAATGTCCAAGGCAAGTAATGATAGTCCATAATGATAGTCCCAACAACCATCAATGCACAGGGGATATAAATCCCGTGGAGTGGAGTTTTTAACAAATCTCTTTTGTCTTCCATGTCTATAACCTTTGGTCCCGTGTCTTTTGACAGTGAACTGTTGTTCCATCAGAACCGAGATTTTTCATCTGTCAAAATTTGCGGGTCACGTGAGGAGTGTATTAATAAGATACATTAGTTACTAGACACTATACTAGCACTAGACACACATACTAGCACAATACTAGACACATACTACACACATACTACAACTAAAGACATACTAGACATATACTACTGACTAGCCCCTAGGGCCTAGTCCCTATTCTCAACATATATATGTATTATTAGACCCATAGATAGAAATAAAACAAAGTATACACAAGGGTATAAGAACGGAACCTAATATTCTTCTTCTTCATCAGGGTAAGAATCCGTACCAACTTCCACATAATCTCTTTCTAAAGCAGCCAAATCTTCTCTAGCTTCAGTGAATTCCCCTTCTTCCATCCCTTCACCAACATACCAATGAACAAAAGCTCTCTTGGAATACATCAAGTCAAACTTTCTGTCTATTCTTCTCCAAGCTTCAGCAATGGCAGTAGTGTTAGATAACATACAAACAGCTCTATTAGCATTAGCTAATTCACTACCACTAATAGAAGTAGGAGGTTCATAACAAATCCCAATTTTGAAACCAGTTGGACACCAATCAACCAATTGAACCGTTCTTTTAGCTTTAGCTTGAGCCACAGCATTTTGAACATCTCTAGTAACAACATCTCCTCTATATAATAAACAATTGGCCATATATTTTCCTTGTCTTGGATCACATTTAACCATTTGATTACCTGGTTCAAAACAAGAAGCAGTGATTTCTCCAACTGAATTTGATTCATGATTAGCTCTATCTTTACTAAAAACTGGAGCATAAGATACTAATGGGAAATGAATTCTTGGATAAGGAACCAAATTAGTTTGGAATTCATTTAAATCAACATTTAATGATCCATCAAATCTTAAAGAAGCAGTCACTGAAGAAACCACTTGAGCAATCAAACTATTTAACGATGAAAAACTTGGTCTGGTGATTCCTAAATTCTTACGACACATATCATAAATAGCTTCATTATCAACCATAAAAGTACAATCAGCATGTTCCAAAGTAGTATGAGTAGTTAAAACAGTATTATATGGTTCAACGACTGAAGTAGACATTTGAGGAGCTGGATAAACGGCAAATTCTAATTTGGATTTTTTCCCATAATCAACGGATAATTGTTCCAATAATAAAGATCCTAAACCAGAACCAGTACCACCCCCTAAAGAATGAGTGAATAAAAACCCTTGTAATCCATCACATTGATCAGTCATTCTTCTAATTCTATCCAACACATCATCCAAGATTTCTCTACCAACCGTGTAATGACCTCTGGCATAATTGTTGGCAGCATCTTCTTTACCAGCAATCAATTGTTCTGGGTGGAATAAATCACTGTAGGCACCATTACGTACTTCATCAATCACATTAGGTTCTAAATCCACGTATAAAGCTCTAGGAACGTATTTTCCAGATCCAGTTTCACTGAAAAACGTGGAAAACCCTTCTTCGGCTCCTTTAGGTTTATCTAACCCTTCTTGCAAATAACCATCTGGTCTGATCCCGTGCTCTTGAGAGTATAACTCCCAGCAGGAATTCCCGATTTGACAACCAGCTTGTCCGACTAGAAATTGTTAGTATTTATTTGGAGACATAGGACAGTCACAGGTGGGACTGTCTGGTGTATGACATTGTGATGTTGCACGTGCTTGTGTATGTTTGGCTGTGTTTGTGGCGTTTCTCTGTGTGTGGTTTGTGTGATTCTTTGGGATTCTGTGGTTGTAAGGGTGATCTGGATAGATCGCGTGTAAATATCTATACCCCCCTCTGCCACCCACAATCCATCGTTTTATCCCCCGAAAAAGACACCACCGTATTCCAACACGAGCCAGGTACATGTAGATACCAATATCATTACCGATCGCTGGAATTACATACCGTTAACACTGATAACTTCTCTCATAGTGGTATATATCGATAAATAATTTTTGTTTATTTCTCGATTTTGAGAAATCAAAACAAAAAAGACGAGCGGCCTCGACTGCCTAATTAGGAAGGGGGCGACAGTGCGCACTGGATAGCTGCGCGAATGGCTGCAAATGGTAAGTATAGCGATTTACTGGAAAGTATTATATGTTGAACGGGAGTATTTATACAAACTAAATGTCTAATGAGCCGAAATTGATATTACAGCTTCACCATGTACCCCAGTATTGATGAGGTGTTGGAACGCCTGGAACAAGCTGATAAAGTGTTCTTTGAAGATACTATGAATGCTAATATTCGGGAACTTCTTATGGATGTTAACTATGATTTGGAGTATGATAGAGCTCTCAAACAACTTTTCTATGGCCGGTTATCGCCTCAAGCCCAGGTTTTGTCTGATGAATTTAAATATGAAATCGTTAGAACACCTCCTATGAGCAAAAGAAGAGGAATTTCTCCAGTGCTGCCAGTGATTATTGAGACAAACCCCAAGACAGGAGACACTACCACCTACTATTGGCAAGGTGAGGGGTATTATGTGAGTGAGGATGGGTTGCAAATTAAGTATGGCAAGCAAAGATTGAGAGATCGACTTAAACGGTTTTTTTTAAAACCCGACTCCGAAACCCTACCACTTCCAAAGGAACTTTTACAAGATATCAAAGGATTAAATAGGATAGAAATGGCCCGGTTAAAGCACTACTGCACTAAATAATTTATCTGTTAAATCTATTACAATATATAAATACTCTATTCGACTTTTTTATAGAATCTTCTATATTTATCGTCGATTTCAGATAAATAATAAGTACCTTTAGTTAAAGTATCAATAGCTCCAGAAGGAGAAATACTTTTTTGTAAATGGATTTTTTCTCTTAATTCAATGGCTTGAACATATTCTTCAGGAGTTCTTTTAACTCTACCATCCCCTAATTTATAATCAATATCTAAGACTTTAGTAATAGCAGAAATATCCCCAACTACTTTAGCAGATAATAAGGTAGAAGCTAATCCAGATCCATAAGAGAAAATCCCAATTCTTTTGTTTTGTAAAGTTTCCGATCCAACTTTAAATAACACCGAACAAAGAGAAGCCCAACAAGAAGCAGTATACATGTTACCAGTATTAGTAGAAACGTGTAAAGAAGGATCTAATTGAGTTTTTTTGGTTTCTTTAGTTAAACCAAGGAACACTTTTTCCAAGTTTCTATCCACCAAAGAAGTATCATAATCCAAAGCATCAATAGCTTTAGCAGTTTCTTCATCAAGATTAAACTTGGAAGGGTCAGCCAAATAATCATTATATAATAATCTAGCAAATGATTTGGTAACTAATTTACAAGTAGGAACATGGAAAGCATTATAATCGAAATAATCCAATCCCACAGTTTTTTTGGCATCTTTGGTGATTTTTTTAGAATAATTCTTATAACAACCATCCAAAGCTTTGACATAACAAGCCAAAGAAAAGTGACCATCAACCACCGGGTATTCGGAAGTGAAGTCAGGTTTATAGAAATCATAAGCGTGTTCCATATAAGACCCTCTAACACTTTCCAAAGTAATAGGAGCGTCAGGACCAATCAAAAGTGCCACAGATCCAGCACCACCAGTAGGTCTAGCAGCTCCTTTGGAGTAAATAGCAATATCCCCAGAAACAGCAATAGCATCTCTTCCATCCCAAGAAGAAGATTCGATCCAGTTGACGGCATTAATCACGGCAGAAGTCCCCCCGTAACACGCGTTAACAGTGTCAACCCCTTCAATATCATTATTTCCTTCAAACAATTGCATCAACACAGACTTGACTGATTTGGACTTATCCAATAAAGTCTCGGTCCCCACTTCCAATCTCCCGACATTCTTGGGGTCGACATTGTAGTGGTCAAGTAATCTCGACACAGAAGTCAAACACATGGAATAGATATCTTCAGTATCGTTGACAAATGCCATATTGGTTTGGCCTAAACCAATGGTGTATTTCCCGGCGGGGATTTGGTCATAGGTTTCCAAGTCGGTTTGGTTGACGTATTGGGTGGGGATATAGATTTCAATCCCTTTGATTCCGATGTTTTGTGGTGCCATAGTTAACGAGTGAAAAGAGATAGATCTCGATATTTTCTATACGACGCCGAGCTATACGATTTGGCGAGGCACTACTGGACGCCGTATAGCCTTGACTCGTACGACTCACAATCTCAGAGAATCAATCGGGGGAACTAGAATCTATTTCCCCAAACTCGTCGATAAGACACATAATTTGGTATACGTATTCTCGTCAATAGCAGCACCAACTTTTGTTAGCACACATCCTTACCCACTTGTCCCACTATCTAGATAACTAGCCGTTCTTGACTCTTCTCCAATGATCGCCACGACCGAAAATATGCCATCGCAAGCGCATCTCACTTAAGCGAATCAGCCATACTAAAGCTAATTGTGTCAAAACCACCCAATTGAATCATATTAGAAGCGGTGACCAATCAGAGAGCAGATGACAGTGCCCAAATCGCTTCAAGGCTTTGTGTCGTCCAAAGTGTTCCACAAAACCTGGGCTGGCACCTTTATGTGTAAACCCCAAGCTATTTTTCAGCCTACCAATATAAATGAAATCCAGGACCTTGTCAACCAAGCCAGAGTCAACCACAAAACCATTATGACTGTCGGGTCAGGCCACTCTCCCAGCGACTTGACCATGACCAATGAATGGCTTTGTAACTTGGATAAGTTCAATAGAATCTTAGAGAAGGTGCCATATTACGGCCCAAAAGCTCCAAATTCTGAAGAAACTGAGGTCAAATTCGTTGATTTAACCGTAGAAGCGGGGTGTAGAGTGTTTGAGTTGAATGAGTATTTGAAGAATCATAATTTGGCGATCCAGAACTTGGGGTCGATTTCTGACCAATCAATTGCCGGCTTGATTTCTACCGGAACCCATGGGTCTACCCAGTACCACGGGCTCGTCAGCCAGCAGGTGGTCAGTATGAAAGTAATGAACTCAGAGGGGAAGCTTATCACGTGCTCTTCCGTAGAGAACCAAAACTTATTTAGAGCTGCCTTGTTATCGCTAGGCAAGATTGGGATTATCACTCACGTGACCCTTAGAACCGTGCCCAAATACACCATCAAATCAAAGCAAGAAATCATCAAATTCAACACCTTATTGGCTAATTGGGATAACATTTGGTTGGACTCGGAATTTATTCGGATCTGGTGGTTTCCGTATTCGGGCAATTGTGTTTGCTGGAGAGCTTCCAAGTCAGACGATGCTTTGAGTGAGCCTAGATCCAGTTGGTATGGTACTACTTTGGGCCGGTGGTTCTACGAGTCGTTGTTGTTTGTCTCCGTCCATTTATGGCCCCGGTTGACTCCATACGTCGAACGGTTTGTGTTCAACCAGCAATACGGCAATGTTGAAACCTTGGGCAGCGGCGATATCGCCGTGCAAAACTCCGTCGAAGGGTTGAACATGGACTGTTTGTTCTCCCAATTTGTCAATGAATGGGGTTTACCTTTGACCAATGGGCCGGAAGTGTTAACCAAATTGAATGAAATGATTCTGAATGCTGCCCTTAAAGGAGACTACTTTGTCCATGCTCCAATTGAAGTTAGATGTTCGAACACTACTGTTTCAGAGAAACCGTATAAAGATGAGGAGGGGAAGGATTCCTTGTACCCTACTCAAGCGTGGTTGGCGGGAAGAACTCACCTCAGTCCGGGGCCTATTAATGGGAACAATTTAAGACCATGGTTAGACAATACTCCAAAGGATCTTCCTTTTGTGGAACAAAGTAAGGTTACCAATGAACAATTGACATTATACCTTAATGCTACTATGTATAGACCGTTTGGCACTAATGTTGATACCAGGAAATGGTACCAGGAGTTTGAAGATGTGGTGCTGCTTGGGGCCGGAAAGCCTCATTGGGCAAAGAATTTTATTGGATTAGAGCACGAAACACCAGAGGATAAGGAAGTACAGTTAGGGTTTGGAGGGAAGGAGTTTTATCTGATGGTAGGATTTGGGGGTGTGATGAAGAGATGGTTTGGGGACGATTTGGTGAAGTATAATGAGGTTAGGGAGAAGATGGATGCGGAGGGAGTTTTTATGAGTGGGAGAGATTGGGCAAAGAGGAATGGGATTGTTTAGGACGAGGCGAAGCCGAGGACTAGACACCACTAGACCTAGAACGACCTAGGCCAGACCTGGCCCTAGCTCTAGCCAGGCCACCAGAGGACAGTATAGACTAAATATGAATATATGAATATATGAATTCAGTATCAGTACTAAGTGTATATTGTGTGTATAGTAACTATGAGGTAAGTGTAATATAGTATACTATGAATCTATTTAAACGGAGCCTTCAATGGATCAATAACAGTCCCTTGTTTGGTAATAACCCTAGGCATCGTCAACCGTTGGTGGGTATCTCTACTCGTCCATTGCTGTCCCACCGGCATTCTAAGAGCTCTTTCATATTGTTCTCTTGATTCATAAGGATACGGAACATCTGAAGATTGATATTTCAAATTCTTCTTATTCACCTTTTCATTGATAATCACATTCTTCATATTTTTATCTTTTCTCTTATCCTTTTGAGTGATTCCATCGATTTTTCTAACGATTTTTCTCTTCTTTTTCTTCCCTCCAGCCCAATCTCCCCATCCGGGGAGGGAAACGTCTTCTTCTTGGTCGTCTTCTTCTTTGACAATCCGTTTCTTTTCCCGTTCAAACTCTTTGACGACATTGTCACCAACAAACGCTTCTTGTATTAAGTCTTGTTGGGCGAACTGTTCTTCATCGGAGTCATTCACGTCGATATCGAGGGTCTGGCCAATGTCAATATCCTCGTCATCTAAAGCTCCAGAGGTTGGTTTATTTTTCTTCTTGAGTTTATTAGCAGCTTTGGAGAGTTTGGAGGAGGTTTGGTCGATGGTTTTAGCTTTGGAGGATTTTTTGGTGGAGGAGGTGAGCCAGGGGTTGGCGTCTATGGAGTCTGGCGACTCCATAGATTCCTCAGGCTTACTATCCCCTTTACTTTCTCCTTTACTAGCACCACTAGACAAAGGTTCACTGGTCTTACGGTAAACCTCAGCCTTCTTGTCAGAAGGCTTAGGCTTAGCAGCGAGCCGGTTAACTAAATTCCCAGACTCCTCTTCCTCAATCTCTTCCCTCAAACTCTCCTCCCTCTCTCTAACCTCAGCTTTCTGGCCAGCAGCCGTAGGAGTATAAACCCTTCTTCCCTGGTTCTTCACCAAATTCACCGCAGAAACATCGTCTTCCTCCTCCCCTTCTTCCATTCTTCTTAACATCTCCATCTCTTGCCGGTTCTCTTGTTTCTGTCTTTCTTCAGCAGCCTTCATGAAATCCATTGCCAAAACTCCCTTCCCAAGCTTTCTGGTACTCTCGTCCTGGCTTTGGTCCCCGTCGTCCTCCCCCTCAAGGTCAGACAAATTCTCATCACTTTGGTCCCCATCTTCATACCCCAATTGCTTAGCTCTTAACCGTTCTCCTTGTCTCAACATTTCTTCCATTTCTTCTCTGGTAGAAGCATCTTTGGTCAAACCACTCTTGACCATTGACCGGGCCCACCCAGATTGAGTCTTATGCTTCAAATTCATTCTTTCTTCGGCCCGTTTTCTGTCGTGATCTTCATCTGATTCGTCAGATCCTTCTACTAAAGCCTGCTCTTTCATCCGTTGTTTCTTCTGGACTTTTCTGTAAGACTTGGATTTGATTTTCTTGATTCGTTTGGCTCGGGATTCGTCTCGGAACATCAATTCTCTCATTAATCTTAACTCATTGGTTCTTTTCTTTAAATCTTCGGCCGACATTTGGGCCACTGCTAAGTCTTCAAATGTCGCTTCTTTTTTATCATCAACTAACGCTGATTGTTCCAACACCCCATGGATTTTCTTCTCAAGGTCCGTGCTGGGCTCGTTATCGGACCGGAAAGTGGTGGCGGTGTCATTATGTTTTACCACAGGATTCATAGGGAACTTTAACACTTCTGCCTGCCGGTTTTGTTGGACGGTGTCATCCCATTTGCTGACTTCTTCCTTGGTGAGCTCGTAGGCGGCTCTTCTTTCATGCTTTTGTTGGATGTTTTTGGGTAAAGGTGTATCTAAAGCCTTGGATTTGGGGTCTTTATCAAGAAGTATGGCATCTTTTGATACACTGGAGTCTACGGCGGAGATCATATCATTGAGGGAAAGCTTGGGGCCACCAATAGGAACGTTGTATTCGTTTTCTTCCCTGGTTTCATTGAGAAGCCGTTTTCTTTCTTTGGGTTTTTGGATTTGGTTCTGGAGGGTGGAGATTGTGGAGGAAAGGTTGATGTCGTCGTTGTCTGATTCTTTGAAAATGTCGTCACTTTCACTAGCACTGTGGTAATCTTCACTTTCACTGTCACTGTCTTCGCTCAGCTCTTCACTGGCACTAAGAGCCTCGCTGTCGCTCAGCTCTAATACAACTTCTCTAGAATCTCCAGCTCTTTTCTTATCCCTTTCATCCATATCCCACGCCTCCGATAACCCCACAAGCTGACTCTCATCAAAACTATCATACTCCTCATCCTCACTTTCACTAACATTCTGCCCCCTGGCTCTTCTTTTATCTCGAAGCTTCTTCTTGTCTTGTTTGTCTCTTAAAGTCTGAGAGAACTTCGAGTCCAACACATCAAACTCATCGTCTGACCCTAACGCTTCATCAGAGTCAATTTCTTCGTCGTCTTTGCCCCGCTTTTGGTTGTTTAAGAACTTACTGGCGTCCATAACTCCGTCTTTGACACTAACCTCATCTTGCTCATCGCGAGCAGGAGCGTCTTCTTCGTCCGAACTGGCGCCATTTTCCCGCCGCTCGGCGATCTCGAACGCATCCAAGATCTTCTGGTTGCTTCTGGTGTTGGACCTGGCCTTGGCCTTGGTGCTGTGTTTTTTGGCCATCTCGTGGTGGAGTTTGTGGAGTTGTAGGAGTTTTGGTGGTTTGGATTTGATTTTTCAGATGAGATGCGATGGGAGGGACACGACCTTCTTAACTATGGGAGCTTAACTATGGGAGCTTAACTATGAGAGTGCTAGAGCTTAACTATGAGAACTTAATTATGAGACTACATTGAGTACATGACTGGTTACATTATGACTAGGCTACTATACGCTGGCAATATACTGTTGCGGCAATATGTTGCCAACCCGCTGACGCGGTTTGGCACGGGTTGGCTACAACGCATCTAATCTATCATTAATCTCCTCTGGAGTCAAGGTCTTGAATCTAGGCCCAGGTATACTTGTACCCTTAAATCCTAACATTTCTTCTTGAGGATCACTAATAATAGCTATATCCAAATTCTCTCCCGTCAATTCCCCATCAACCGATTCCTTTAAAGCCAATAACGACACGTGAATGGCATCTTCCAATTCCAAATTTTCATTCCATCTTTTTTCTAAAAACGTCTTAGCTGACACAGAAGTCTTACCAATGGCCGTAGCCTTCCAAGGGAAATAACTTCCAGAAGGATCCACTTGATACAATTGGAACCCTTCTGAATGAGAATCAAATCCTCCTACTAAAAGCGACACTCCATAAGGTCTTATCCCTGCTGATTGAGTGGATTCTTGCATCACTTTGGCAATTTCTTGCACCAAGATTTTTACTGGGGGGTACTCATTATAAACACGTTTATAATTCGTATGAGCCAACTTCCTTGCTTTATCCACAAGAATTCTGAAATCTGGACCCATTCCTGAGTACGACATTCCAATATCAGGAGTAATCAATTCCACCTTGGAGTTGGTGTCGTTCTTAAGGAGGTTGGAGGTGACTTTTCTTTCGGTAGCCAACACGACCCCATTGGTTGATTTTATTCCAATGGTGGTGACACCTTGTTTGACGGCGTTTAAGGCATATTCAATTTGGACCAATTTACCGCTAGGGGGGTTAGTACGAGCTTAGCGAGCCGCGTCAGCGGGTCGGTAACACGGTTGGTGTGTTGGTACTAGCTGGCGCTAGTACCAGCACTACCTATACATACTTTGGTGAGAACGTTGTCAATGAAAACGAATACCGATCAGCCATTGTGTTTCTTGAGTAATTCTTCAGACTTCAACTGAGTTTGCCTTCGAATATCGCGATTGGGTAGGGCACGACAACATCACCAGATTAGCTACACCTTTTCACGATGAATCGCGAGCGATAACGATGAATCGCGCAGCGATGAATCGTGCTAGAGCTAGTGCCGGTACAGTGTTGGTGCCAGTACAGTGCTAGAGCTAGTACATACTACAACTCGTCCAATCAAAATAAACATTATCTATAAACCTATTCCTCATCGTCGGTATCAGCCGGCTTTGGTGTCCCCTTAGGACTACTCAACCATTCGATATGCCGTAATCTTCTTCTCTCAGCCTGTAACTTCTTCTCATTTCTGGTCAATTTCGTCTTCCGAGCCCTCACTTTAATGTTCGCAGGCGAATCATTATCATCAGCTCTCTTCTTAGGAGTAGGGGCCGGAGAAGGTGACTTTTCTGCATCACCAAACTTATTATTATCCACAGCATCATTACTCTTTTGAACAACCTCTCCGTTTTCCACATGCCATTGCTCAGGACATAAAGCTCCTACAAATTCATTATTATGCGAAATCATCACCACCCCTCCAGTCCAATCTCTAATAGCAACAGCCAAACCTCCTAAGGAATCACGGTCCAAATAATTGGTAGGTTCATCCAACACCAATAAATGGGGATTGTTCCACATGGCCCCAGCAATCACCACCTTAACCAATTGCCCTCCAGACAAAGAACCCATGGGCGTGTGGTCGGCGATATCTCCATCAAGTCCTACTCCTTCAAAGTGTTCTCTAATAACCTTTGGAGTCAACTCTCTGTACCCCAAACCCTCTCTCGAAGCTTCGTGATCATCAAACTTTTGAATCAACTTATCAAACCCATGTTCAATCAAAACGTCCCTTGGAACCCAGGAATTGTATTTCGGTAACCAGTACTTCCATTTGACTTCATATTGGAAGGATTTCTTTAATTTCTGTCTCCCCACAATGGCTTCAATGGTTCTAGGCCCTCTGCCGTCGTCAATGGTGATTTCTTTGTTCATCAACTCTTTTTCTTCATCTGAAATCTTTCTGGATTCTTTTAACAAAACCTCACGGTCATCACCAAATCTGTATCTCCATTGCAAGTACTGGTTGGCGGTTTTCTCTTTATGCTGTTCCACATGTTGCAAGGCATGCTGGGCAATGTACCCAATTCTCAAGTTTGGATGTTTTTCCACCTTCCCTTCGTTAGGGATCAACTCAGCTGTTAAGAGTTTAATAAGCGTCGACTTCCCAGCCCCATTTGGTCCCACAATGGCCACACGAGACGAAAGGGAAAGCGAACAAGAAACATCGTTTAACGAGGGTTTGGCAGCTCCCGGGTACGCAAACGTCACATGGGACATTCTGGCCACGGCTCTGGTGTTAGACTTGACTCCTGACAAGATCCCTGGAGGAGGGAACGCCATTTTCACATTGGAATCACTTAACGTATAGTACGACTTTCCTTCAGGTTTAACAGCCACGAACTCAGACAAGTTCCCCTTATAGTATGCCAACTTCTTATTCTCATAGTGAATGATATCAGTACACACAGCGTCCAAGAAGCCGGAGTCGTGGGAAACAATCAAGGACGTGATGTCGGTATGTTCATTCAAGTAATCTTGCAACCATTTGACATTCCCTACATCCAAATGATTGGTGGGTTCGTCTAGCAACAACACATCTGCCTTCATCAACATGGCTCTGGCCAACTCCAACTTCATTTTCCATCCTCCTGACAACGACCCGACGTGCTGGGCCAACCGTTCGTCGGGGAAGCCCACTTCTCTTAAGGCATCGGAAATGGCTTCCTTAGCCACATGCTGTAATTCTGGGTCTGAGGCAATGAAAGCCACAAGGTCCATGTCTCCTTCTTCTCCTTGTAAACGATGTTCTACGAAACAGGTTCTGACTTCTTCAGGGCTAGGAAACCCTTCCAATTGGCCTTTGGAAATGGCTCTCATTAAGGTGGATTTTCCGGCCCCGTTTCTCCCACAAAGCCCGTACCGATGGCCCTTTAAGAGTCTTAAATTGGTCTTGTTAAGCAACATTCTGGACCCGTAGGCAAGGGAGAAGTCGGCGTTGACAATTTCTATGGCTCCGTCGTCGTCGACGTTGGACCCAGAGTCGCTGACGGTGTAAAGGTGTCTCAATTCGCTGGTGACAGTGGAAATGTAGGCACCCTTGACCTCGCTAGAGATAGCTTCATTGGTAGGGATGGCCATTTCCAAATACTCTTTAAGCCGTTTCCAATCATTCACGTGAGCGTCCACCTGGAGAACCGTAGACAAGTATTCGGTTTTGACTTTGTCGGTGTCAATACCAAGGGCAGCCACAATCTCACCATACTCGTCAGCGTGTTTAGTATAAAACTCCTTTGCTTGGTCCAAGGTAAGTCTTCCGTGGAACTTCCCATCAGATTGTTCACTTTCAGCGTCTTTCAACACATTCAATGCCTTTTGAGCCAATTCTCTAACTTCCGGCAAAGAAGCGTTGTTATAAACCTTTTCAACCCCGGGCAATAAAATCGGAATATAAGTTTCAATTTCCCGTTTGTTATTAACCAATCTAGTTAAGTTTTCTGTAACAGTCACAGTTTGTCTCAATTGTTCATTGGAAGAAGACGACATTTTCAACGACTTATCCAAAATAGGAACTAATAAAGACAAAGCCGGTTCGGTGACTTCAGCGACAAACGTCACAGAAGATAAATTCTTAATACATTCTGGAACCTTCTTGGGGTCAGCCAAAGTGTCAGCAATAATAGTAAACTTATTCTGAAGATCCAAGTTATCAAGCACTTGAATGAATTTCTTCAAGATCTTCAACCCTTGTTTGGATAATTCGGGCTTGAAATCGGTGGACAAGTCGGTCAAAATAGGCACGGCTCTAACGAATTTCATTTCAAGTAAATCAGCTGGAACTTGGTCAATTAACTTTTCAACAGTCTCAAGACACGCCATTTTGGAGTTCCATTTGGCAGAGGATTTGAGGTAATCCAAGAGCTGGTCAAAAATCATGGACCCCAAAGCTTCAACGGGAAAGATACCAATAAGCGTAGCAGAAGCAGTATTACCTGACTTGACGACATTTTTATCTTTATCAGCAGCTAAATCGTAACAAATGCCAAAGAATTGGGTCAAATACGCTTCCTGAGGAGTTTGACCTCCGAAATGGATGGCTAATTGCTGAATAAGCAATGAAGCAGATTCTCTTAACAACGGAGGGTTTTTTGGTTTAATTAACGATTTAAGAATATCCACAAGTTTCCAGTCATTAACCACCGAAACCCCTTCTGCTTTGATGGTGGTGATGATCTGATCAATCTCTGCCCGGAGTTCCCCGATACTCCCGGCTTTTTCCATATTAAAGATATTTTCTTCAATGGGCAAGGATTTGAGGTTAAGTTTAGTTAAAATACCACCAAGCGAAGAAAGGGAGGTGGTAGACGAGTTGGGGTTGGGGGTGGACCGGCCGCTGTTGGGGAGGGAGCTGTCTGCCGACAAGATCCCAGGAGTTTGGACCTGGCCCTGGTACCCCCCTTGGTACTGGCCCTGGTATTGGTCTTGGAAGTTCTGGTATCCCCCTTGGTAGCCACCTTGATACTGGCCCTGGCCTGGAGTAAACCCATTACTGTATGGATTGGTTCCCTTCACGCCGGCGTTCTTGTGCCCGAACCCTTTGTTGGGCTGCTGGGCCTGCTGTTGCTTGAGGAAGTCGTCAAACGATTTGGACATTGGCAGCGTTGTGGTTTATATATAAAATTTTCACGATGAGCATCGATTTGGAATTAACTATAGGCGCGCGTGGCCTGGCTGGGCCGGGCTGGGCCTAGGACTAGGGCGGGATGGGCCTAGCGCGGCTTGGTTAGCACTGTATTAACTACACACTATATATCGTCATGGAAGACTTGGTTTGGACTCCAAATGAAGTGCCAATCCGGTAGACGGGCTGGGTGACTGGTTTGGTGGTAAGGAGCTTGTGGGAGGGGTTGTAGAACGAGAGGGCGGTGGGGGAAAGGGAGACAAGGGTGCTGGTGCTAGGTCCAGCGGAGCTGGAGCTAGGGCCAGTGCCAGTGCCAGTGCCAGTGCCAGAACTAGGGCCAGTGGAGCCAGTGGAGCTATCACTAGCACCTGCGGCGCTAGTACTGGCGCTAGTGCTAGTGTAAGACCCCTCTCGTGGCATGTTACATGTAATCAACCCCCGCTCTCCTCCTCTCTCCAAATCATACACCTCCAACTGATAACTCTTCTCATCAATTACATTACTCAACACCAAATCCCCCGTATTAGCCTCTAACCCAAGCTCATCCTGACAGTAATTACTTAACACCGTACTTTGTTTCAGCACAATATTGAACACAAACACCGTTCGGTCGAGCTTTACTACCAATTGGTATGGGCTTAGGGACGGGTCGGTGGTAGAAGAAGATCGTTTATGAGTCTTTTTCTTGGGGGATGGAGCGGTGGTGGGGGCTTCAGATTTGAACCATTTAACAATTTCAAATTGCCCGTCAGACTTGAGGTTTTTGAAGAATCCTTTAGTGTAGGTGCCGAGTTCTTGGACCTGGAGGTCGTTGCGGGGGGCGGGAGTTAGTTCGTAGACTTTGAAGGAGGGTTGTTTGGAGAGGGAGACTGCGAGGCCGTACCTGGTACTGACACCGAAGGTGGCAGTGCCGGTGGAACTAGAACTAGCCCCTGTGGAACTGGAACTAGAACTAGCCCCTGTGGAACTGGAGCTAGAAGTAGCACCAGCACTGGAACTAGCACCACTAGCACCAGCACCACTAGCACCTGCGGCGCTATTGGTGAATTGAACAAACCCCGACGAAACAATATCCAGCTCATGAACTCCCAAATTCAACACCGTACTACACATCGAATCCTCTCCATCCAAAACCACCTGATTCACCTCTCCATTTCTACTCACAGAAACAAGCCTAGCCCTTTCCCCGTCACATGACATACAATACAAATCAATAAGACTTTCAACATTATCAAGGAATGAATTGTTTGTAGTCAAAGTCAAAAGCTGTGTTTTGAGCTGACAGTCGTAGATGGTCACGTTCACTTTTTCAGGGTCTTCTACGTTATCGTAGTTGATATAGATAAGAAGATTGTTCTGGGGGTTGTTGAACACTTTGACTTTTTCGTAGCTGGAGCTAGAGAGGGAAATGGTATGGGAGGAAATGGTGCTAGCGCCGGCGGCACTAGTGCCGGTGACGTCGGGCTTATCTAGATTTGGTTCTATTTCTCCTGTGGCTGTACTAGACTCAGGCTGGGCAGTCTTGGAGCTAGGGAGCAGGCTGGAGCTAGGATCGAGCAGTTTGGAGCTAGGATCGAGCAGGCTGGTAGGGAGCGAGCTGCCCGGCCCTGACTCGCTTTGCTCGCCCAGGCCAAAGCTGAGCTCACTACTCCCATCCAACACCACCGTCTCTGCCTCACTAGCCACACTTTGAGCATCAGACTTATCATACTCCACCTGATCACTATTGAAATAACTATTATAAGACTCCTTTGGTTCTCTCTTGCCATTGAACACAAAATTATCCACTTTATCGCCATTAAACAACTCGTCGAACGAGTTGTTGGTGTCGTTGACGTCCGGGAGGTCGAGGTAATCGATGTTTGTGTTGACGGGGCTTCGTAAGAGGTGGATGACTTCTTTCATGGATTTTGTGAGTTGGTAGCGGGAGTCTTTGATGATTTGGAGGGAAACTGGAGGGAGGTCGAGGGGCTCTGCGGTGCCGCTAGGCGCCGCAGAGTCCTGAGAGCTCGCCTCATTGGAACTAGCTTGGCCAGAGGTTTCTTTGGAGCTAGTTTGGGCAGAACTGGAGCTAGTTTGGGCAGAACTGTCAGAACTCTCGCCATGGCTGGCGCCACGGCTCAACTCTTGTTCCAACCCCCTAATCCTAACCCTCTGCTGCTCATTCAAATACTTCATACTATTCAATTCCCCCTGCAATTGCGTGATCCGGTACTTCATCTCCGACTTCTCCAAATTGTTCATAATCTTATACCGCTCAAGGTTTGTAAACTCACTGGTGAGATAGTGGAGGACTCCCGGGAGGGTATAGTTAGCTAGCGGGGACTTGTCCTGGGGCGGGGCCGGAGTCTGCTTGCTGGGCGGGGCGTTCTGGCCCTGGCCGTTCTGGCTCTGGCCATTACTTTGGCTGCTTTGGCTGTCGATTTGTTGTGGCCACTGTCCAAGTTTAGACATTTGATTGGACGAGTGATTGGACGGGACGGGACGGGACGAGATGTGATTGGCTGGCGGTAGCAATTATACCGTGGGACAATGATATGCTGAGCCAATTGGTGGGCAATTGGTGCTGTTGGCGGTTGATTTGTGTTTATAGATCGCGAAGAATGGATTCTGGGCTTCTGGGCTTCTGGGCCGAGCTAGGCCCAGGAGCGCGAGATTAGGGAGAGCTGGGTCCGCGCTAGGAAAGATTAGGGAGAGGTTAGGGAGAGATGGGCCAAGGGGTGCGAAAATAGGGAGAATTTAAGGAGAGCTAGCGAGAGCTAGGGAGAAATTAGAGAGAGCTGGGCCCAGGGCCCAGAGATGAGCAGCAACTGCCAGAGCACAGAGCAGAGAGTACTAGTTCTATAGAAATCATGGCGTACCGCCATGAATATATATTACACTACTTCCCCGCAATCCAATCGTTCAATCCGTACCGGTTTCTAGCAATTTCTATAGCATAAAATTGAATTCTTACCACAAATATCGTGCCAAATTGAGTATATTCCGTAGTATTCTTAGTTCTTAATAACGTCCCAAAGTTATAATCTTCAATGGTTTTGAACTTTTCACAGAACTCTCTCCATTTGGCCTTCCCCTCTTTGCTTTTCATGGCATCTTCATTGATTTCTTCTGCAGCTTTGGGGTCTTTAAACTCTGGGAAGTCTTCTAAGAGAGTATTAAAGATTTCATCATCGTATTTGGTGAGTTTTAGGGTTGAGCCCGGGATTTTTTCAAGTAAGTTCCAGTATGTTTCACTTTGAATGACGGCTTTGACTGCGAATTGTTTCTCGAGATCTTCGAGGTTATCAGCCGTTTCGGCGTCGAATTTGGTAGCCATGTTGAAAATTTTTAATACTAAAGGATCGCAAGATTCTTTAGTATGAGCTTTCTTTTGGCTTCTCACTGGGAAGGGCACGACCGGAGGGACACGACCTTTTGGAATTACTAGCACTAGCACTAGCACTAGCACTGGCACTGGCACTGGCACTGGCTCCAACTGGTGCCAGTTGGTCAGTGGTACTACGGTACCACCAGTGCTACCACCCTACGGACCTATCAAACACTCTACCTACAATCTATATCCCTTCCTCGTCTGTTAGAAATACCTGAGGCACGTGCGACATTTATGCGACATTGCGCGACACAGACCTTGAACGGTCTCGATTACATAAGCACATAGTTAAAGGTTTATATTCATATTTAGTTAGTTCTAGTCAGAGAGTTTGGTCCAATGGGACGGGGTCTGGTCCAAGGGGACTAGTGGCAGCAAGCAGGCGAGCTGGCCCTGAGCTTGGCCGGGCCAAGCTCAGGCCAAGTTCAGGGCAGCTCAGGGTTGTCAAAGGTTTGGCTGCAAACTATTATAATGGCCAATAATCCATTGCCCCTCTCTGGCCCCACTCATGTACGCTCCGTGCACACACCCATCGCCATCAGCTATAGTGTGTTCCCCCGCAAACCGGACCGTAGTACTCGAAAGCCCTGCCCCTTCAATTTCTCCTGATAATTGCACAATAATCTCCTGAGGGTCGTCGTCCACGTGAAGGGCACTATAAGCTCCTCTAATGTATGGTTTAGTAGTCCATTTAGATGTCATGACATTTATAGGGGCCCGGAGTTGTTTCCCCGGCACCACCAACGCCTTAAAAGACTCTTTGTAGTAGTCCCAGGCTTGTTCTGGATGGGATTCAAGGTATTCTGTCAAGGGAGATTGAGTCAAAATCACAAAACTTCCACCCGTAGCATGGGTTTTCACATTGTCGTGCTGATGTAACGCCTCATAGTTAACAATTAAGTATGGGTATTGCAATTTTTCTGGCAATTTGGCCAAAGGTTTCGAAAGATCTTTTGGAACAGGCTCCTCTGGGAATACTACCATTCTATCTTCATCCCTGTCCCACCAAATGTCGTCAAACTCAAAGATAACCTTTCCAAGGGCCCCGAAATGGATTTTTTCAAGCGAATTGGTGAGAGGTTCGGGAAGTTTCGGCTGCCAGGTGATACCAAATGGGTCTGATTCAGGAAGCCTTAAAATACTTAACGGAGTAGTAATCACAGCGTAGTCACAGAAGATCTGGAGGTGTGGAGTTTCAAGGGCTAGCCTTCTAGAACCTTCCTTATTGTTCCGAACAATTTTGCGGACTGGCTGGTCCAAAAGAATCCGATCTTTAGGGATATTTGCTAACATTTTGTCTAACAAATAGGAATATCCCTTTAAATTGTACAAGTTTCTGCCCTGATGGGACATGATAGCGTACTTGGCACTGATTTTATCGGAAGAGATCCCGAACCACAACTCGTAGTACCGGATAAACTGCTTGACGTATTTGATTTGGGGGCCCGTAAGCCGTTTTTCGTACTTTTGGAGGTAAATGTCAGTAATTTCAAGTAAAGACATGTCACGTGCGGCCAAATCTTCAAAGTAGTAAAGTTCTATGAACTTCTCCACTTCTTCCATCACCGCCGTCATTTTCAACTCTTTTATAGGGATTTCTGACCGTTGGTAGTACTTTATATCTTTATCATCAAAATACCCATCTTTATCGAAATCAAACAGCTCTTTATCCTTTTCTTCAATGGCTTCCTGGAGATTGATGTTTGTGAGGGCGTCGTGGAACCAGGCGGCGCCGAGGTCGTAGGAATATCCAAGTTTGGACGAGGTTTTGTCGGTACAAACTCTGCCTCCGATATAATCTTGAGCTTCTACGAGGAGGATATCTTGAGGTTTGAACTTGGATTTGGGGTCGTTGAGGAGGGTGTGGACGGCTTTGAGGCCAGAGACTCCGGCTCCTACCACACAACACTTAACGTCAACTGATTTCATATTCTATAGGATCTAGTGTATCTAGTGTATCTAGTGTATTTAGTTTGTATTATCAGTACGGGGGTGGGCTATATATGTGAAAAGTTTGGCTCGATTGGGTAATTGAGTGCGATATCAGCGGTAGGCCAGTGCCGCAAGTCACCTGACAGGTCACGCGCACCAGCACGTGATGTGTCATGTGACCCACTTTTAAAATGAGTATATCTTGCGATAACTGTCAGGTCTTGGGGCAAGACCTTTGATATAGGAGTATAGATTGGATGGATAAGTAGTCATGTGACCAACATTGGCCCTTCGGACCAATCTTGGCCCAGGTCAAAGACCTAGGGCTTGCCGTACATGCCCCCTCACCCGCCTATCATACTCCTCCCTATCATCTCTCCACAACTTACAAGCATCGATATTTGCCCCACTTTCCGGATTCGGCTCGGCCAACATCGACATCACACTCAAAAGAATCTTCTCTATACTTTGAACCGGAGACCACCGTTCCTCCGGCCGTTCATACTGATTTGGGTCTTCTCCTGGCGGATGTAAGATGGAAATACACACGGTTCCGTCGGCATAGATATTGGGATGGAGCAACGGGGGTTCGAACTTGAGCTCTGGCGGACTTAACGGGTAATCTGCTGGGAACTTTAGGGTGGCAGGAAAGATTCCATTTTCATAGGGCGTATCGTTGGGGCCAGCAATGAGACATTCCCAGTGGAAAAGATTGTCCTCCAGGACGGGGCCGGCGAGGATGCCGGGGGGCGAGTCTTTGCAGAGCTGCTGGTACTCTTTGAGGAGTCTTTTTTGGGCTGTGGAGACCATTTGACCGTGAGATTACACCGAAGGTGTAAGATCGCGATCTTGTGAGTGTGATGTCGTGGCATGTCGCGGACATGTCGCACTTGCATGAGGGAAGGATGTCGCACAATGTCGCGCGAGTATGGGATCATTGGTGAGATCAAGGAATGTCGCGGTCTCGTCATTCGGTGCGGCGCTGGGCCCGCGCCGCACGACGCTCGCCCCAGCTCGCGCGACGTGGCACCAGAACTCAACACCAACACCAACACCTTCTTCTTCTTATATCAATTTCAATATGGCATTGCTTAGTGCTAGAGTAAAGAATGTGTTGAGCGCCGACACGGTAGTCCTCGTCCCGCCCCGGACCACCGCCGTGCCGGCCCCCGAACGAATCCTCACCCTTTCCCACGTCCAGCCCGTCCCAACCTTTGAAGCCAAAGAGTTTGTAAGACATTTATTGATTGGAAAAGAAGTCCGGTTCAGCGTGTCGTACAAGCACCCAAACGGGAAAGAGTTTGGCGACATTCTGACTCCGATCTGTGACTCGTTGACAGAGTATTTGGTAGAGAAGGGAGTGGTGGAGGTGAAAGATCACGGGGAAGAGAGTGATTTTGTAGATGGTCTTAGACAGTTGGCAATTGGGGCCAAGTCTGGTGCGAATGGACCTAATTCTAGGGCGAGCGGTGCGGAATTGGTACCACTCGACGACAAAATCATCGCTAACTCCGTCACTCGTCCAATTGACACGGTCGTGGAACGAGTTATTTCCGGAGACCGGCTTATGGTACGGTTACTTGTGAGTAAACGGCAGCATGTGGCCACGGCGGTGTTGTTGGCGGGGTATAAGAGTCCTAAGACCGATGCGGCCGAGGGCGCGGGCCCAGACTCGGCCCAGAGCCAGGTCGACGCGGCCGTAGCTTCCCGCGCCAAACAGTACGTTGAAGATAAACTCTTAATCAGAGATCACGTGAAGGTCAAGATTATTGGTGAAAGTCAAACCGGCGTGCCCATTGTGGTGGTAGAACACCCGTCGGGGAATAATCTCCACGAGAAAATGGTGGAAAACGGGTACGGGACGGTGGTAGACTGGCAGTCGACGATGGTAGGGTCGGGGGAGATGGGGAAGTTAAGACGGGCGGAGGCGGTAGCGAGGGAAATGGGACGAGGAGTGCACAGCACTGGCGCCGGGGCCAGTGCTGGTGCGAGCGGACCCAATTCTAGCACCAGTGGACCTAGCGCTAGCACCACCGCTGGCGCGGGTGCTAGAGTTACCACCAAAACCCTCCGCCCCGGTCTTACCTTCTCTGGTACTATTACCAGAATTCTCCAGGCCGATACTCTCGTCATTCGGCTCCCTGGCTCCAGCGACGCCGTGGAGGAAGTGACGGTGCAACTCGCCTCGGTCCGGGCCCCTAAGCCCAGCGACACCACTGTCACGTCGAACAAAGCCTACGCCCAGGCTCTCGCCAACACCGCGCGGGAGTTCGTACGGGCCCAGGCCATTGGCAAAACCGCCACGGTCTACGTCGACGGGTTCCGCCCCCCCAACGCCGACCTAGGCCTTGCGGGCCGGTTCCTTATCTCCGCCACCATCTCCGGCACCGACCTCAGTGAGCTGGTAGTGCAAAACGGCTGGGCCGGAGTCATCAAACATTCTAGGGCCACGTCGGCCGAGCGCGCCCTAAACTGGGACCGGCTCGTGGACCTAGAGGCCCGCGCCAGCCAGGCCGGGAAAGGAATCCACGCTAAAGACGTGGCCAAAGTGCTTACGGTAGGAACTAGAACCGTGGACGCCTCGGAGAACAATGCCCGGGCCCGGTCCTTCCTCTCCCAGTTCCGCAAGCGTACTACGGGGTACCACGTCGACTTTGTTCCGGCCCTGAACCGGCTTAAGCTCTATAATCCTAAGGAAGGAATGAAATTAACCTTGGTTTTGGGGGGATTGGCCAATGAAAAGACGCCATTCGGGGACCAGGCGGTCACGTGGATGAACGGGAAGATTTTACAGCGAAATGTGGAGTTTGAGGTTTGGGATGTGGATAAAATGGGGGGATTTATTGGGAATTTGTATCGGGGACGAGACGGGACGGTCCAGGGGTACTTGGTGGGGCAGGGCTGGGTCGCCACTGGGCCCAGGGGGACCAGCGACGAGTTAGAACGGGCCGAAGCCGTGGCTAAGGAGAATAAAAAAGGACTTTGGGCCAATTGGTCGGAAGCTGGTGCGGGAGCTAGTGCGAGCGGTGCGAACTCTGGCACCAGCGCGGACGCGGCTGGGGCCAGTGCGGCTAGTACCAGCTTCCTCGACATTGAAACAACCTTCATCGCCCCAGACGGCACCATCTACTACCACGACCTCGCCGCCGCCGCCCAGGCCCAATTCAAAGCTTTTAGGGAGGAATTTGATGCCTTCCACCGCCAGAATCCCAGTGCTACCGCCGCGTCACATGACCTTCCCTATAACCTTACCAAACCTCCCAAAAAAGGAGAACTCGTGTCGGTGTTGTTAGGCGAAAACGGCAAGTACTACCGAGGCAAGGTCTTAGGCTACGATAAGGTCACGGGACTCTACGAAGTTAAGCATATAGACTACGGTAACGTGGACCAGGTCACGTTATCTGCTCTTAGAGCGTTGCCTAGTTTCTATGGGCTTCACGTGACCCCCAGTTTCGCTGGTGCTTGTAAGTTGAAGCACGTGACGTTGCCTCCGGCCAAAGCTGTGTCGTATTTGGACGAAGCGTTGGAGGTTTTGGACGAATTGACGGTGGAAAGAACTTTGGTGCTTGCGGTGCCAGGTGGACCTAGCTCTGGTGCGAGCGCGGGCCCAGTCGCACCGGCCCTCGACCCACCTGGGGCCATTTTGTACGACGCTAAAGAATCGCTTAAAGATTCTAGTTATACGATTAATAAGAAGTTGGTGGAAGAGGGGTACGGGATAGTGGAGGCTAGCACGACGCGGGACGAGTTTTACCACGAGTTGGTGGCGGCCCAGGACCGGGCTATTGAGGGACATAAGGGGTGTTGGGAGTATGGGAGAGTGTCGTACGAGGACGAGGACTAGGCCGCAGGCCTGGCCTCGTGCTAGCTACCACCGCGTGGACCTAAATGGTACCGCCACTGGACCTAGATAGGGCCAGACATTGAAGCATATAATAAATACACACTTTAGTTAAGTAGTGAGCTAAGTAGCGTGCCAATGGGCCCAGCACCGTGGCAGTGGCACCGTCCTAGTACCACCATGGTGCTAGCCTCGTACAAGCCAGCCAGTGCTGGTGGTAGCAGTGCTGGAACTATTTAGAACCCAATGGAAGCAGCTTGACGAGGCAGCTTGACGAGGCTGGTGCCATCTGGTACTAGGATAGGCCCAGATGGTAGTAGGATAGGGCGAGACGGTGGTAGGATAGGGCGAGCACGGGCCCACGCTCGCACCAGCCTTCGGCCGGTACGAGGGCCGGGTAACGCGCGCCACTGAAAAACTTTCAACACCTACCAACACCTTTCATATCAGACACCTCTGTTAAACTACACCCCTGTTAAACACACCCTTTAAATCCATAAACTCGTCTTATCAGAATGTTTGGCTTGAATCCTGCTATGAGCAACATCGCCGTCATGTTGATCATGATGCAAGTGTCCCGGAATATCGACATGGAAAATCCCGATATTTTGTTCTACGTTAGAGTAGTCTACGGAACCATGCAAGCCTTAACTATGGGAGTCTACCTTTTCACCAAAATGAAAATTAGTGCTAAAAATGATATGACCACCTTAAAGTACGTGCAACCAGCCAACACTATGGCCGGAGAAACTGAACCAAAAGCTGTGGTTACTACTGTGAAAGAGTATGACTTGCAACAAGTGGATACCCAGATTAAAGGGGTTTTTCAAGCTTTGGCTATGATGGGGTTCATGCATTTGTACATGAAGTATACAAACCCTTTAGTTATGCAATCTATTTCGGGAATTAAAGGTGCATTAGAATCGAATATCGTGCAGATCCATTTATTTGGCACCCCTGCTACCGGGGATTTAAAAAGACCTTTCAAACAAGCTCCTGGGCTTATGGCTGCTTTGACTGGAGCTGGGGCTGGAGATGTCAAGACTGATAAGGCTTCTGTTGAAAGTGCTGAGATTAGTGGGAGTGGTGGTATTAAAGAAGATTAGATCTATCCGATCTATCAGATCCGATAGGATCTGATAGGATCTGATATGTATGTACTATGTAGGTCCTAGGACACGTCTATTTAGATCCTGATAGGACAAGTCTATATACATCATCCTGACAGATATTTGTAGGTCCTGAAAGAAGGGATCCGATAGGATCCCGAATTGTAGAGATAGAGGTATCCTGTTATGGAGGTATCCTAATAGGATCCTGATAGGAGACATGCAGCTAGATCCTGATAAGAGGTATCTTGGTAGATCCCGCTAGGAGGGATTAGCCAGATCCTTCGGATCTGACTAATATGCATTCCTGTTCCTTCCCCCTCGTAAACGAAATCGTATCCAAAACCCTTGCACTCAAAATCAACTCCTCCACAGTCCAAACACCTCTGTTAAACACATCCGGAGCTGCCTCTGTCATAGGCAACACAAGCCCTTCATATAAGGATTTATACTGTAACACCTCTTCTGGCAGGATCTTATGTACCTTAGCCATTTGTTCAAACCTCTCATAAATCCATTCCGGTAAATAGTTTGTCTCCTCGTCCTGATATTCCTTCCGGTTATGGCACCGAATTAAGTATAGTAACCAAGCTTGATCCTGAAAACTGTTAGCCACAAGCTGGTCATATGACGTAATCCCTAAACTGACCAATAACGCATCAGCAAACTTCTTATCTTTCTTGTAGACATTTTTTAAGGAAATAAGGTGACCTTTGATATCGGGATCCGTTAACATTTGCTTTTCAAGTCTTTTTAAATTCTTGATAGCAGAGGTGAGGATATTTTTTTGGGAATTGACATAGATGTTGATGGTAGAACTGTTAGGAGAGGTGGCAGGGGCTGGGGTGGTATTGATAAGGGAGAGTTTCTGTTCAATGGCAGCTCTTAATTGGTTGATTCCGGCAAACTTCAGTCTTAAGGTGACATGCGGTTCAGAGGGGTTTTTGACAAGGTTTTGGAAGAGGAAGATTAGGTTTGAGGGGACCTGTTCTGTCAGGATATAGAAGAGAAGACCATCGGAGTATTGTGCATATGCAGATGCGTTAGCAGATGCAGATGCATCTCCCTTAACGGGATTACCAAATTTGTCTGCACCTGCTGCAGATGAATCTCCCTTAATAGGATTGTCTGCACCTGCTGACGCAGGTACAGACGCAGGTCCAGATCTCACAATCGAATTCGTATAATCCTCAATACTAGGCAACTTCATCCCCTCCTTCTCCAACTCAGGCAACATATCCACCGGAACCTTCACCTTCAACGCACAAGTATCAGCCTCATTCCCCTCAATACAAAACCCATACGCCAATAATAACTCTTCATTCCCCTTTCTCCCATAATTATTAAACAATTCCTGGTTTTCCACCACAGAATTCGATTTAAAACTGAAAAAACCCTTGTTATCAATATCTTCAGCCCCCCATTCGGTGTCTGCCTTCATATCATGGTTAAGAAGATCAAGAATAGGCACCAACATGGCTTCATCCAACCGGTCTCCTATATGTTGAGCGACATTTTTCACAAGATACGCCGGGAAAGACCGGGATTTAAGTACCATAGAAGCCCATAAATAGTTTGGGAAACTGGTCCAGTTATTAATATCCGGATTCTGCACGAAATATTCATACATATCTTTATCTTCGTAAAATTTGTACTCATAATAAAACTTCATGTTAACAAAATGTTGATCCGGTTTAGGAAGGTCTTGAGGTAAGAGGTTTATTAACTGCCACCATTCTTCTACCAAATGGGCAATATTCCCTTTAAGAGAGCCTCCTAAATTGGTACCTTTTATATAGGCTTTATCTTCGGGACTCCAGAAATAAGGAGAATTGAACGTGTTAGGTAACAATTGCAAGTAAGGCTTATAAAAAGATTTGGATAAGTAAGGGTCCAGTCTTTCTCTAGCTAAGTAAAGCTTTAACACCGAGTTTGTATTTGATGTCTGGTTTGAAATATCCTGAAAGTCTGCATATGCACCGAAGTTTAAAGATTCTATTGCATCATGCAAGGTAATGGTTAGATCCGTTGGAATTTTGATATGACACCCTTTTAATTCAGGATCTTCGGGTTGGGAGTGATAGATCCCTCCAATGACTCCAGGTTGGATATATTTGAATTGGAGCAGTGGGGTGACGAGGGCTCCATTATCTTTACCCCATTTTAGGAGGGTTTCAATGTGATCCATATGGACGAGATTCTAAGCTCTCTATGGTATATGTCCTTGTATGTACCTTTTATGCACTAGATATGCACTAGATATGCACTAGACGAATAATGAATGCAGTAGATGCAGCGATGAGATCGCCATCACAGCGTGCGAAGGTGGAGGGCCAGATGTCGCGCCAGTGGTGCGAGGTCAGTGGAGGTCGCACTGGAGGTCGCACCAGTGGGGGCACTAAGGTCGGTGGGGGCTAAGGTGGTGGGTGTCTGGGGCCGGCTCTCCGGTGCGCATCTCTGAAAAATCACCTAATCAAACATCACCATGATTGGAATATCCCAGTTCAGTAAAGGGTTCAGGCCACTTTTAGCCGGCGCCAGGGCCACGACCAGGACCAGTGTCCGTGCCAGTGCCCCCACCAGTATCAGAACCTTCACCTCCACCCAAGCCGTCTTCCAAGAGCAAAAAACCGAGCCAAAGGAGCCAAAAGACGAGAAACCAACCAAAAGACCGCTAAGTAGAGTGGCCATTGGCGGGTCGTCCAACTCCCACAAGTACGCCTCCAACAACAGCATCGAGTTTGCGTCGTGGAAGGCCGTGCTATTCCTCATTGTCGCCGGCGGGGCCGCCACCTTCTGGTTCAAGCGTGAAAAGGAAAGAATCAAACTCCAAAAAGAAGCTGACAGTAAAAGAAGTTACGGTAAGCCGTTGGTGGGGGGCAGTTTCAAGTTAAGAGACACAAATGGAAATGAGTTTACAAATGAAAACCTCAAAAACAGTCACAAAGTCTTTTCAATTATCTACTTTGGATTCACCCATTGCCCTGACGTGTGTCCGGAAGAGTTAGATAAACTTAGCGACATGATTGAAGAGCTCAAAGGACACAAAATCGAGTTGCAACCGATCTTTATCACGTGTGACCCTGCAAGAGACACCCCTGACGTCATCAAGGAGTATTTAACTGACTTCCACCCGTCGATTATTGGACTTACCGGCACTTATGATGCTATAAAGAGCGTTTGTAAGAAGTTTAGAGTGTACTTTTCGACCCCGCCTAACGTTAAGCCGGGCCAGGATTATTTGGTGGACCATTCGATCTTTTTCTATTTGATGGACAGTGAGGGGAACTTTGTGGATGTGATTGGGAGAGAGGTGGATGCTAAGGAGGGGGCAGAGAAGATCAGGGCGCAGGTGGATGCGTTTATTCCGGAGAAGGAGAGGGAGGAGAGAAAGGAGGGGATGTTCTCTTTCCTTTACAAGTAAGAGCAGCTTGGACAAGCGACAGCTTGGACAAGCTCTCACTAGCCTTTATCCCTCGCTAGCTTTGCACCGTTTACATAATTCGGCACCAGCTGCCAGTGCTACAGTGCCAGCACCAGCCGTGCTACCACTGGCCATATGCGTTTAACTTGTATATAGAAATAGAACCATATGTACACTAACTAAGCACTGCCAGTAGCCACTGTAGCCAGAGTCTCTAAGCGTGGAGTCAGGATGTTTGGTGTTAAGATGTTTAGCTGGTGTCTGGATGTTTGTAGTAACACCCATCAAAGAAGCCGATTTCTAACTCCAACATCTTTTTAAACACAGCAGCACACCTGTCCCGCTGACTGGAGCTAGGGCCAGTAGCACTAGAGCTGGCACTAGAGCTAGCACCGTGGCCAGAGCCATGTCCTTCGTCACTTCGTTCCTCAGGACAGACTCTATCAATCTCCCTCCTTAAAAACTCCGTCCACCGCTCAAAAGCCTCTCCTCGGTGCAACTCCACCCACTCCTTATACTTATACTCCAACCCCTCCGGAATAATCTCTTCGTTCCGCTGGGCCCATCCTAAGTAAACCTGTTCCATCACATACAATCCCGTGATCAATTCCCCATAGTCTCCTTCTTTTAACAAATATTCCATATAGTTTATGTATTCTGTGACTTGGGGAAGTTCTGCCTCCCTAGAACCGTCGGTGGTGCCGCTAGAACCATCTGTCGTGCCAATGGCGCCACTGGTACCATATTTAGTGTTAATTGGGCCACTAGCACCGCCTTCGGCGGCACTAGTCAACTCCCCAATAACCCTCTCAAAGTAGCCATGCTCATCCTCTGCTATAAACCCTATCTGCTTCCCTAGCACCACCATCGACGGAAAGTGGTCACACAAACTAAGGGCCCGCCCAAAGAAGTTCATCCCCACCTTGAAGTACTTCAAGTCCTGGACCAAGTACGTAAGGAGCACTTCATCAGGAAGGGTCCCTGTGCAAAGTTCTGTAGTTAAAGGGTGGGAAATGGACTTTTGGTATAACGAGCTGTATTTATCAAGCAATTGGGCTGAAAAGGTCATTTTCGTACCAGAAAAGCGTAGTATTAGGCCGAGTGTGGTAGTAGTTCTAGTATAGTTCTAGTTGTAGTAGTAAGCGGACGAGTAAGCCCGAGAGTGACGATTTATTGGTATTTAATAGTCTTTATAGTGAGTATGCGCTTAGCGGGACTTTTCACTCAAATCAGTATATAAGGAGACAATATCCACACCTTTCACCAAACTCTAGTAAAGATGAAAGAAGAAGTGGTGTATAGTACAAAGACAGCTGAGTCGGGGGGAAATGGGTCCAACCACCGGGCCAAGTGGACCCAGTGGGCCCACAAGCTCGACACCTTTGGGGTAGAAACTCGAGGTATAGAAAGAGTCTCACCGCAAGAAAGACAGTTTCTAGCATCCCAAAAATCCCATTCCAAAGCCAGACAGTTCGCTCACGTGCTAGGGCTCTGGTTTGCTGCTTGTGGAGGCTTGACGTCCATGTCGTCATTCTTCCTCCCGACATTAGTGTTTGGGCTAAACCTCAAAGATTCGCTTGTAAGTGGCCTTATTTCCATGATAATCGGGTGCTTGGTTCCCGCCTACTGCTCCACCATGGGCCCAAAGTCCGGCTGTAGGCAGATGGTCAGCGCCCGGTTCGTGTTTGGGCAGTGGGGCGTCAAGTTTGTGGCCCTCCTTTGCGTGGTAGGACTCGTAGGCTGGTCCATAGTTAACTGCGTGCTAGGCGGTGAGGTTTTAGCAGCCATTTCGGGGGTGGGGCTAGAAGTGGGGATCGTGGTGATTTCAGTTGTTAGTTTGGTGGTTTCTATTTTTGGCATCAAAATCCTCCTTAAGTTCCAGACCATCTTTGCCATTCCTATTACGATTGCCAATATTCTTTTCTATATCGTGGTGTTTAAGAAACGGGAGTACTTAGGGAATAGTAATGATTTGGTGGCAGAACAAGAGTACTCCTCTTTGACCACCAGGGGCAACTGGCTCTCGTTCTTCACTATAGGCTTTTCAATTACTGCCAGCTGGGGCGGTGGGGCTTCGGATTACTATATCTTGTTTCCCGAGAACACTCCCTCCTGGCAGGTATTTACGGTGACATTTTTGGGGATTGCAGTTCCCAGTACGTTTGTGGCGATAATTGGGACGGTTTGTGGGGCCATCGCGTACGGGTTTGACCCGTGGAGCCAGGTTTATACCGCCAGCGGCGTAGGCGGGCTTATTGCTGAGTCGTTCAAGCCTTGGGGGAACTTTGGCAAGTTTGTGGTGGTATTATTATACATTTCGTTGATTTGTAACAATATCATGAATACTTATTCAGCAGCGTTTGACTTTCAGTTAATTGACCAGAAGTTGGCAGTGATTCCCAGGTGGGTTTATGCCATTGGGATTACAGTGGTTTATTTGGTACTTTCTTTGGTAGGAAAAGACCATTTTTCGACGATTATTTCGAACTTTCTTCCGATGTTAGGGTACTGGATTTCGATTTATATTGTGATTTTGTTGGAGGAGAATTTGATATTTAGGTCGAGGTGGATGAGGCCATTGCACTATAGGGAGTTCCTGGACGACCTGGACGAGTCGCCAGACGATGCCAGGGAGGAGACGGACGGGGAAGTGGCAGGACACTTGGACTCAGACGAGTCTCGTTCCTCAACTCGTCCTACGTACTTGTATAACTGGACGCAATGGAACCAGCCTCGGTTTATAACCTACGGCCTTGCGGCCATGGGATCGTTTGCCATTGGAGCTGTAGGAGCCGTTTTGGGTATGAATCAAGTGTATTGGCAGGGCCCTTTGGCGGGGTTGTTGGGAGATTACGGGGGAGATATTGGATTCTTTTTGTGTGCTGGGTTTAGTGGGGTAAGTTATGGGTTGTTAAGGGGCTTGGAGCTCCATTTCTATGGGAAATAACCAATCCACAATCTAGACAATCTAGACAATCTAGTATACAATCTAGTACACAATATATACACAATCTAGTACACAAATATATATAGTCACTACTGTCCTCCTTAGTCTATATTCTATACTCTTTACTGACTCTTTGCTGATTCTTATTGGTTACTCGTCCCTCATTGGGTCTGGCATTGATTTGTAATAATTTGCAGTCATTGGCTGCAGCAGGTGCAGCGATCAGCCCTGCAGACGCACCTCTTATCAGCTTACGTAATCCGCGCTCGCTATCTCCTTCTATTTCTCAAACTTGATACTCTTCTCTATTCCACACTTGTTAGATCTAGTTGCTGTAGATCTAGTTTCTTCTGAGCTTGGATCTAGTTGTTTGATCTAGCTGTTTGATCTAGTAGTGATCTAGTAGTACAATGTTGTCGCCCTCCCAACTTGAAACTTACAACAAAGAAGGAATCCTTTGTATTCCCGATTTCCTTACCTCCACCCAACTCCAAACCCTCATGGAAAGAGCCCATTCCCTTCTCGACTCCCTAGATATCTCCTCCCACCCCAAAACAATGTTCCTGACCGGAACTGACGGCCATATCGGCGACCAATACTTCTTTGACTCCTCAGATAAAGTCTCGTTCTTTTTCGATACCGATGCTTTTGATGATGCTGGAAATCTCGTGTACCCTAAAGAAATGGCCGTCAACAAGATCGGCCATGGGCTTCATATGAAAGATGAATTATACCATGACGTCACGTTCGACACAAAAGTCAAAGAAATCGCCAGATCTTTGGACTTTCAAGACCCTAGAGTCCTTCAAAGTATGTTGATTTTCAAACATCCTGACACTAAAGGAGGGGAACGCCAGAACCAAGTGCCCCCACATACCGACGGAACGTTTCTCTATACCAAACCACAATCAGCCGTAGGATTTTGGTTTGCTTTACAAGATTGTACGGTAGAAAATGGGTGTCTTTCGTATAATCCCGGGACCCATTTGACCCATCCTATTACCAGCAGGTTTGTGAAGAGAAATGGGGGTGACGACGGGTGCCATTTTATCCCAGTGGACCCAGAGTCTGGCCTGGGGCCTGGTTCTGGCACCAGTGCCGGCTCCAGTCCCGTCGACAATCCAGACGACTACAAACTCCTTCCGTGCAAGGCAGGATCCTTAGTCCTCATTAACAACTCAGTCCTTCACAAGTCAGAAAACAACCGATCCAAAGACTCTAGGTTCGCTTACACTTTCCATGTCATTGAAGGGAAGGCAGAGTATGATAATTTGAATTGGTTGCAAGTTCCCCCAGGAAAGGAAGGGGGAACCGAGTTTAGTAAGCTCTATGAGCAGTAGAGGCCTCAGAGATAATTTGCAACGAGAGTATATATTAAGCTATCACTAATTGTTGCCCACTATGGCTCAGGTTTGGCTCAGGTCTGGCCCAGACTTGGCCTGGTCGGACTGTCTGGTCCGGGACAGTCTGGGACAGGCATTCTCCCCAATTTTAACGTGAAAGGCGATCACATTGAACAAGTTAAGGTAGGAATGTTCTTTAGAAAAGTGGATAAACGAGTCTAACTTCATCGTGATTAATGGACTGATAAGTAGCACTGTCAGTGTAGTGTTGGTGGTAGTATAGACTGGTAGTATAATATTGGTCTATATACTAGGCTAGTAATAAATATAGTGTTAGGGGGTGCTCCTTATATACGGCCCAATCTACGGAATGGCTCGGTCTTATCAGCACGCAACTTTAAGCGGGTTTTGCGCTTTGGACTTTATTTGCAGCACCCGGCCCTAATACGACATACGGCCGTAAACTTAGGGCCACATCGGTAGGCGGTACGTAGAGGTGACGTGGCAGTAGAACAGTACAAGTGTGAGCTAGTGCTAGAGAGTGTAGACCCCTAACGTTACAATATACTCAACTCTACTTAAACAATTGTATATTAACATAATCATCATGACTCTAGGCCCCGCCACTGCTCTCTCGTACCAACTTGACAACTGTACGTATAGTACTAAATAGCTAGTGCTAGGTGGTATTTAGTGCCAGGGACTAATAGTACCAGGTCTAAGTGCCGTCTAAGGGATTGGGTCCTTCTCGTCTGGGAATTTCTCGTCTAAGTTATCCATACAAGGGCATTCATCTTTCAAGTGAAAACTAACTCCCTCCTTATAGCACGGGTCCTTTTTGGCTTGTTCACAAGCATCGTCTCCGATTTTAACGTCAAAACTGATACAATTGAATAAGTTAACGTAGGAGTGTTCTTTACTAAAGCTAGCATCAACAAATGGGGTGAATTTCATCCTAGTCTAATAGTTTTCTAAGTATTCTAATGTCTCCTAAAGTAATAGTAACTAGCAGTATTTTAGTTAGTGTAACTAGTAGTATTAACTAGTAGTATTCTAGTGTAGTAACTAGTAGTAGTTAATAATGTCTAGTGTGGGGGATGCGCCTTTTATATTGGTTCTTATCAGGAAGCTTGCATATTGACAGGTGCATGCATATTGACAGATTATTGCAGGTCGCATACTGGCAGCACATACTGACGGCTGTTATTAAGGTTTGGCGAACGTGGAGGTACCTTTAGGCTACGTGTCTGTTCTTATCTTATCTGTCTACTTGTCTATCTGTCTACTTGTCTTATCTCTTCTCTTGTAACTCTTCTCTTGTATGTTCTATGTACATTACTTACTAGCTACCTGGCTCATTAACTTTATACACGCTTCCACATTTTCTCCTTTTGTGGCACACATCGGCAACACCTGCCATGGCCCATTGCCCTCGTCCAGTCTGTTCATCTGCTCCACATACTTTTTGAAGGTCTGAAACCTCTCCTCTGTTCCGTTCAAATCTCCCTTTGTAGCAATAATCATCTTCTTCTTATTGGCCAATTTGTCTCCAAGTTCTCCTATCAAGATCTCCAAATCTCTTACTGGATCATTCTCCAATGAAACCACAAATGCCAACCCCTTACACCGTTCAATGTGTCTAAGAAAGTCAAGCCCCATACCTTTGTTTTCCGAAGCCCCTTTGACGATCCCAGGAATATCTGCCACCGTGAACGGATCTTTATCGATTGTGGTGTAAATCGTCCCTATTGTTGGCTGCAAAGTGGTGAATTCCCAATGGCCAATTCTGGGTCTGGCCTTGGAAATAGCATTCAATAACGTGGACTTGCCGGCGTTGGGAAGCCCCACCAACCCCAAATCCGCTATCAACCGAAGCTCCAATAGAAAAGACTCCGTTAAGCCACTTCTGCCTTTCTTACAAAACCGAGGGTTCCTTACATCTTTAGTTAAAAAGTTCATATTTCCCATTCCTCCTTTACCTCCTTTAACTAAGAGAATCGGCTTTTCGGTGACGTCATTCAAATCCATTCCTAATATAGGAAACTTGTCTTCATCTATTTCTTCATTAATGATCTCCTCGTCGTACTGTTTGACCATATCATTTAACTTTAAAAAAAACTCCTTTTCATGGTAATATTCAGCGTCGTGCTCTGAAAACATCCATCCTTCGCCCGGCTGGTACGAGTCTCGGAAGAGCTGGACCTCATTGGTCAGATAGTCGTTCAAAACCTCAAGCCACACCTTCTCTTTGCCTATTTCTTTGAACTTGTCTCGTAATATAAACGGGTCAGGAATCCACCTTATAGTCGTCCCTTTAGGAACTTCAATAAGGATATCCTCCCCTTTTTTCCCATCAAGCTGGGACCCTTTCCCCGGCTGTCCATTCTTCGCCACATAAGTCCGGCGAATTCTATGGAGGGAGTTTATAGTGTCTACTACTTTTAAATAGATATTTCCTCCGTTTCCGCCGTCTCCTCCGTCTGGCGGGCCTGTAGGTCGATTGGCGTCCCGGAAAAACGATATGGCACCATTTCCACCGCCGCCGCTCCGGACTCGTATAAATTTCAAGTCCTGGAATGTTCTTTGTTCTACTCTTTGGGCTTTTTTAATACTCTTTTCGCCTCGAATTGCGTTGACCGATTGGTAAGCATTGCCGAAAAAGTAGTCTGTAAGCTTGACAAGCACTCGGTTAAACCCGAACTCGTCTTCGCCGAGGTCCCGGTACACGAGCTTGTTATTGTGGTCCAATTGGGTTTCTTGTGGGGGTTGTTTGAGTAAGGATTGCACGCTTTGCTCTGATTTTACTATACAAGATTCTTTGGGGATCGGGCGAGGTTCGGCCCGGGGCTGGATCTCATTCAACCACGAGTCGTTCGAAAGATGGCGGTAGCTCGTACGGTATAGCCCTAGCTTCCCTGCCCTTCGTAACATCATCGTTCTAGTGTCTCCAGTGTCTGTTCTGGGTCTGTCTCTAGTGCTCTCTAGGCTTTCTCATAGTAAAACAGGTCGTGTCCACTCCAATATGGCATCGCGAAATCATCTCATCTCCCATACTAACAGAACTCTAACAGAGCACTACAACCACAGAAGACATGAGTTTCACAGACCTAGGAGCCCATAAATGGCTCACCGAAACCCTCAACTCCATGAAAATCAACACCCCCACCCCCATCCAGACGGCGTGTATCCCCCAGATCCTCAAGGGCCGGGATTGTATAGGAGGAGCCAAAACCGGGAGTGGTAAAACCATAGCATTTGGCCTCCCCATGCTTCAGAAATGGTCAGAAGACCCGTTTGGAGTCTACGGGTTGATATTAACGCCGACACGGGAATTGGCCTTGCAAATCGCCGAACAGTTCCGGGCTATCGGCTCGTCCATGAACATTCGAGTCAGTGTAATTGTAGGAGGACAAGATATGATAGAACAAGCGTTAGAACTCCAAAGAAAACCCCACTTCATCATCGCTACTCCCGGCCGGTTGGCAGATCATATAATAAACAGTGGAGAAGATACCGTCAACGGGTTAAGACGAGTCAAATACTTGGTTCTAGATGAAGCTGATCGGCTTTTAAGTAACAGTTTTAGTAAAGATCTCGATAAAATCTTTCAAATTATTCCTTCTAACGACAAAAGGCAAACGCTTTTGTTCACTGCCACCGTCACCGACGCCGTACGGTCGCTAAAGGACAAAAATGATAAAGTGTTTATCCACGAGACCGAAAGTTTCGACAAATTTGTGATTCCTACCACGTTAAGTTTACAGTATATCTTCATACCTTCTTATGTTAAAGAAGCGTATTTGCATCAGGTGCTAACCCTTCCCCAATTTGTAGACAAAGTAGGGATAATCTTTGTCAATCGAACCCGAACTGCCGATTTGTTAAGAAGAATCTTGAGAAAACTTGAGTTCAGAGTCACAGCTTTACATTCAGATATGCCACAAAGTGAAAGAGTTAACTCCATTCACAGGTTTAAAGCCAGTGCTGCTAAGATATTAATTGCTACGGATGTTGCTTCGAGAGGATTGGATATTCCTACGGTGCAATTTGTGATAAATTTCGATATGCCAGCCGATCCCGATGATTTTGTTCATAGAGTCGGGAGAACTGCCAGAGCAGGTAAGAAGGGAGATTCTGTTTCTATGGTGACAGAGAAAGATGTCAACCGAGTTTTGGCCATTGAAGAGAGAATTAATGATAAATTGCAACTTCTTGAGGAGGTGAATGATAATAAACTTGTTAAGGATTCGCTTAAGGTTACTAGTGAAGCCAAACGAGAGAGTATGATGGAGATGGACAAGGCCCATTTTGGAGAGAAGAAGTTGAATAATAAGAGAAAACATGAACAGGAAAGTGGTACCAAGAGTAGTACTAAAAGCACTAAGAAGAGTACCAAGAGTAGTACTAATAAGAAGAGTAAAAAGGAGAGTAGTTAGCTGAGTACAGTGGTCATAGAACTCTCATAGAGTATAGTGCTTATAGAATTCTCATTGATGTGATTACGTAATGTTTATGTAAGCAGTTACCTCAGGATAATAGACAAGAAACACTAGGACTACTAGAACACTAATAACACATTATTAATACCCTAGTACACTAGTACTGACTAGTATTAACCAGTAATACACTAGTACTATATTACATTGTGCAATTATTGTGGTAGTGGTGCTAATAGTAACTCTCATAGTTAAGGCCCATAGTTAAGGCCCATAGTTAAGCTCATAGTCTTATCGCGCTCGTCAAAATAAATAAACAGTGCTATTGTGCTATTGTTCCCCATCACCAGACTACCACTCCTTGCCAGTACGTGCTCCAGCTCCCGTACAACACTCAGCGATGTCCCTGAGAACTCCTGGGCCCAAGTCCTCAATGGCTCCGTCCACCCCCCAACACCAAACCACAAAACCACGCGTAAGTCTCACCGATCTAAGAAGACCTCCATCGGCCAGAGCAGCCCGCCCGGCGTCGCCACGAATGGCCAGTGGCAACACTGGCAGTGGCAGCGGAGTATCACGGTCCTCCTCCATTGCCCGCCCCCCCTCGTCAATATCCCGTCCCCCTAGCGCCATCTCCAGGCCTCCTAGCGCCATGAGCGGTAGAAATAGCGCTGCTGGAAGTAGACCTTCCACTCCTTCTTTCATCAGACAAGATCCCTACACCGGCTCGATCCAGGTCAGTATCCGCCCCAATCCATACACGGTGGACGTGACCCAAGGCAGCCAGTGGTACGTGGATGAATCACATAATGCTATTATCAACAACACCGATTCGAGTGAATTCTGCTTTGATCACGTGTTTCCGCCCGTAAACTCTGTCACCAACCGGCAGGTGTATGAGGATTCTTGTGGCAATTTGGTGTCCAAGTTTCTTAACGAAGGGTATAATAGCACTGTGTTTGCTTATGGAATGACGGGTTCTGGTAAGACGTTTTCTATGAGAGGTGATGACTATGACCCTGGGTTTGTCAGGCTTGCAATCGACGACATTTTCGATAAGTTGGAAAACGACATCTCCGAAACCCAGTACAGTCTTAGTGTGATTTATTTGGAGATTTATAATGAAAAGATTATTGATTTATTGAACTTTGGACCCCCGATTTCTAGCGATTTAAAGTTGAGAGATGACCCGGTCCATGGGATCAAAATCATGGGCATTAACAACCCGGTGATTACTTCCAAAGACCAGTTATTAAGACTTATTAGTAGAGGTGATAATAATAGAAAGACTAGTGAAACTGATTTCAATGCTAGGTCTTCTAGATCTCATGCGATTTTACAATTGAAATTGAATTCAGTGGATTTGGCTACCGGGGTGGAATCAAACTCTACCCTTTCATTATGTGATTTGGCCGGGTCTGAAAAGGCTACTTCTAGTGCCGAAAGACGGAAAGAAGGGTCTTTTATTAATAAATCCCTTTTGGCTTTGTCTACTGTGATCAATAAACTCCTGGTATCTTCAAACACTGGGTCTCTTAATGAACATATCCCGTATAGAGATTCGAAATTGACCCGGTTACTTCAACCAGCCCTTTCGGGAGCTTCTTTGGTACTGATATTGTGTACTATCCATATGGGATCTGCTGGTATCAATAATAGATTTGCTGATAACCAGTTTGTTTCAGAGACTTATAATACCTTAAGATTTGCTGCTAGAGCTAAAGATATTATTATTAACGTTCAAAAGAATAAACTGTCTCTTGTAGGAGATGTTGATTCCATGAAGGTGATAGAAGAGCTCCGAAAGACGGTAGAGTCTCAACAGAATGAAATCCAATTTCTTCGGCTCAATGGGCCCAATTCAATGCCAATTGATGAAACCTCCTCTCGTATGCTTGAAGCTCAGAACAGAATGCTTCATGAGAAACTAGAACATTTAACCAGATTGACAGATCTTCAGAAAACTGAAACGGTGATTCTTAAGAATGATACGCTAAATGATTTGTTAGGGTCTAATATCGATCATAATTCGTCTCAAACTATGATAGCCAACTTGGAAGAGTTTTACAAGCGAGTGAACTATGAAAACGATGAACACAGAGCTTATATAAGCCATTTGGAAAGACAATTACAGCTTGCACATCAAGAAGCATCTGCCAAACCTAGCTTCAATCAAATGAATGGTCTCAATGAACGACAAATAGAAGCACTTATCAAAGATCAAGAAGAAGAGATTGTTCATCTTAAAGAGGTGATTAAAGATAAAGATCATTTCATCAAGAGCTTAACTAAGACGTCCAAGTTAAGACGTTTGGTTGATTCTGATACTATGAACACAGACAAACCGGAAAAGTCCGACAAAGAGAACAGCATACGACATTTTAATATTGGCAGCAAGAACGGGAATAATATGAATTTTGTAATATAGTCAGTGATAATAGAGATAATATAAGTCATTTGACAAGTAATAGAGATAGTAAGATCTAGCGAGACAGCTATGGCTGAAGACAGGGTTTGTCAGTGATATCCTTTCCATAGTGAATATCCCAATCCTTATACTTAACATTCAACTTGGTGCCCCTTTGTTCACATTGTTTCTTAACGGCAATAGCAGTTCGAATGTCGTCGAAATGGATACAGAAAGAAAGCTTTCGGGAGATAATAGGACATATATCCACGACATTGCCCAAGCTTGAAAAGTCCCTTAAAATCAATTTAATATCAAAGTCTTTTGAATAGTTTGATTCTGGGTCGGGATAGTGCAATTTATTATTATGATGGATGTGTTTTTGGATCTCTTTAACGAACAAAAGCGATCTTCTAGCACCATAAGCGATCTGGGCCATCAATGGTTTATGAATCTTGGGGTGAACCAAGCTAATATCTTCAGTATTGGTTTCATTTGCCCATTCCAAAGTCATTCTACACCCATTATATATAAAAAGCCCCGTTTGGCCATAGTTAAAGAACCTTTGAGCATCTTTTGGGTAAATGAAATATATCTCCAGAGAAGCCAGTTCTCGATTTTCATGATACACAATTCTTTCGAGAGGTCCTCCACAAATTCTGGTTAACAATCCGCTGGCAGTTGAATTGGCAGGTAAGTTTTTGATAATCACGATTCTCTGGGCACTCAAAACATCACTGCTGAGGGCTTTAAACCGAGCCAACCGGTCCTGGGTCAGGTTTTGTGGGGCCAGGTTATGCTGAGCCAGGTTGTGCCGGGCCAATTGGGTTTGGAAAGACTTCACAAGCTTGGTATCGGCGCCAGGAGCCACCCGGGTTTTAGAAACTTCTCGGTTCCCATTTGTTTGCGGGCACCGTTTATCTTCCTTAACCTCAAACGTTTCCCTGTCTTTAACAAGCTTATCCCTGACCTTCCAGCCCCTGTCCTTAAACACATACTTCAAGTCGTCATCTTTAAGTAGCGGACTAGAGGCCGTATCGTTCAATTCTAACGAGGAACTGTCCTTTGTCTTCACAGGACTGGAGTACTCCTCGTTGTTCCAGGGATTAAAAAGCCATGAGCTTAACTTGGAGATCCGTTTGAAGCTGTGGGCATCTTGTTTAGAATTATATATCTGGTCTTTTAATAAACTGTTGATAGAGTGAACTCTTTTTCTTTCGGGTTTATACCCTTCAGGCAAACTGTCCATAGTGTAGCAATGTAGCAGAGTTTAGTGTAGCAATGTAGCAAGGCGTTGTGGTATAGTGTTCCCGTATGGGTGCAAATCGAGATTGTGAACTTTTTTTGCGGCAATTTGCAGCACCAGCCCAAGCACCAGTGAGGGGTGGGATAGGTCCAAGGAGGTTCATGGAGGTTCAGGATGTGGGGCTAGGGAGCTAGGTCCATGGTAGAGTATAAATTACAAGTCTATAGGGTCTAGACTCTAGGGCCTGGAGCTAGAGCCGGGCCAACTCTAGTACCAGCTCAGTACCAGGCCAGGCTTGTACAAAAGCTGCGATGCGATGAGTGAAAAATTATCCATGAAGACTATTACCAAATAACTATTGGCCCTAACAAATAGATTCATTCCCAACACCCTAAGAACCACAGCCATGGAAGTAACAAAAAAGAGAGTGGCCGAGGCTCCAGACGCCAATACCATCCAAAAAAAGATGAAAATGAGCGATGAACTCAAAGCACAAGCTCTGATTACTGAAGAACAAGCAGGAATCAGCCAGTTTATTAACAAGAATGTGGACTCTGGGTTCCAAGGACTCTTGAAACAGCGGTACTCCGACTTCATGGTCAACGAAGTGGACTTGAACGGTAATGTAATCCATTTGTTAGACGAGGGAATCGATCTTGGGAAGTCCAAGAAGGAAAGGAATTTAGAGAAAAGACAACAGGATAGAGCCGAATTACAAAGCAAAACTCCTGAGGAAGTGGAAGAAATCAAGAAACAAAAGCGGGAAGAGGCTGAAAACCAACCAAAGTATGTTTTATCTGAAGAAAACCGGGCCAAATTGTTGGAATTGGTAACGGCTGAAGAGTTGACGAACATTGAAGAATTATTCACCAAAGGAGGCCACACTGAAACAAAGACAACATTCACCGACAAAACCATTCGGACCTCCTTACATAGATTGTTAAGAGAAGCGTTCCAAGGGAAATTGGAAAGTGTGACGTCAGCTGAAAATACTTTTAGAATTGAGATCGCTAAGAATAGTGCTAATAGTAGAAGAAACCATATGGAAAGCATGAATCACGTGGATGAAAATGGAGTGGTAAATTATGGGCTTGGGCCTTATAAGAACTATTTACACTTCACGGTGTATAAGGAAAACCGGGAAACCATGGAAGTAGCGTCGACTATATCCAAATTGTTGCGGATTCCTTCTAAAACCATTCGGTTCTCTGGTACTAAAGACAGAAGAGGAGTCACGTGTCAGAAGTTTGCCATTCATAAAGGGAAAGCAGTTCGGGTATCACAAATGAATAAAGGATTGAAGAATGTCGTGTTGGGAGGGTTTAGTTACGAAGATCATAATTTGGATTTGGGGGATTTAAAAGGAAATGAATTTATTATTACTATTAGAGACGCCAAAACTGTGACTGAAGGCGCCAACCTTGAGGCTCTTGTCCAATCAGGCTTCGATACTTTGAAAAACAACGGATTTATCAACTATTATGGGATGCAAAGATTCGGAACTTTTTCTATTCCTACTTATGTCTATGGAATCCATCTTTTGAAAGATGACTGGAAAGGGTTTGTCAACTTATTATTATCCCCACAAGAAGTGGTGGTGCCCGACTCGTTAGAAGCCAGACAAATCTGGGCAGAAACCTCTGACCCAGAGGCTGCTCTTAAGAAAATGCCTCCCCGGTGTACGGCCGAGTTTTCTCTTTTGAAGAGTTTAAAACATGAAAAGAAAAATGACAAAAACGAATATGGAACCCAAGCCTACTTCAAGAGTATTATGTCTATTCCTAGAAACTTGAGAATCATGTATGCCCATTCTTACCAATCATATATCTGGAACAAAGTAGCCTCCAAAAGAATTGAATTATTTGGGTTGGAAGTGGTTGAAGGAGATTTAATTATTGCTGAAAAGAAACCTGAAACCGTTGAAACTGATGAAAATGGAGACGTTTTCGAAGAAGATAAAGTTAATGATAAATTCACCAGAGCCAGACCCTTGACAAAAGACGACATTTCCACTGGAAAGTACACCATATTTGATGTGGTATTACCCATGCCTGGGTTTGACGTGGTGTATCCTAGTCACAAGCAATTGGAACAAGTTTATGTGGATGAAATGGCCAAAGATGGGCTTGATCCGTTTAAAATGGCCAGAAGAGTAAGGGAATTCTCTTTATCAGGATCTTACAGACCGCTTATGGGAAGAGCCGAGAACTTGGATTATCAAATTGTTAAGTATACTGATCCTACTGAACCGTTAGTAAGAACTGATCTTGAACTCTTACAAGCCAAAAAGAACGGAGAGAATTTAGAGAGAATTGTTTCGGGGGAAGGCGACAAGACTGCTGTTGTGTTAAGATTGCAATTGGGTGTCAGTTCGTATGCCACTATGGCGTTGAGGGAGTTTATGAAGGTCGATACTTCTAGGTTTAGTGATTCAGTGGCTGTTCTGACCTAGGCCTGGACTAGACCGACCTGGACTAGACCAAACAAATCCCAGATATAGACTACTAATATATAATCATCTCATTAAATAATCTCACTAATAACAAATACATCTAACTAAATATTCAAATCTCTGGTCGTATCTCTCCCAAAGTCTAGTGCTACAGAGTGAGATCTAGTAAAGTATCACCAAAATCTAAATTTCGCAATCTCTACATTACTAACAAATCTAACACAGAACACTATTAGTAAGATATGACAGTGCAACTCCTTACAGTCAATGGACTCAAAGAACTCGTCAAGTCCAGCACCACCGCCCTCAGAGTCGTCCCCATGGACGCCACTTGGTACATGCCCAACAATCCCAAAGACGGCAAACAAGAGTTTCTTAACGACGGGCGAATCCCTGGCGCTGCCTTCTTTGATCTTGATCAAATCTCTTCTCCCTCAGACTTCCCCCATATGTTGCCCACGTACGATACGTTGCACCGGGAATTGAACAACCTCGGGTTGAATGCTGCCGACAAATTGGTGTTTTATGACCGGTCAGGAGTGTTTTCTAGTCCTAGAGCTGCGTGGAATTTGGCCCTTGCTGGCCACAAACAGGTGTATTTGTTAGACCATTTCAAGGACTATCAAGTCAATGGCGAGATGGATACTCAGAAAATCAACGCCACCGCCACTGATGTGGTAGAGGTTTCGTTGGAGTATGATTTGCCCCCAGAGGAAGAGTTTGAAGCCAATTATGCTGAGCAGGTGATTGAGTTTGAGGAGCTTTTGGAGTTGGTTAAGTCGGGTCAATTGGCAGAAAAGTATGTGGTTTTCGACGCCAGATCCACCGACCGGTTTACTGGTGCCGCCCCAGAGCCTAGACCAGGCTTATCGTCGGGCCATATCCCTTCGGCGCTCTCGTTACCCTTTAGTAAAGTTCTCACTGAGAATGGGAATTATAAGACCAAAGAAGAATTGGTGGAGTTATTTCAATCGGAATTTGGTTTGGATTTGACTAAACCTTTGCCGGATGGGAAGAAGATTATTGTTATGTGTGGGACGGGAGTGACGGCGGTGATTTTGAGGCTTGCAATTGAGAGTGTGATTGGAGCAAAGGTGGGGATTCGGGTTTATGATGGGAGTTGGACTGAGTGGGCCCAGAGAGCTCCGGAGTACATTGACAAGCACTGAGCTTTAGCTCAGGGATGGTTCTAGTACCAAACTAGCCAGTACTTACACAGAGCTAACTCTTACGCTAGAGAACTTTTGTGCTAGAGCGACGCTCTGCTAAGCTAAAATATACATTATGAATATAGTAATACAATATAGTACAATACTACTCTAGTACCAGGCTAGCACGAGACTAGCACCAGACTAGAGCAAGCTCTAGCCTGGCTCTAGTCTGTTACCTCCACACTCTCACCGTACTATCCACTCCTCCACTAATAAAAATACATCTCATCTTCTCCTCTATCTCCTTCTCATTCTTCTCCACCGGAGCAAAGTCTATACTATTAACAAATCCCTCATGCCCCAGTAACTTCCTAACACATCTAACCTTCCCTTCAGCCAACCCCTCCAAATCCCACACTTTAATAGTCTTATCGTCTCCAGCACTGAAAATAAACCGGCCATTCGGGTGAACTGCCAAACTCTTGACCCACGAAGCGTGGCCCACAAAAGAGTCTAGCAACCAGCCCTGAGAATTGTTCATAGCAGAAGGCAATGGCGGTCTGTGGGGTTTGAGGACCGGCGGAGGAAGGAGCCAGAGCTTGACTGAATTATCCCGTCCACACGAAACACAATACTTGAATCCTAGCGAAGTATACACTGGCTCTTCTGCAAGGGTTGTTGGCATGGAAGGGAACCGTTGTTGGTTCTTTTTGAGGAAGTTGTCGATGTATTTATTGGAGTGTGGGGGGAGGAATTTGACGTCTTCTACCACATGGCCATGGCCAATTAGAAGCGAGAGGCCGGTTCCAGACTCGGCATGGGAAAGTCTTATGGACTGGTCGTTGGAGCAGGTGAGAACAAAGTCTTGGGACGAGAGACTAGCACCAGCACTGGTACTAGCAGTGCCAGTGTTAGAACCACTCACGTCTAAGCTCCTGACCCAATCACTGTGTCCAATATAACTCTTGACACAATTCCCCCCAACCGTGTCCCATACTTTGACCGTCTTATCCCTTGAAACAGAATATAAAAGCCTAGGATCCCCCGAAAACATCACCGACGAAACCGTATGTTCATGGCCCAGGAAGCTTCGTATTTGCTTATAACTAGCACCTTTCCAGACCTTGACCGATAAGTCCGACGAACAAGATGCAAAAATGTATTCCTTTGTGCCATTAATATCTACTGCCAGTTTGGCCCAGGCCACTTTATTCACAGCTCTCGTGTGAGCTTTAATGATTTTCTCCGGCACCAGGTCATCCACCGCCAAGTTCCACACCACTATCGCCCCGTCGCTACACCCACATACCACCACTGGAAGCACTGGGTGGATAGCGACGGTAGTAACTTGTTGATTCGACAGAGTGTTAAAGATCTGTTTAGTAACCAGCGGGAGCCAGTGGAGTTTGCTGGTGCCATTTTCCACCACCGCCGCCGGCTGGGAGTCCATGATGGACCTAAGGCTCCCTACTTCTGCCTCCAAGTCCATGATCCGTTTCTGAAGCCGTAGAACAGTAGACCATTTCTTTTCTAGATAGTTTGGGATTACTTGAGGAAGGGACTCTGGTTCGACGTGGAGAAGGTCTAGGTCGGGAGGTTCTCGGCCCGCCAGGTCCGCTAGGCCCACGAGGTACTGTGCCACGGCCTTATTCAACTCTTCCTGTTGTTTTGCCGTTAGAATTGACATCTTCTCTAGCTTTGTGATGCCTCAGAGTTCTCAAAGTCTCACTAACTATGAGACTCAAGTCTCACTAACTATGAGCCTCACTATGAGCCTCAAGTCTCACTCCAGATCAGTCTTACTATATATTCACACTATAAAGAGCTAGGAATGTCCCTTCTAACATTCTTCTACGTCTATATCCTAGGCGGCGTGACATTCCTTCCGCTAGTGGTGCTAGGGCTTGTGCTACTCCACCCCAAACAACCGCCTGGGTCCAAATACGATCGACCCGTATTAAATGACACAGACATTGCTATCACAGATGATGAATTGAGTGACAAAGAAGAAGAAGAGTCCCGGGAATTAAAGGCCGGGGAGGTGGAAGAGTCAGAGAATTCAGGGCTTTTGGCCTACAAATCAGGCTGGATCACGGTGACTCAAGAGTATGTGGAGTCTCCAGAAGATATCTCTTCTACGACTCAGTCTATTAACGAGTCCCCAGATAACAAATCAGCATACTCCACGCTTTATAAACTCGTACGGAACAATGGACAGAACCCGGCCGGAGGTCTGGGAGGGTCGCTGGGTCCAGTTGGCGGGCTGGGCACCCTTGGTGGTGCTCCTGATATACTTGAAAGCGTAGAGCCTACCACGGCCAGTACTGAAAAAGTCAAAAGTTCGGTCAAAAGACACCGGTTCTATGCCGTCCTCAAACACGGGAACTTGTTTCTCTATAAAAACCCTACCCTAAACGACGTCAAGCACGTGATTGTGCTTTCGAATCAATTGGTGGCTATTTGGCCTCGAAACCTTCTAGACGGCCAATTGTTCACGAAATATACCGCCATTTGTCTTATCAAAAAGAACTGGTCTCGGTCCAGACGGTTGTCGGAGAATTTTGGGTCCGATAAGTTGACGGTCAACGACATTCTTGACCCGTCAAACAATTTGACGCCGCCAAAGTCGTCTTTTTTTATTCATTGCGATACTAATTACGATAAAGAAGATTGGTATTTTGCGTTGGTACGAGGGTCTAAGAACCAGGGCCAGACTGGGGAACCAGGGGAACCGGCCCTCAACCCTACCCTTTACGCCAAAACCCTCCACTACAACACAAACGATATGATGGATTTAATCCAATCCCTTTACAGCTCCGAGGGGAACCTTCAAACCAAATGGTTCAATGCGCTTTTGGGACGAATCTTCTTGAGTTTAAAGGATACCGATACCTTGCACGACTATATGGTAGATAAAATCATCAAGAAACTCAATAAAGTCAAAACTCCAGGGTTTCTTGAAAAGTTCACGTTGAAGAGCTTTAACGCCGGGAACTCCATTCCTTTCTTCACGTACCCAAACTTAAAGGAGATTAATCCTAATGGTACTACCGTGGTGTCGACGTATGTTCATTATCATGGGTCTATGTCGTGTAATCTTGCTACCAAAGTGAATTTATCGCTTGGGAGAAGGTTTCAAAAGAGTTTAAGCCAATCAGTAGACGTGGTGTTGAAGGTTACACTTGATAAACTAGAAGGGCCTATGGTGTTTAAGATTAAACCGCCACCTTCCAATAGAATCTGGTACTGTTTTGAGATCGAGCCGATTATGAATTTGAAAATCGAACCGATTATTAGTGCCAGACAGTTTAGTTATAATATTTTGACGAATTTGATTGAGAAACGGTTTAAGGATGCTATTAAGGAAAGTTTGGTGGCTCCTCATTATGATGATATTGTGTTTCATAAGACGAATGGGGAATTGTTTAGGGGCGGGATTTGGGATAAGAGTGTGAGGACAGCAGGACCTAAAGCTAACGGGCCTGGGGCCAGCCCCGACCCAGTTTCGGAGGGCTCCACTCCCTCCACTCTTTCCAGGCCAGAAGATGATGCCAAATCTGTCAAGTCCTCCAAATCCGCCAAGTCGGCCAAATCCTTCATGTCTGACACAGACTCCTCTGACACCAAACTCAACGAGAAAGTCAAACTCTCAACCACGTTAAGTGACTTGTCGAAAAAGATCAAGAAATCCAAATCTTCTCATACCGTTAGCGTGAATGGCAGTAACTTTCTTTCGGATGGATCATTAATTGAGTCTAGTAATCAAATACCTGGCCGGACTCCTACTGGTTTGAGCTCTGGGCCCAACAATAATGCCTTGGGCAAGACTTGGAAGAAACTTGGTGACTGGTATAGTACTACCAGCACCAATATCAATGTTCCCCAGTCTCCTCCAGAGTCAGAGTACCATAAACCAGAAATGATTCTGAGCAGAAGGAAACCAAGGCTTTCGACTAGTGAGGGGACTTTGCTAAATTTTGATGGACCCAGCACCAACAGTGCTAGTACCAACGGTGCCAATACCAGTCCAAAACGGTCTGGCCCTAGTCCTACTGGGGCAAGTCCCACCGGAGAAAGTGTCTTTGAGATGTTTGCCAGGCCCAATGAACTTCATTCTCGGAAGAGCAGCAAGTTCAGTTTATCTAGTGAAGACCAGATGGACATTGAGTCCAAGAGTGATTTGACATATAACCAATACGGGAACCAACAGAACCAATACGGGAACCAATATGAGGAAGATTCACGGGTTCACGAAGAGTTGATCCGGTTAGAGCAGGAATTTAACAAGGACCAGGGCCAAGATCAGGACCCAATTGACCTAGTGGATACAGTGGACCACCAGAATACCGTGGCCCAGGCCCAGGCCCAGGACCATGGCCCTGACCAAGGCCTTGACCCAGAAGAAAAACCAAAACTCCATAGAAAGGCACCGCCACCACTCGAGTAAGTGGTACCCAGAGCTGTAGGAGAGGGATACGGAAGGAAAGAATGGTATACTAAAATAATATTATGGTAGCTAGTTAATATATACAAGGTAGCTAATTATACAAGGAAGGCTAGGGCTAGGGCTAGAAGGAGCTAGAGCTCGGACCAGGTGGCCAGGCAAGCCTGACCACTATATATGAGGAGCCCACCCCCCATACATCCGACTCAAATTCGAATTCCCTCCCGCCTGCTGGATCAATAAATCAATCTGACCATGAATATTCATGGGTAATCCCTCTTCATCTAATAACCCTCTCAACTTTCTTCTCACCTTCCGAAGATGTGATTCTGGATTCTGTTGATTCTCCCAATCCAATAACGGATCATAGATCAAAGTCTCCAAGATATTCATCAAAGACGGCTCATTATCTCTCAAGATAGTCCCCGTGACTTCACAACTTTTTCTAAATACACCCTCCACCCCATTAATCCCCATTCCATCAATGATATTCTGCGTTAACCTAAAAGGAACGATTTCTGGCGTGGGTAAGGTAGCACCCTTTTCAAACAAACAATCAAAATCAATATGTAAAATGGACCCGGTTTCTTTAAAGAATAGCAAGTTTTCACAATGCCTATCGCCTAGACCAATGATATATCCCACGATAGACATCACGCCAATGGACCTAACGTACGAGTTTCTGGCCAAATACCACGAGATCGGATCACTAAATTGGTTTAAAAACCATTTATGGAGCACGGGAGGGTTGGCCAGAAGAATTTCTTCAAAAGTCTTTAACAATTTAAGCTTATTAGGGTCGTTTGAATTAAGTGTGAGCTTTTGAGCTTGGTCTAGTTTACTAAACACGGCTCTATCGTTGACTTTAACTCCGACTTTCTTCCGTTCTTGGTTCACGACATTCTTCATGGTTACCACATTGTTAACAAACTCAATAATTCCCATATTCTGAGCTAATGGCACCACGGAATAGTTTGAGATAATCAAATTCCGTTTCCTAGATTCATTGTTCAACAGTAATAATCTATTGATCAAGGTAGTGAACTCAACCACTTTAGCATCTTTTCTGGTATCATCTTTCTTCACCATAAGCCTATACGGCCGGCCATCGCTTCCTCTGATGGTAAGCTGTTTTGGAGTTTGCAACGAGTTGAACACATTAACTAAATCGTCAGCTCCATTGAACGAAGTAGAAGCATTCTTGGGGAACGCATTAAGAGGTTTCTTCAAATGAGTGGTGGTAGGAAGTTTGATTTCAAGGTTGGATCTCACGGGAATCACTAGGGAGTCTATAGGTTCAAAGAGTTCTGCTCCATCTAAATCCTTGTTTAAAGAAACTCGTTTAATACCTTTTTTCACCGGAACTTGAGCGAATCTTATAAATAACCCAAACAACTTCTTAGCACTTTCCAACAATTTAAGGTTTTCTGAAGATGAACCAAAGCTATGGACAATTTCTCCCACTTTATCTCTTCTGAATTTATCTTTGGAGCTGGTGTGAGATAACGTGAACCAGAGGGCTTGTCTAGGGTAGAACTCAATGACTCGTTTGATGATATCTTGTAATAAAGCCACTGAAGGTTTATGAGCATGGGATATTCTTGAGAGCATTTGGGTGATGGAAGTATACCACACATAGTTCGGGACATCCCTAGCATGTTCTTTGATATCTCGTACGATGGAAGTCAATCTTCGGAGGGCATCACCAGAAAGTGTGGTATCTTGAGCAAAATCTAACCAGATAGTGATGAACTTTGGCAAGGCTTCAAAGATATAAGTAGGTCCCAAGATCAATGCTTTAAGGAAGAGTTTAATGATTTGTTGCTGATACACCCCGTTGGAACTATTGGAAGATTCTAGAAGTTTATCGTAGTACTTTCCTAGAAGGTAATAAGGCTTTTCCCAAGACTTTTCAAGAGAAAACGCTTTCATATACTGCTCAATAATTGTATCGGACGAGGAATGGTTTGATTCATTCAACCATTCAGCGTATTGGAGCTGGATCTTTGCCCGCTGGGAGTTATCGCTAGAAATCATATTGGAGTTTATAGTCTCAAGGATCTTGATGGCATCCGTTTGCTTCCCTTGGAGCCACGAGAGTTGAGCGTATTCAAAGTTAGTCTCAATCTCCATATTCAATTCGGCATTGGTGAAATTATAGTTCATGGCTTTCATGATATTTATAATGGAAATATGGTACTTATTATTCTCTCTAGCAAGCTCTGAACATGCCAATAAGTTCTTATTGATTTCCTGGTCATTGCCTCGAATGATATTGGCTACTCGGTGGATTGAAAGGAGTTTCCATTTGGGTTCAAAACTCTGGTCGATGTTGGCAAGACGAAGGTTGAGGATGTTATTGGTGGCATCTGAGTTGAGAAGGAGGGAGATGTCAAAGATCATATGAAGTTGCATCATGAGGTTGATGTTCTTGGAGACAGACGACAGGGAGGAAGTTAGGGACGAGCCGATGATTTTGTAGATATCTTCAATAGTGGAAGGGGCGGGGCCAGCACCCACAGTGGTACCAGGGACAGCAGGGACCACGCCTTGGCCCTGACGGTCCAAGGCTAGGCCCTGACGGGCCAGCGCCAACCCATTGGCCAACTTATACACAATCAAGTTATCCACATCTTGCGGAGGCTCTATACTATCCGTCACGTATAACCATTTCCTCAAATTGTCTGGAGATCCAGACAATATAGAAGCCTGTAGCCCGACCATAGCCCATTCCAACGGAAACTCCAGAAGCTCATTGGCATCCACAATCGAACTAAGGTTCGAGAGCACTTCATCATAAGAAGCATGGTCATTAAGGGACTTTAAGAACTTGGTTTTATACTCATTGATCTTATTGTCATGATTTTGTTCTCCTAAAACATGGAACGCTTCTTGAGCAATTGACCAGTTCTCATTATACTGGAAACTCTTAAGCTGAATATTGGTGTTTCTTGTGGAAAAGTTCTTCAAAACCCCATCCAAAGCATCCAAATCATTAATATTCGAGTACATAAGGTGTAAACTGATATCTTTATCGATGTTTTCGATAATGAAATTAGAATCAATACTCCCATCCCTAAAGTTCTCCTCAAAATAGAGAATCGTCCTCTCATAACTCCCACATTTGGCCGCTTTATCTATCAAAGAATAGGAAGAAATTTGATTCAAAAACTTGTTAATAGACTCCAAATCTTTCTTAATTAATTTGGTTTCAATTCGAGTCACATCCGTGGTATCTTCGTTTAAAAACTGGGTGGTTAAAGATTTCCATTGGTTTAAATAATCTAGCACCTCAAAGATAGTCTGGTAACACAATTTCACCGTTTCCACGTAATCAGCCGAGTTGATCTGGGCCAAATCAAAGGAATAAATCTCGGTAATCTCCACCAAAAAACACTCCACAAAGTCTCCGTCAGAACTAAGCATATGGGTTAATACCAAATACTTCAATAAGTAATTGCACACCGAGATATCATTCTGGCGTATAATAGCATTAAAAGCATCAAACAACGCCTTTTTGGTTTCTTCATCACCGCCGGCGGGGATAGGCCTCTTTATTAAATCTTTGGCCAACAGAATGATCCAATCATCGTGGCTCATACCTAATTTGAACAAGGGATATTCGGGCTTTTGGTACTTCCCTCCACTGGAAAACACAAAGCTCGACTGAAGGAAAGGGGTTAGAGTAGACTTAGCCACATCGCTGAAGCTTTCCCAGATCCTTAAGTATGGTTCTGGGATTTGCAGAGCTCCCCTTCGGGTCTGGGAAGCGTTCAAGCCTAGCTCCACCAAAGCCTTAGCATTCTGGCTCAATTTGAGAACCTTCAAGAACTCTTGCATGGCATAAGAATAGTGCATTTGTCTTATAGGGTTATTGGAGGCCCAGAAGTTAATGATAATAATGTTTTGCAAGAAATCTGCCAATAAAGCAGCATTTTCCTTATAATCATTGAAGTTATGAACCAAGGTAATAGTAGATCTGATGGTTTTCAAATTGAACTTATTAGGATCCAAAGCTCCAATACTCGACAAAGCCTTAGCACAGTAAACTGAGATTTCATCATTTTCAGTTTCAACCTTGAATTTGTAGGAGGTGTCTAGTAAGATATTGATTAGTTCAGACACCGCCGTCAGCTGACTGCCATTAGTATCTTTGGAGAACTCTGTTTGGCAAACCTCTTGGTATTGATTGGTGAAATTGATAAGGTCAATTAGAGCCTGTTTAACCACGAATTTATTCAATGTTTTCAATCTTCTGGTGAACTCTGGCAAATAGCCCGTCTTAAGTTTTGGCTTGATGATGTTTTTGAAGTTTCGTGAACTAGAATCTAATTTGTAGTCTTGAATGAGGTTGGGGATGAATGGCACCGAGAAATAGTATAAGGAGTAGCTGGCCGGAAGATGTTTCAAGTCATTGAACAATTTCTTAATAATATCCACTGCCACTAGCTTGGACCGGGGTTCAAAAAACCCAAACCTCTGGAAAATAAGGGAAATGACAATATCAAACAAAGAAATCAAATTGTTGATGTTAAGGTTTTTGATTAAAAGGTTTAAGCAAGTGATAGTAACATATTCAAACTCTGGCACCACAATCAAGGATTGTAAAGACGTACAAATCTGACTCAACACCGAGGTGGTAGCAGAGATATTGTGGTTTATAAGGAACTCAATAGCTTTCACTGCCAATATCTTTTCAAAAAAGGGCGTATTGTTTTGGTAAATACATGAGGATATACTCTGGATTATTTCCAAGATATTGTCTTCTAATAAGATCCTAATATAATCCAGCTGATCCAAGGAACTCTTCTTTGTCCGAGTATAGGACCTAGTGGAATTATAAGTCATTTTCGATACGTATTCAAGGGCATTATAGACTTTGGCTTGGTTTTTCATGGTTCCTGGGGCCTCGCCATAGTTGATTTGCAATAAAATATACCACGTAACCGACCCAATCCCACTACTAAACAACAAATCGGAAAATTTGATTGGTTTATAGTACCCAGCATTCTTCAAGATATTGGAAATATACTTTTCATTGATTTGATCATCTTTGCAAAAATAAATCGCCAATATCTTAGCAGAGCATCTGGAAATAAGTTTCTCTCTAGTCATACCACAAGCATTACTGATATCCTGGATGTAATCGTACTTATAGTAATCCAACAAATGAGGAGTGGTATAATCTTTTGTAGATTTCAAAAAGAATTCTCGAGTAACTTCAACCACTTCAAGAAGTTTATTAAGAAGTTGAGGAGTTTTAATCAATTTGACGGCTACCACCGGTAAGTACAGCGATAATAATCTATAGGGTTTCAAGTTTTTGAAATTTGCAATAATCACCAAACTATTACATGCTAAGTTTATATGGAGTTCATTCTGAGCTCCCAAAAGATCAATAAATCTAAGCATCAATGCATTTAACCAATCTCCTTCCGAAATAATGGCAATTTCCGTGAATGCCTTTATGGTAGTTTCTGCTAAATGAGTATCAGCACTCGAAGTGAATTCAATAGAACTTAGGTATTGGAATACCAAGGAGAAGTTTCTCTCCAAGGTGATATCTTTTTCACATAGAAGCAATAAAGGAAGGATTCTGGAACATAATATCCTTACGTCTCGGTTGGAGTTAACTAGTAAGGTCTTTATAAGCAGAAAAACAGCATTAGTATTCAAATCCTCTGTGAATTGGAAGGATGCTAACAATTTGTAGACACACAAAAGAAAATTGCAACAGATCAAAGGGTTATTGACCAAAAGATCGGGTTTCGTATCGATAATTAGCAAAATCACATGTTGGTAGTAGCCACTCACAAGTTCATTCTCATTAATCTTGGGCCGTTTGGGAGATATGTTGGTATAATGGTTTTTCACCGTGGGGTGAGTGCCACACATTTCACATTCCATCAACTCAAAGTTGAATTGTTGAGTCACCAAACAAGGAATGTTGCCCAAAGCAGTTAAAACCGTATAGAATAGACTCTCATTAGCAAGAATATTCAATTCAGGGTTGGGGGTTTTCATTAATCGTATAACATTGTTCAACCAAGAACTTAAACACTTTTCATTATAAAAATCTTGTACTGAACTGAAATCATAAGATTCGTAGTCCAAGTAGTTAAGTAATGATAATTTTTCCAGACGAAACAACTGGTCTACGAGTTGGTTCAATTCTGAGTTCTTAAGATTAGGAAACCCCAGAAAATTAGTATCATATTTGTCGAAAACCAGGAGGACTTGTCTTACTACCAACGGCAAATTGGACTCCAAGTAATGGGGGGCGTTTATCAACGTTTTAATATTAAAATGGATTTGTTTGTCGACAGAAAACTTCAATAGTTTCAATAAACTCTTACAAATCGAATTGACCAAAACCTTCTCTGACAGCAAAGACGGGCTATTTAAACACGCCAAAATCCACTCTATCAATAAAGTGATGGAAGGGAACTTGATAGAGTTGTTTAGGGTGATATGATTGGCCAAATTCAAGATCATGACTGACTTTAACACCTCATGGTTCAAGGAATTAACCACAATCCAAGCTTTTTTCAACCACAAATTGAACTCAAATTGGTTGATCATCAACTTTTGATAGATCTCGTACTCATTAATCACCAGTAACATGTTGACTGTCACCACCACCTTATACACCAGGGGATTATTCAAATTGCCAAAAATCTCATCTATTAGTCGAGCCATATTAGTCCGGACCCGGGTCTTGAGGTATTTCTTGGTCCGTAGTTCCGTCAAGCTGGTGACAGAGATCTTAAATACCAGCATCACAAACTCCTTGATCATATTAGTGGCCGTGGAGTCTAGGGATGGGATATTAGCCAAGTTATGGAGCTGCGTATAGATAAGTACTTCAAAAACGTAACCTGACGGTTCTAGCCCCAATTGTTGGAACACATCGTAGCCAGGGGTTATGGATTGCACGAGATCTGGTGATAGCTCTATAGTAAGCAACAACTTTCGTTTGTGGAGCAATAACTCAATAGCGGAGATGACCTTGGCACATAAGGAAATGTTGATTTGCGGGTCGTACAATTGGGCGTTGATGATGAAAATTAGATATTTGATGATCTTGACGAAATGGGCATCCGGGGCCGTGTCGATGTTGGTGGTGATGTCATCTAGGAACTCTTGGAGCTCTGGTTCTGCTAGCCGTTTGAACCCAGCCATGGTATACGCGTCGCGATTATTCATGCTTTCATTACACTATATAAGCAGAAGCTGCCACTATATAAGCAGACGAGCTGCCACTATATACTACACTCTCTAGAACCACTACTACTAGAACTACTCTTTAGAACCACTAGAACTACTAGCACTAGTCCTAGAATTGTCCTAGAACTGTCCTAGAACTAGTGACTCGTCCGCCCTCCGGCCGTCCTCGTCCCTATTGTCCATAGTTCACCGCCCGTTTAAACAACAAAATATGGGGCTCCGGGGCATGGGTCTCGTAATGTGTCCATCCCAACGATTGAGTGATCCCCAACCCTCTCCATTCATCTTCCAATAAGATCCTCAACGTTCCGGTTTCTGGATTGAAATAATCTTGTGGTATTACTTTCAACATATTCTTTGGCAACATCACGTGTCGGTATTCATGGCTATCGTCGCTATACCGAGGACTATAATGGATCATATCTTGGAACTCCAAGATCTTGGCTCGTTCACTATCACTTAAGTATCTTGGTTTATTCATAGGGCTTAGTTGTAGTAGAAAATTTTGCGCGTATTACAATACTTAGAGTATTTGAAGACACAAAGACTACACAGTAACATTAACGTAACATTAACAGTAACTCACTATGGTGAATTGACAGAAGAGATAGAACAAAACAGACGAACAAACACTAGGCTCACTTGTTATATATTACTATGGACATTGACGGAAACTATACACAAGTTCCTCAGACAGTGAGTCTTCTGAGACTAACCCATACCTCACTTGATTCAACCAATTCATTCACGGTCGATGGGTCCATAATCCTTGTTGACGGGTCCAGTGCCCCCAGAAGCGTCCTCCAGCAGCTTCGCCAGCACGCCCCCAGCCTCTACATCACGGTGCTCAATTTCCCCGTGCTATTTGAACTTCTTCAACACTATAAAACCCTCCTTTTCCAGTCAAAACATCTTATTAAACCCGTCAAAAAGATGATAAATACCATCCACGCCTTGAACCAGTACAGTCAGTATCTAATCCGGCCCCTAGACCCCTTGAACCACGATTTGGACGTGTCGGTGTACCAGAATTTTCAGCAAGACGCTAGTAAGTATACTCAGTATGAGGGAGCTATTGAGCTAGCAATAAATGACTTGAAATTGAAGAAACCAGCACTCCAGATCTTGGTGATAGGCCCCGGATTGGGAAACCTTGTGGATAGCGTGCTCAAGTTCTATTCTCGTGTGACTGTTGTGGAAAAGAACCCTAAGGTGTTTGGACACCTAACCCAATTGAATATGAATAAATGGAACGGAGCTGCGGATTTGATTTTTGATGATGTAAGGAACTTAGGCCGGTCGGAATTTGACTTGGTGGTTTCTGAAATGTTGGGATCTTTTGGGTGTAATGAATTATTTCCCGAAATACTTGAAGGAATTCAAGCAGAAATAATTATCCCCAGCTATATACGGTGTTTGGTGTGTCCCATATACTCCCGGTTAACTCATAACGAGCCTTTTCTTAATAACCTTGTGGATTACTATCAGTGTTGTGATGTTCAGGAAGTCTGGGAATGGGATAACCTGCCAGGGCTTAACAAAACCGCCAAACTTGAAATGGTTCTGGAAGTCACAGGAACAATCAACGGAATAATGGGGGTTTTTCAGGCGGATTTGTATGGGGAATACACCATTACAAATGAAAAGGACTACGGCCAGCTCCGAACAAACAAGTATTGCAGTTCGTGGTTTCCTATGGTATTTCCTACCCAAGAAGTGCTGGTCAGGGTGGGGGAGCGGGTTTCAATTGAAATGGAGAGAAGTAGTACCAATGTTGTCAAGTACACATGGAATTTGAATGGAATGAATAATCAAAATGGCCAGTTTAGCATAGAAATATAACCAGCAGTACCCACTAGTCCTAGTACTAATATTGTAATTTTGGTTTAGCCTTTGAGTCTGACTCGGGCCCAGACTCGGTTGTCCTTGACTCGTCTCTCTGCTTCCTTGACTCTTTGTCTCTTGACTCTGATCTGCTATGTTTGTGGTGTCTATGTCTGTGATGTCTGTGTCTTTCATCAGTTCTCCTTGGGGACCGGTCTCTCTTTCTGTGGCTATCTGTTTCTCTTCTCATCTTCAGCATCGGGTCCAAGTCTCTGTGGTCCTTCTTTTCCTCTCTTCTCATTGGCCCACTCAGTCCACCCATTGGATCCATTCTTCTAGAATCCATGCTTCTCATTGGGTCTAAATTCCTCATAGGGTCCATTTTATCGATATTGTTCACTGGTTTTGTGGCTTTTGTTGGTTTTGTGGTTGGTTCAGGCTTTGCTTCCACGGGCACCGGCGCATCATACATCCAGTCCAACTTACTCAACTTCAATTTATCTTGAGCCGTTAACTGATTATGCTTACTCTTAAGTGCTAGTAATTCCTGAGCTTCTTGTTCTTTGGCAAGTTCTTGTTCTCGTTGTTTGATCTGTTTGTACTCTTCAAGTGTCTTTTGTTCTTGCTGCCATAGTTTGGTTTGGTTCTTCACAAGTGCCGGGTTCCACGACTTTTTTAAGTTCAAGTCTCCTGGCATGTTAGTACTAGAGAGATTAGAGATTACTAGAGTTTCGCGATGAGATCTAGGGTGCGTCACGTGACACTTTAGTGAATTCTTATAATGTATATTCCCAACCGTGTACTATACAAGCAAGACGAGACAAGCAAGGCAAGCAAGACGAGATATCTGAGCAATAGAGCTAGGCTAGGCCAGCTGTGGCTGATTTAAAGCCTAGCTAGGGCCAGATTAGGCCGAGCAGGGCCAAAGAAGGCCAGACTAGAGCCAGACTAGAGCCAGACTTGAGCCAGACTAGAGCCAAAGGAGGCAACAGACAGAGCAGGCTAGCAGACACAGCCAGACGTTAGTTTGGCTGTGTCTGGTTGTGTCTGGCAGTCTAAAACCCGTGGATCTTGATATTCTTCTTTGGTAATTGTAACTTGGTCACCAAAAACTCAGAAACCTTCACTCTTTGGTCTCCTTGTAATTGAATAACTTCTCCCATCTCGTCATCCTTAACAAGATTCCCGTTACAAGCGAAATCTTTCTTCAACACTTTTAAAATCTTTTTTAAATCATATTCTTGAGGAACTCCTTGAACGGTAGTTAAAGTCTTTCTACCATTTCTTTGTTGGATTCTGATATGGATATAGTTGGTAGCTTGGGCTTCTGAATCACCAGTGTCGGCGAAGGGGTCAAAGGCGTTTAAGTTTTGGATAGTTGACATACAAAAGTGGATCTGTGGTTATATATGTGTTGATATTTGGTTTGGTAATGCCAGGGAAAATTTTTATGGTGACTAAAGGCGCAAATGTCGCACTTTGTCGTTAAGATGTCGCGGTGTGGGGTTACCAATGAAATGAGACTCCTATTATATATATTGCCAGTGATAGGCTAAACCAATAACCCTCTATTAATGCTAAAACCACCGGTTAAAAGCTGAAAAATCAAGATTCTAACCCCTCTACCCATCCCCCCACTTTCCTCTTATCCCCCACTTGTCACTCCCCCACACAAGCCAAATCACATGACCACTCTCCTCCGGCCGCGATATCGCCGTTGCGACTTGCGCATAAATTTCACCAACTCTTGATAACAGTGGCGGAATCACAACCTCAATTGATTCCACAAAACACAGAAAAGAATGGCCAAACCTGTGAAGCAAGCCGCTGCCAGCGGTGCTACCACCGGCGCCAGCACCGGCGCCACCAGCCGTGCCACCAGCCGTGCTACCATTGACAAAATGTCGTTCTCAGACAACCCGTCGCTTTCAACCGTTTCGTCTCAAACAGATCAACCTCCGGCTCCTGAGCCCAGCAAAAAGAAACAGGCATTTATCACCAGATCCATATGGACGATTGTCATGTTGATATTCTTTTTGGCCATAATATCCACCGGGCATTTGACTTTGATTCTGATGGTGGTGTTATTTCAAATCTTAACTTTCAAAGAAATCATTCAACTTGTGGCTGAACCCGCTAGAGATAAGGATATTCCCCTTAATAAGTCCATCAACTGGTACTTTCTCTTCACCACTATCTATTATTTGGATGGGAATACTCTCTTTGAGTTTTTCCACGATATAATCTTTAAGAACAAATTAATGATTTTCTTATCGATTAACCACAAATTCATTTCCTACTTTTTGTATGTGTTTGGATTTATTGTTTTCATTATCAATTTGAAGAAGGGATACTATAAATTCCAATTTGGCTCGTTATGTATCACTCATATGACGTTATTGATTGTGGTGTTCCAAAGTCATTTGATTATTAATAACATTTTAAATGGAATCATTTGGTTTGTGTTACCTTGTTCTTTGGTGATTGTGAACGATATTTTTGCTTATTTGTGTGGGATCACTTTTGGTAGAACTCAATTGATTGCTATTTCTCCTAAAAAGACCGTGGAAGGATTCTTAGGAGCTTGGGTTTGTACAATTATTGCTTCAGTATTAGCATCTGCTATTTTATCACAATCGAGTTATTTGATTTGTCCAGCTTCTAACTTCACTACTAATGTGTTAGACTTCCCAGTATGTGAACCAAACCCAATTTTCCTCGAACAAATCTTTCAATTACCGGGCAATTTACAAGAATTCTTCAACATTGATTTCATTGTCATAAAACCTATTTATATTCATTCCATTATGTTGGCCACTTTTGCCTCTTTGATTGCTCCTTTTGGGGGATTCTTTGCTTCTGGATTAAAAAGATCTTTTGGTATTAAAGATTTCGGTGATACTATCCCAGGTCATGGGGGGCTTACTGATAGAATTGATTGTCAATTCTTGATGGGATCGTTTTCTTATTTATACTACCAAACGTTCATTTCTCCTAACAATATGAACCTTACGAATATTTTACAATTGACGGTGATTAACTTATCGGTAGAAGAGATTCTTCAATTGGTGAGATCATTGTTGAAGTTTTTACAGAATTCAGAGGTGATTTCAGAGGGGGATATGGAGAGTATTATGGGGGTGTTGGCAAGATACTAGATATGGCGCAGCCATGGCTAGTCTGTCATAACTAGCCTTGTTTCCTGGCTCGTCTATTACCTCGTCTCTCTGGCTAGTCCTGGCCTGACCCGCTCGCCGACTAGCTCGCCACACAGGCCCAAGTGGTCTAGTTTATCTAGTTTAGGCCGGTCCAATTCAACTTGAACGCTAAATACTTAATATAAAACATCCTTCTAGCCTATAGCCACTATAGCTTCTCTGGTAGTGTCTATTGCTGTGCAATTCCGTGCCTCGTCGTGCAATTCCGTTGCTCGTTACATTATCAAAAGTCGTGTGCCGCACACCAAATAGCCAGCAGTGACATCAACTCATCAATGACATCAATTACACACAATGACAGGCAATGACAAGGAATGACAGACAATGAAAATCAGAGAACAAGCAAGGATTCCCTCGTGAAACGCTTGGTGAAACACCGGAACTCAGCCAGAACTCAAACCTTAGCCTTGGCCATAGTAATTAAGTATGAGAAGTCTAAGTAGAACTCTAAGTATAAGAAAAGTCTAAGATTAAAGTACGAAACACTAAAAATAATAAGAACAACGCCTGATATATCGACCAAACACTCATCACGTCTCCCAAAAGGTCATTCTATACACCAACTAGTCCATAAAATCCTAAAAACAGTTAAACATCTAGCTTATTCCCAATTCTCATGTCAAATGGCTTAATTAGAAGCTAGAGCACAACCGATTTCGATCTTTCGTGTCATATTCGGTCCCAAGAGTCCTAATCCGGCAACAGAACCTTTCTAGCCCTTCGCTTACATCTTAAGTTCCATAATAACCTTCTTTCAGCGGTTCCTTAAGCTGATTAGATCATTTAACCAGCCATCGAGTAGCTCGCTTACCAGAAAATGCTGGTGATTTTCCCCCTCGCATTCCTCGTTTAGGGACACTCGGACCTAAATTGGGCCCGCGAATAAAATATCATTCCAGTCCTGCTCACAAGCCCAGGGTTTTTGCAGCCAGCCATTAGCTTATAGTGGGGCAGTAATTATCATTTATATATAAACTAGACCCCAGATATCTTGCTATTCATCAACACACATTCTTTCCTTAGTCCTAACTAATACATTCCTTCCTTGTCGTTACTAGTCCACTCTTTACTAGCCGACCCAGTCCATTCCTTACTAGTTTTCCTAGTCTTACAGTTGGTCCTACCTTTGTCTTTCTTTCCTATTGTCCACTGTTCCACTATCTTTAATCGTTGACTAGAATGTTATTTGTGTACTTTTTCCTTCTCCAATTGGTGCTTTCGGCTCCAGTTAAGTATGTGACTAGAGTCCACACTGCGGCTCCAGTTACTACTACTCAAACCCATACTACTGGAACTACTACCATTCATTTACCACCAGTTCAAGTGTTAATTTCTAATGGTCAAACTTTTACTTCCACTATGACTGAATCTCCTGCTGGCGTTCCTAGTACCACCACCAGTGTTGTTCCAACTACTGAGGCGGATACTCAAGGGAAGGCCGTTGATACTGAAACAGCTCAAACTACTTCAGAAGCTGCCCCAGAAACTACCACTCCTGCTACCACTTCTGAAGCTCCAGCTCCAGAAACTGATGCTGCCCCAGAAACTACTGACGCCGCTCCAGAAACTGAACCAACTACTACTTCCACCATTACTTCAACTTTAGACACCACCAAGAGTACTGCTAGTTCTAGTTCCAGTTCCAGTTCTAGTACCACTACTTCTAGCACCAGTTCTACTACCACCAGTTCTACTACCACCAGTTCTACTTCCAGCACCATTCCAAGCTCCGTTCCTAGCGAAAGTGGGTCTTTGTCCCCCCCTAACACTATCGTCTACTCCCCCTACGCCGATGACGGAGGCTGTAAATCCTCCTCCGCCGTCAAGTCGGACCTTAACTATATCAAAAACAAAGGAATTTCCCATATTAGAACCTACGGAACTGACTGTGAATCCTTGAAAAGTGTGTTATCTGTGTCCAAAGACCTTGGAATTGGTGTTAACCAAGGGGTCTGGATGAGTGACCAAGGTCCTAGCTCCCTTAAACAACCCCTTGAAGACTTATCCGACTATATCAAACAAAATGGTGACGATGTGTTTGACTTTATTACTGTTGCAAATGAAGCCGTTATTATGGGTTACGCTACCGTAGACGAATTGCTTGATACGATAAAATCTGCTAAAAAACAATTACAAGCTGCTGGTTACACCGGTCAAATCACTACTGCTGAACCTCCAGTCAGTTTCAACCAACACACCGATTTATGTGACGATGACTCCCCTATAGACTTCGTTTCTATCAACCCTCACTCATACTTTAACGTTGATGTTGATGCTTCCCAAGCTGGGTCTTTTGTTAAGTCTGAAAAGGATTTGGTAGTGAAATCTTGTCCTAATAAAAAGGTGGTCATCACCGAAACCGGGTACCCTTCTGCTGGTGATACCAACGGGAAGAATGTTCCTAGTCTTGAAAACCAACAGATAGCCCTTAAATCTCTTTTGGAAGAGTGTGGCAGTGATATCACCATTTTATCCACTTATAATGATTACTGGAAGAACCCAGGGCCTTATAATATCGAACAACACTTTGGGGCCAGTTGGTTGTTTACATAGCTTTCGTATACCGTACTGTATAATATAGATGTATTTAATTGATCTCGAGTAGAGTTTACTGTAGTCCTTTCCTTGTCCTTGTCCTTTCCTTGTCCTTTCCTTGTGTATATTTAATACATGTCCTTGTGTATATATATGGTCCTTGTGACTTGGTCCTTGTTGCTTGTGTATGTCCTGTTTCTGGTGTAGTGATAACGTGAGTAACGTCACGTCATCACGTCAAAAGTCTATGGTCTTCTTTGGAAAAAACTCATCAATTAATTCCAAATAATACTCCCGTAACTCCCCCACATTATACCCCTCGTCGATCTTCGAATACAAATCATACTTATTAAAAGCCCTCACCGCCTCCAACATCTGCTTATCATGATCATCCATCAAATAAGAATAAGCATTCTCTTGATGCCACGGATAAAATGAATGATATCGTATCATGGCCAACCCCTCAATCGGTAGCGTAGAATTGGCTTTAGCTATATGATACATATACTCGTCGTGTCCCCAGCTTAACATCACCTTATCCAACCCACAATTCTTCAGATATATCCCATACTTTGTGTCATATAACGGGTTTTGAATATCGGGATTCTTTTGAAAACTGTCGGGATAAATGATCTTTTTCAGATACTTACACCCCACGGGAAACGTATCACCTACCACGTCCCATTGTCCTTTTGAGTCGAAAAAGTATAAAAGCTTGCCCAAATCGTGGATTAATCCCACGAGTTGAAACCATCGGGGCTTGCCATCTCTCCTTATGGCTTCGGCGGTTTGGATGGCATGGTCTATTTGGGACAATTCTGTGTCGGGATCACTTTCATCCAATAACTTGTTAAGCTTCTCTAGTCCTTCCCAGATCGTCATTTTGGCCCTAACTCGGGTCTTGAAATTAATCCGAGCTTGGATGTTATAAGCAACTGTTTGTTTCTGGTGCTGCTCTTCGTAGAACTCTTTGACCCGGTCGCACGCTAGCTCGTACTGCCGGAACGCCTTGGGGTCTATGTCGTGGTAGTAGCCGGAATCTTGCTTCCAGTCCTCGTTTTGGTTGTCCTTTTGGCTCTGGTCCTTGTCTTTGTGGTCCTGACTTGATCTTCTCATTTTATGTTTGAGTTGGTTCACAAGAAGCACATCGTCTTCGATCTTCTCCAAAGCGGCCCCGCTCCGGAGACTGACATTTTCCTTCGGCTTATTGTCTGGCTTGGTTACTTTCCCCACTTCCGCCATTATGTGGTCCGATCTATTACAGCTGTAGTTATACTCTAGCACTGTAGCCTTATGCTTATAGTGCTTGATAAAGATTGCGAAGAGTCGTGTCCTGGATAACTATCCCCATACTAACTGCTCCCATACTAACGCTCTCATACTAACTCTCTCATTAATTACTATGGACAAACTATCTATAAAAGAATCCTTGGGGCAGAAACCTATATATTTTCTTCATCAGACTTAACATTGGTAGACCCGTAACTCTCATACTCCTCGGTCACCGGTTCCGGCCTGTTAAAGGTCGTGAACTCCTTCCCACTAATCTTACAATAGATATAACTAACAATACCTCTTAAGGCCGCACTAGCAAACCCAAAGAGAATCCCTCCAAATGGAGTTATAACAAAAGCACCAAAAGGACCCCAATCTTCAGAATTATATAACCCGTTCCAAATCAACATCAACTTCCCCCCTTCTTTGGCACTATCGTAGTAAACCGTCCCAAAGATAAACACTCCAAGTAAACCTCCAAGACCTCCTACAATAATATCAAGCCCATTGAGAAACCAGAAATATTTATCACTTAATCCCAAGAACAAAATCGGGATAATGGCGGCTGAAAGCAAATCTGCGATCAAGTACACTTGTAAAATGTCGTCGGCCACTAAAATCGCCAATACAATAATAGGAGCCATTACTAACACCACCATTCCTCTCACGTAAATTAATTTAAGTTTGTTCCGGAACACATCATTAGAAACTGTTGATACAAATGCCGATTGCAACGAATCAAAAGTACAGGTGGAGATAGAAATCACAAAGATCAATACAAATGCCACCACCCATCTAGGCATTTGAGCAAGCAAGATATAAAATGCATTATATCCATTTGGATCACTTACTTCAAGATCGCCTGACCACACCGCCAAAAACCCAGTAGTTCCCACTAAGGTACAGATAACAAACACAATAAAGGCAGAAACAAGGGTACTGATCATCAACGATTTGTTTGACTTACTGGCAAAAGTTCTTAACCAAAAAGGACTCAAGAAAAACGCATTGGTACCAACGGCCACAAATAATATATAAATCAATTGCCAGCCTAGTTTATTATCCTTTAATAAGCCTGATTCGCCCACTTTTGAAGGATCAATGGTGATATTAGTCCCCATTCCCACGGCACAAATGATAATAAGGATTAATACAAAAGCTCCTTGGAAGTTGTCGGTAATAAAACTGACTCTAAACCCTCCTACCGCAGTATAAATTGAAGTTACCACACATTCAACAATAACTGCACCCAAAGCATTTAATCCAGTTAAGGTTTCAATGGCGCCTCTGACGGCAGAAAGTTCTGCCACCATAAACAAAAACATCGTTAAACATGTGAATAACGATAAATATAAAGAAGCAGCGATTCCGTATCTTTTCCGAGTCCATTCAGTTAAAATAAACCCATCAGGACACTTTTTTCTAATAATAGGACCAAAGATCCCAAATGAAGCAATAGGTAAGGCTCCACAAATGGTGTACACCAATAAACCTTGTAAACCAGCAATATTGGCGATTTGACTGTAGGTAGTTAAAATCCCACAACCCATAGCTAATTATAAATTGTTAGTAACTAATAAGATCATCCTCCCGCAAGTATTACCTTGATCGAGTCACAACGGTTTAATCTCAGCCTGGATGGCACCCGTTGATCTTATGGTGTGTTTTACATACCCGAAGCCACGAAATTTAGGATTAATGGCCCGGTTTTTTGGGTTCCATTAGATGATAAAAACGTATTGGAGTTGGTAAACTTGAATGCAAGCACTAACCCCGTGAACAAAAGAAACGCATATGTCAAGTAGATGATGGCATTGTTCCCTTGGGAAGAAATCTGGGCCATTTTCTCTTGTCTATGGTGTAGTTTCTAGTTTTTTTGGTGATAATTTAAGCTTCTTTTATATAGTCTTGCGACCTCATCTGGAGTATGCGCTTACAGGACTTTCTCCTTAGTAAGGCCATGGGAAGGTGAGAGCCGTTTTAGTAAGGCTGGCCTAACTTATTAGGACCATATCTGGTTATGTTCTTATAGTCTGCTATGGCCTGTACAAGGTCCTATAGATTGTATAGATCTGAACATTTGGTGTTTAGTGTTAGTAAAGGTGTAGAGTTATTTAGTTGGTAAAAAAAAGTTTTTGCTCCACGGCAGGTTCGAACTGTCGACCTTCAGATAACACAACTCTACGAACTATGAGACTGACGCTCTGCCAACTGAGCTAGTGAAGCCAAAAACTGAGGGTTTTCAATTGGTTGAAAATATGTTCCGCTAATTTTTTTCGAGTAGTGTGCGAACAATTATTCAAAACCCCATACCAATAATTCAAGTACTGGTGTCAATTCAGGACTAGAGTAAATCAAGTACTAGTAGTAGCTCCGGTAGTGTACATCAAAGGTTTATATTGGCTATAAACTAACTAAGCAGCGCTCCTCTTCTTATCTAAGTACTCAGTAATATTATCAATCACATCTTGCTTCTTCGTAGCAGACTTAATCTGCTTATAATTCAGTACAAACTGTTTCAATTGAGGTAAGGTAAACTGATTCAACTTTTGGTTTTTCCAAGCAATTAAAATATCTTGATCGCTAAGTTCCACAATTTTTTGCTTTTTGCCCGGCTGGTGGTCTTCTTGTGCTAAAGAATGCTTACCTATTGCACTGTCATAATGATTCAATTGCTCATTGATAGCTTTTATGGAATCAAGTAATGAAGGATCGGACTTAATGGCAGCATAAATTTGTTGTACATGTCTGTAGGTGACGTCATTCTTGGCCAAATCTTGAAAGTCTTCCTCAAGATCCAACTGCAATAAATCATACTTAATCACTTTATAGAAAAAGTTTAGGGATGGGTTTGGTAATTCATATGGATTATAATTCTTTATGGTGAAGGTTTTGATAAGAGATTTCAAATTGGAAACGATATCTTTTGGATTCACATTTGGATCTTCTTTATCAAACTTCAATACCTCATTGTTAAGGATATGGGTAGGTAAGCTTCGGATATCGTCCAACCAGGGAAGCCGAATCAATAAAAACCCATCTGGAAAGTACCCAATTTTGGAAGATTTAGGGAGATTAGTAGGATAAAACGCATATAAATTAGGCATTGACCCGGCTTTCGTACACCCAAATAATATGGCATATCTCTCCAATTTAATACATGAATTGTAAAGGTTTTTGAAGGTTTTATCTGAATTTTTGTACCCAAAAGCAGACCTATTTCCATCGAATGGATCATATGTTATAAATACGGGAGAGTGACTATTATAGTAAGATTGAAACTTGGAAATGTGTCTGAAGCCAAGAAGTTTCAAATAAGGAGAAGGGGTAACTGTCACATCCACATCATCTTCTTCCTTGTCAATAACCTCAGTCTCATTGTGACTAGTTTCAGTGGTGAAAGTGCTATTATAATTTGCCGTAGTGAAATTTTCATCGTCGTCGTCGTCCATCTCTATAGGGTCATGATCAAAGGTGTAATTCTTGAGAAAATCCACTTGTTCATGGTTAAGATAAAATACCGTATCTTGAAATTGAACCCCTGACCGGATATTGGCGTCATTTTTTAATTCGGCAATCGACTTATCAATATCATCACCTAACTTAATCTCCAGTCCATCGGCATCTTTCAAAGTAGATTCCAGCTCAATAATCTTAAACTCATCCAATTTATCATAAATGTGTCGTAACTTCTTAGGTTTCTGGTGATTATATAAAGCATACCCTCTTACAGAGCACCCGAAATTCCCATGGATGTTACGTCCGTCACTTAGTATAAGATTACAAGCCATTTGGATTCGATTGATCTGTTTAAGTCGTAAGATATATGACTTGATCTTCTGGGGAAGAGTTGATCTTGACAACTTTCTGTTCATCACTTCAAGTGATTTGTCATTATAATTCTTAAGATAATTGGTGTTTAGAAAGATATCCTTATAAAACTGCAAGTCAAATGTCGCCGACAGGGTTTTATCCAAGAAGATTGGGGTAATAGGGATCTTATGAAGTTCGAAATCATCAATTACTGTCCTCAAGTTTTGAACTATTCCTTCTTTATCATCATCATTATAAGGTTTATCGTTATTAGTAAACCAAATCAATCGTTTCCGATTGTAAGAGAATCTTTGGGACCGTTTAGAGTTTTTCTGGAGAAACTCATCTAAAATATCACCAAAAATCGTGTGTAAGGGGAATTGGCCTGGTTTATTATAAGAAAGTGTTTGAGCTATGGATTTGAAATCGGAAGCATCATCAGCAATCAAATCATTCAAAAGTTTCATGGTGGTAGCACTGATATCACTTAACCGGAAGAGTCTATTAAGGGTACTCTCAGGTTTAAACCGTTTCGAAGTTTTGGTGCAATTGTAGAAATAGATCCCAACTCCGGTGTTTGGTAACGTGATGATCATTTGTTCAAGCAATTCATTGATACTACTAAGGATTTCTATCAATTGGGACTTGTGGTCTAGCTCTGGGATTGGTTTAAAGATATCATCATTCAATTCTATAAGGAAGATTATCCCTTCGCGGATATCATATTGTCTATAATCCTCTTCGTCCAGGTCCATAATAAAAACTGGTGAAGAAGAAAAGGGCAGAAAAAAGGAGAAAAAGGAACCGAAAAAGGGTGTGGGGATGACCTTTATATATGGGAAGATGTATATGTGGGTATATGTATCCCGCGAAATCTGTTGAAGAAGCGCGTACTAAGAACTCACTACTAGAACTACTAGAACTACTAGAACACTCCTGGACTAGAGACTCGCCCTCATTGAGATTGACTAGTAAGCTTGACATTGACACTGACCTTGAGGTTAACATTAACTATTCATCGACATGACCATCCAGTTTGTATTGATTCTTAATCGACAAGGAAGAACTCGGCTCAGTAAATGGTATGACAATAACCACACCCAAGCACAACAAGCCAAAAGTATAACTGATATCCATCGACTTGTGCTGTCACGAGATCTGAAATATCAATCGAATTTCATTGAATATCATGATAAAAAATTGGTATATAGGCGATACGCTGGATTATATTTCATTATGTCGATAGATTTAAATGATAGTGAATTGGCATACCTTGAATCCTTACATTTTTTGGTGGAGATCTTGGATGTTTATTTTGATAATGTGTGTGAGTTGGATTTGGTGTTTAATTTCCATAAGTTGTATTTGATATTGGATGAGATATATTTGGGAGGAGAGATTCATGAGACGCTGAAGAGTAGGGTATTGACGAGGTTGACATATTTGGATCGGGCGGAGGAATAATGGACGAGAGAATGAGAGAGAATGAAGATATGAACAAATAGACTACAGCCACAGGCTAGACTACAGACAATAAGCATGGACTAATGTATTTAGTACAATGTGTATTACAATATATGCTGAGGGTAAAGTATAAAGTGTGCTAGGGCTACTCAAAGAACTTAACTTCCCCCACAATATCTAGTTTACCAACAAGCTCCCATATATCCTTTGTAACCTCTTCAATGCCCTTATGGTTCACATCCAAAATCTTCACGGTAGGATCTGTTTCAGAGTGTAATACCTGCAAGAAATTCTGTTTAACAATCAGTTGAAACTCAAGGTTTTCGTACCGTTCATTACCAAAGTCAGCTCTGGCCCTAATCTGATCCATATCTAGGGTTAAGAATATCGTCAAGTCAGGTTTAGGAAGTCCCTTATCTGGATTATATAACCATTCTGAGTCTGCCATTTGACCCGAGATTTGATTCCATTTCAGTTTGGCTAAAGAGTAAGCAATTCCTGAATAAATATACCGATCAAGAATCACCGTAGTCCCTGCTTCCACATCGTCCAAGATCTGCTGGTACAATTCCCACCGGTTGGCACTGAATAACAAGTGGATGGATTGGTCTGGAAGCGTGAAGTTTTCATTGGACAAGTATTCGTTAATGATTTTGCCAATGTTGGTGGATCTGTCGGGGAATTTCAATACTTTGGAGTTTGGGATTAATTGGTGGAGTTTTGCTACTTGGGTGGATTTGCCTGACCGGTCCAACCCTTCTATTAGTATTATGCTTCCGCGCATTCCAGTGAGCGAAGCAAACTGGTAGTAATTGTAGTATGAATTGTGTCTAGCCTAGTCTAGCCTTGCCTCGTCTTAGTTTCTTGGAATGTACCTGAATTTGATACGCGTATACCGTGCCTCACCCAGATCCATCTCCGTCTGAACATCTGATCCGCTTGGCTACAGCTCTCATAAAGTAGTGCTACCACTGCTGTCTCTACCACCTATCTCTACTCCATCTCTACTCCATCATATAGTCACCATATAGTCACCATACAGTAATACCATATAGTAACTAGTCCATTAGACTAAAAATAGAAGACGTGCCCCGCCCAATTCTCCTACTGCGACTCCCCCCGCCCCAGCACGGCGCCTAGTACCGCTCGTGCCGTTGCTCGTGCCGTTGCTAGTTCCAGCCCGCAACCTCCCTTCACCTAATAAATCCGCGAACCATTGCTCGTTCACAGCCTTCAAAACATCTTTTTGGATCAAACACTGGATCAAACATGTCAGTTCAAGTCTTGACAGGTATGTAGAAAGTGGAGAAGGACCGTACACAAAGATAGCCCTCGTCCCAGTGGTGACCTCCTCCCCTCGTCCCATAGATAGTGGTGACCTCCCATAGCTTGTACTAACATCCTAGTTGGATCAAATCCAAATCTTTTATTCTATGGCTGGCGGTTACAAGAAACTACCGCTTGCCAGGTAACTATCGTTAACGAACATGCCACGGCCTCCAAGTACACCGTGGAATCCAAACCTTTCGGTACCAGCCAGTACCTCCCCGCCAAAGCCGTGAAATCTTTTGGTCAATTAGACCGTAACGACAAATATGATATTATTATCATAAGTTGCAACTCCCTTCAAGATTTCCAACTTATCAGCAACGAGTTGATGCCATATTTGTACCATAACTCGGTGATTTTGATTGAAAGTACCGGGTATATCAATTTGGAGCCATTTTTGAAATTGAATTTCTCTGAATCTTGGAGTCATTTGGTGATTGGTTCTATTATGAATGAAATGGATATTAAACAACTTAACAAATCTACCATCACTCACAAAATCAGACATAACGATAACCGGATTTATTTGGGGACTTCTATTGAATATTCCTATAATTTGAACAGCCACGAAAATTTCAGTAAAGTGTTTAAGCTCTTCCAATTGGTCAGTGAAGATTCTAATAACAAAATCGCCCTTTTGAAATCGATTTTGCCCAAAGAGTTTATGACATATCAATGGAAATTGGCGTTATCAAGAATTGTGTTTAATCCGTTATTAATATTCTTTGAAATTGAATTTCCCGCTAACTTATCGAAACAAATTTTATGTAAGCCGCTTGTCACCGGGATCTTGAATGAATTGTTAAAGATCATTAAGAAAATGGACTGTAAATTGGTCAAAGGGTTTGAAAATGAGACCAATTTGGCGAATTATTGGAGTACTTTATACCCTGTAACCAATGATAATGATAATTATGTGAATTCTCCAGGGTTATTATATAATTATTTCCACCAGATGCCGTTGGAAATTGATCTTTTGCTTTTGCAGCCTATTTTATTGGGTGATGATAATGGGGTTAGAACTCCTTATTTGGAGAATTTATATTCTATTATGTGTCAGTTGATTAAGATAAATGATCCAGAGCAGAAGTCGATGTTTTTCACTAGAACTAATGCTATTGGGGCTGGGGCTGGGCCTGCTGGGCCTGCTGGGCCTGCTGGGCCTGCTGGGCCTGCTGGGCCCAGTGCTAGGTCCGTGGAGGTCGATAAAGACTTGGACAATAAAATGAACCAGCTTAATATCCTTACCAAAGACCTCCACGGCCTAGAATCTCGGTACAACGAATTAAGTTCTTCTATTAAAGAACGGGAAATCTTGAAGAATCAATTATCTAATGATATAGATTCCAAGCAATCCTTAATGAGTACTTTGGGAGTTAATCTAGATAAACAACAGCTGAAATTCAACCGGGAACAAATGAATTATAATACATTAATGAAAGAGATTGAGGAATTGTCTCTTAAACACCAGGAACATCAACAGCGAGAGCAACAACACCAACAAGTACAATATGACCAGGCCAATCTTTCTACCAAATCTCCTGATCCTGCTACCACTGCCAATGCCAAATCCCCCGCAAAGTCGCCTAAGTCTAGAAAGTCCCCAAAAGTCATTCGAAATTCTATGATGGGAGACGATAACTTTGCAGACTTGACAGATATCGCCGTGTATGGTGCTACGTTGAACGGAGAACAAGTGAGAGATAGAACCCAAGAGTTGGAGCAGAGAGAAATGGAGATAAAGAGAAGAGAAGAGGAGTTGGTCAGTAGAGAACAGCTGTTGAACCACGGCCAGAACCAGAACCAGAACCAGAACCAGAACCAGAACCAGCAGTTTGTAGGACAACAGGTCCAAACGTTCCCTCCAAGCACCAAAAGTCCAGGCCAAGGACAAGCCCTGCCGGTGGCCTCAGCTCCTGGTATGGCTAAAGCTTCGTCCAATGGAAATATGAATGGACACGCCAATGGTATGGCTAATGGTCAGCATATGAATGGTATGGCTAATGGGCCAAATGGCATGGCCAACGGGCCAAATTGCATGGCTAATGGTATGGCTAATGGCCAGTATGGAAACCAAAACCGGTACTCGACCGGCGCCAGAGGAAGATTAAACTCATTACAGTCCAATAGCTACTACGATAACAACCAAATGCCAATGGGGTACCAGGGAAATTACCAAGGACAAGGGAACTACCAGGGCCAGGGCCAAGGCTACAACCAGTACCAAGGAAACCAGTACCAAGGAAACCAATTCCAAGGACAATATCAAGGGAACCAGTACCAAAACTGGCAAGGCCAGCCAAGCCACATGAACTCGCTCAGTTCCATGAGCTCCATGCCTATGATGAATCAAATGAACAATCAAATGCCCAGCCAAATGTCCATGCAACAAATGAATATGCCCATGAACCAAATGCCTATGAATCAAATGTACCAATCCAGACCCAGAAATGCTAACCGAAGATCAGGGTTCCCTGCCATGCACGATAATTTATCAGGAATCGATATGGGAGGCCGTGGAGGAATGCCAATGCCAGGCAAACCTTCTAGAAAGTCGGTCAGTGGAATGCCACTCCCGGTCCAACCCCAGCTCCAGCAGGCCCAGACAATGTCTCAGCCTAATTCTCTGACTCAAGTTCCTCTTGCCAATGGTAATGGCCCAAATGGACCTGCCAGGCATCAGAAATCAATGAGTAATGGGAACATTGACTCCCACTTAAAGCCTCCTCATATGAACGAATCGTCGAGTAACTCGTCCCGGTCGTCGGACGCTCCTAAGACGATGAACCTGAACGATCTCAGTATTCCGGTGCCAGAAGCTACGGCTGCCGCCAAACCATTGGGAGGAGTGGTTCTGGAAAAGAAAGAGAAGAAGAAGAAGGGGTTATTTAAGAAAAATTAGCCATATGAGCCATCACTGGTACAGTTCTGACACAGTCCTGGCAGAGTAAGGCTGAAAAGACCTTTAAGTACATGTTAAAATCATGTTTGGAGACCGTAGGACGGTGAATTAAATAGTTAATACAAGTTTTAGATAATACATGGACCAAAACTACAGGTTAGACCTAAACTACAGGTTGGATCTTAACCTGTAGTTTTGGTCCCCTATAACTGGGGCCACCTTACTAGTCACAAGTGTAACCAATAATAGAAAGGTAGCAAGGTGCTTTAAGGTTAGTGAAACATTACAGGCTTAAGGTTTAGTAGCAGTTTAGTAAGGTCGTGCCGTGCTGCTGTATAGCCCAACTCGTGGACCTTATTCACCGGACCGATTGGGCCGATTAATGGCCGACCGCAAGCGTGGCGTGGGGCTCATAACAATGTGTCAAATCGAAAATGGTGTTTAGTATAAAAGGAGCCCTTCTCCACGGGAATTGGCTATTCAATTACAACTAGATAGTGTAGACTAGTATTAGAGTATTACACTAGAGTTAGTTATTGTTGCAATTGACCCATTGATCTGTTAGACCCTTCCTATTGTTTGACATTGTTCTGTGAGATTGCGATATTAGATATTGTTAGATATTTTTAAATATTAGATATTGAAATATTGATTTGACTGATTTGATAGTTTGGTTGAATTGAATTGAATTGAATTGAGTTGATTGGTTGAATTTACTATGACTTTAAGTAAACACGTGAGTTTCAGTGAAGTAGAAAAAGGGGCCTTGGGTAAAACCCATAAAACTCCCTTGAATGAGAAAGAAGAGTTTGTTTCTGATTACGATGCCAATAGATTATTACCCAAGTTTGAAATCCCCGCCAAGTCCAGTGATTCAAACTTGATCTACAAGTACTTGAACGAAGAATTGACCTTAGACGGAAACCCCACCTTGAATTTGGCTTCTTTTGTTAACACTGAAATCTCTTCCAATGCTGCCAAATTAGCTAAAGAAAACATTGTGAAAAATTTGGCGGATAATGATGAGTACCCTAGTTTGATTGAATTTCAACAAAGATGTATCACCATGTTAAGTAACTTATGGCATGCTCCTACCCATTACAATGAATCTTTGGGAAGAAAAGCTCCTAATTCCATTGGAACTGCTTGTACTGGATCTTCTGAAGCCATTATGTTGGGAGGTTTAGCCATGAAGAAAACCTGGCAAGCTAAACGGAAGCAACAAGGGAAATCCATTGAAAATCCCAACATTTTGATGGCATCTTGTGCCCAAGTGGCCTTGGAAAAGTTTGCTAGTTACTTTGATGTGGAAAATCGGTTAATTAGTATCACTGAAGAAAGTGGACATTTGCTTGATCTTTCTAAAATTAAAGAAAATGTTGATGAAAACACCATTGGGATCTTTGTGATTATGGGTTCGACTTTCACCGGTGCTTTTGAACCAGTTTGGGAAGTTAACACCTTGTTAGATGAGATTGAAAAGGAGACTGGTTTAGATATTCCTATCCATGTGGATGGTGCTAGTGGAGCTTTTGTAGCCCCATTCGTTTACCCTCACTTAAAATGGGATTTCCTGCTTAGTAGAGTGGTTTCTATCAACACTTCTGGTCACAAGTTTGGTTTAACTAGTGCTGGGTTAGGATGGATTATCTGGAAAGATCAACAGTATTTACCAGAAAGTCTTAGATTTAAATTGGATTATTTGGGAGGTATTGAAGAAACATTTAATTTGAATTTTTCCAGACCTGGTTACCAAGTGATTCAACAATACTATAACCTTTTATCATTTGGTAGAGAAGGGTATACCAAGATGTTTGAAGGAACTATCAATAACGCCAGATTATTATCGGACTTCTTAATAGGAACTGGATTCTTTGAAGTATTATCTGTGATTCATAAACCACTCAAACAAGGGATTTATAAAGACTCTGATGCCAAAACTTATGATGAAAAGTTTATGCCTGGATTACCAGTAGTTGCTTTCAGATTCTGTAAAGAGTTTAGAGACAAATACCCTGAAGTTCCTCAAAGTATTCTTTCTTTATTATTAAGAAATAAAGGGTTTATTATTCCTAATTACCATTTGACTCCAGCAGAACATGAAAAGGAAATCTTGAGAGTTGTAGTTAGAACAGATATGAGTTTGAATTTGTTAGAAAAATTGATGCAAGATATTGTTAATTCCACTGAATTATTAGTGAAATCTTGTGATTCAGTTAGAAAACTTATTACTACCAAACAATCTGAAAAATTGGATGAAAAGTTGGTTTACGAGTTATTGATGTCCATTGCTTCTAATGGAGTGGCTGACCTTAAGGAAGTTCAAAAAATCTTTGATAAGCCTGGTACTGGCCACCATAAGAACAAAAACTCCTACAGAGGAGCTTGTTAGGGTATAGAGCCTGTTTTGCAGCCATTTAAAATATACATTGTTTGATCTTAATTTGATTGTATTTTGATTATGTAAGTGTGGTAGTAGAGTAGTGTTTGTGTTTATTTACTCTATTCTCACTAAATAGACACTAATAGTATATGTAAATTGGTATATGTAAATGTGAATGGTGTTTCCTTTGTCTATAATGTAATTGCTGCGAAAACTGGAAATTGTCTCAGGTTCATAGTAAAGAAGTCACTAATGGGGCGTTGGTTCAGGCCCAGGCCAATAACTAGTTGACTTGAAACACAGCTACCTGCACCAGTAGTTCCAGATATAGTTACAACTATAATAAGACCCATTACAGTCCATTAAAGCCCAGTATGCCCTATGGGCCCACAGTGGGCCCAGCCCCGCAGTTCATATTTACCCACACACGACCTGAAAATTAATGATGTAGCAAACCTAAAAGACCCTGACACTTCACCAACCACAATGGCTACCTCAGACGATATCTATAGATACAAAATCGTTAGTATTGGATCACTCCTTCTTTCGGTGTACGGAAATGTGCAATTGTTAGCCCAGTATGGGAAAATCAGTCACGAGATTAGTGTGACACCATTTCTGAACTTCCTTGTATTCTTGATTATCTACTGGGTGTTTTATTATATCATGGAAATTGTTTATATTCAAAGTAATTTGAATTTAAATATTGATAACACCGATACCAACATTATCAACATCACCAAAAGCCTTATCAGTTTCAACCTTATCAATTTAGTGTGGTGTTTGTTATTTCAAAGTAGATATTACTTATTAAGTGAAATTGTAGTAATTATTGAATTATTTGTGATATTAAATAACTATTTACTTAATAAGTTATATTCTTTCAAACCAGTGAAGAATTATTTGATTATTAATCTTACAGTGGGGTCGTTACCATTATCCTGGATTTTTTTCCAATTATTTTGGAATGGGTCTTTAATGATTCGAGTTAATAATTTAGCTACTAGAGTGTTAGCTAATGTATTTATCTGGGATTATTTGATTATTGGAGTGGCATTTTTGTTTTTGTTTAATGATTATACCGTGGGGATTAGTTTAAGTTATTTGATTTTGGGGATTGCTTTAAACCAATTATTTGTTAAATTGATTGCTTTACAATGGATTTTTGCTTTTATTATAAGCGGATTATTGTTTTTCCTTAGTGTAGGGTTTATTTTTGTAAGTCCTAAGATGAAACAACAGATTATTGTTCAGGAGGAGAGTGTTGAACAACAGCCGTTGATTAACTGACGAGGCCGAGTCCAGTACTAGATGGTCTAGTCTATTTTGACATCTTTTTGAGTAAGTCTACCCGGCTTAACTCTGGATGCTGGTCCCTGGCAATGGAATTATAGTTAAGTAGTGGTTTATGTTGAACAATAGCACACAAACTGTCTTTTTTATACCGTGTAAGAAACTGATCTCTTGTAGTATCTTGGTTACCTAATCCTAAGTATTTGGATTTGAGGAGATTGAATTGGTTAAATTCTCTTACTTTGTCAGACATGCTAGTGGACAGTGGACAGGAGTAGGTGTATACAGTGGACTATTAGAATCACTGGCTCGTAGTAGCTCTAGCTCGTAGTACCTCGAGTAGAATAGCTGAAGTAATAACTCGTAACAAACGTAGAGACAGTAGAAACAGTTACAGTATAAAATAATTACTGTGAGCATTGGCAGCTCATCGCACTCGTCAAAAAAAGACACACCCTTCCTAATTAGGCAGTCTACAAAAAGGCGGATTCCTGCAATTTGACGGCTCCGGCTCCGTTATTCAATGTTTCTGTCCGGTATTAACAGTCGTCTGAATTAAGCCAAGGTATTCGGATAATATGCGGCGTCACCGTTAGATTCCGCCCTACAATTTCAGAGTCAGAGTAATAAGGCTAGGAGTAGGACTGAGTATTACAGCTCCAGGCAGTGGACCACACTGTGATAGGCCAGTTCGCCTAGCACAGTACCAGCCCTATCTCTAGTACTAGCACAGTACCACTCTCCCTATCTCTAGCACCAGCACTGGCACTGCAATTCTTGAGCCTCCTCGTATATTAGTCACGGTCGTGTCCTGCCCAGCGCGCCAGTCAGGCAGGTTGATTTAATTATCTATCAATTCCCCCAACTATTCCCTTCTACAACGTTACACCTTGCCAGTCTAGTGTAATAAGGTGTTGCTAGGGTTTTAACTGTTTCTATTTGTGTGTACCTTGTTTGTGTCTGTGACTGCTTGTTTTGTACTGGTGTCCGTGTTTCTGATCCTACTTGTGATACACCCAATAACATGGCCGGTAATCGTAAGAAATTTACCTACAAGTCACTCCCCAAGAACTTGCCGTTAAATGTTCCTGATTTGATCCGTGATGACGATAACTCGTCCATAGACATCTTTAAGATGTACCGGAACAAACATTATTTGCCTCATAACAAACGGATCTCCAATATTGCCTGGCGGATTCAAAACCGCAAGATATTAAATGGGGCTAGAACCCACCAAGTGGATCCAAATGTTGAAGAATTTGATTATGTGGCCCATATTCGGAGGATTAGTCAGCAAGATGATTTAAATTCTTCCCCAAACTCCATGGTAAACTCAAATGGAACTACTAATAACCATACTCCTGTTACTTCAAGTTCCAGTAATCCTACCACCAGTTTCCCCCCACCAGCCTCAGTGGCTGCTGCCCTTACCCAGACCCAACCAGCTCAATCCACCACCCAAAATGGCACCAACCAGGGCCAAACCAGCGGCCAAAATGGCCAATTTGGACCTAATCTCACCCAGAATCCAACCAATTTAATATTCAATCCTGATCAAAGTCCTAAATCCATCAAATCAAATAAAAACTTTCTTTCTTCATACATTAATTCCCTTGAAAGTTCGTTGAAAAACGACTATTCCTTAGCCGAATTCCCTGATAATACTTCCAACCGGTCCAGCATCAATAGCATTAACAATTTCGAAAGCATTACCCCACCTAAGTCTGTTAGTTCATCCAAAAGATCCCCCAATGAAGAGTTTTCTAGCAATACCGTTAGTGCTGGTAGTAAGAAATTACTCCAATGTTCTAATTGTCAAACCAGAACTACTCCACTTTGGAGAAAGTCTAATAATGGAGATTTATTATGTAATGCTTGTGGATTATTTTATAAACTTCATGGGGTATTAAGACCATTAAATAATCATCCTAATAATGTGGGTAGAGATCAAACTACTTTAAATCCTCAAACTCCTAATATTAATTTCACTCAACCTAGTTTTAACCATGAAGATTCTAAACCTTTATCTAGATCTTTACCAGCCATAAGGAATGATTCGATGATTCTGAATTCTAATATTAATTTATTTAACGGGTTAAATGTGACCCAAGAAGAGAATGGTACGGATATAGATATGGATACGGGAGGAAAGAATTCTAATGATGAAATTGATAATTTATTGAATTTGAATTTGTTTCATTCAGATAATTTTTCTATAGGCCATTCACCAGAGAATTTTCAACAACCAGGGAATTTACAAATTGAATCTCATTCCACCTCACAATTACCATCATCACATATTCCGGATAAAATCATCCATCACCATCATCATCATCACCATGGAGAAGACAATGGGTTTGTGGGGATAAATGATGAGATAATAGCGAATGATCATGATAAACAATGGAATTGGTTAGATTTTGGGCCTGCCAGTTAGGACTAGCGACGAGGCCCAGCGACCTAGCGACGAGGCCCAGCGACCTAGCGACGAGGCCCAGCGACCCAGCGACGAGACTCGCCAGGAAAAGACCGACACAGATCGGCCGGCCCTAACGCCCCTTTGAGCCCCTTTGAGCTTACGAGCTTACGAGCCGAGCGCCGAACGAGATGGCCTACGAGGCCCAAGCGGAGATGGCAAGCACCCAGCTATCGTTAAACCAGAGACTATATCCGAGTGATATAGAGTAACAGGTGACCCAGGCCCAGTCCCTGGTGACCCAGGGGACCCCGAGGATCTGTGACAGCTTAGACAACGACGTTCTTTAGATGAATTACGATTAATATATAATGTAGGCAGTGAGGTAGTGCGCAGACCAATGACACCATTTGACATTCTCTATAGCGGAAACTTACGGTTGCCATGGACCCTACGTCCCACCCTAAGCCATAGCACCATAGACACCCTAGACTACACCAAGCCCATAGACCCACAGCATACACTAGACTATACTACTCTACCACGGGCCTACTCTTCCACAGCCCTACTCTATCAATATAGTTGCTAGTTCTCTCTATTGTTCGCTAATTACATCTGTTTTTGTCGGTTCCCAATCGGGTAATGTAATTTAAATTAAGTTAATTTTAGCACCCAAATACCTGTAGTAAAAATTCTCTCATAGGCTTAATTATATTTGTTTTTTTACTAACTGTTAGGGTACGATAGAGTATTAGAGTATTAGTGTACTAGTGACGAGTATACTAGTGACAGTACTGTGAACATATAGCTAGTGTTAAAGTACAGATATAGCTAAGATGTTCGAAGCTACAGGCTCTGTCAGTGGCAGTGAATTTTCCAGTGCTAGTTACCAAACAAACAACACTTCCATTCCAGAAAAAGGCAGACTTGCAAAAGATGGGTCGGTGGAGTTCCAGGCCATCAATGCTTCGCCAAAGTATTATCCCATGTACAACCAGGGCCAATACTACCAGGGACAATATAGTAAACTGAGTGAAGAGGAGGAAAGTAGTGAAGAGGAGAGTAGTGAAGAGGAGAGTGACAGTGAAGAAGATAGTGAAGACAGTGAAGGTGATAGTGAAGTCCAGGAAGATCCCTACAAGCAATGGAGACAATATTACCAATCGATGTACCGCAATTCCATGTATAATTATAATCCGTATATGAATTATATGATGAATCCTATGATGTACCAGATGATGATGAACCAGATGAACCAGATGAACATGGGAATGAACCCAATGAACATGGGAATGAATATGGACCAGAACCAGAACAATATGAACCAAATGTATATGAACCAGAACCAAATGAACCAGAACCAAATGGGTATGAACAATATGACCCAAATGGGAAATATGAATATGGGAAATATGGGAAACATGAACCAAATGAATATGGGAATGAATGGCATGGGAATGAATGGAATGGGAATGAATATGAGTCAGATGAATTTGAATAGCCCTGGTCAAATGAACAGTCCTGGGCAGAACAGTCCTAGTCCTCAAATGAATATAAATGGACCCATGGGCCAAATGAATTCCATGGGCCAGAACGAACAAATGGGCCAGGACAATACCCAGGGAAATGGCCAAATGGGTCCAGACAACCAAATGGGTCCAGACAACCAAATGAATGGTCCTGACGGTCCATTCAACCAATCAAATGATACCCTGACTCCCACCAAATCAATGGACCCCAAAACCTCCCAAGCCGTGGACCCCAAATTCGAAACCATCTCCAGAACCCTTAGCAAACTCACCCTGAATTCCAATGAATTGATCAAAAATTCCAGAAAATCAACCATAAAAGCCAACCGGTATCCATCCGTCCCCTCGTCAATCTTACTGAACTCGGTTCCTCATAAAAGAGTCTCTTCTTTGGACTCCAACTTCAGACCTAACGAGTCTACTTTTGACCAGATTGAAAATATAAAGTCGGTGGCTTATGGGTTACTGGACTTAAAGGAACGTGACTTTTCTTATACTGATTACTTGAATGGGTATGGAGATGACACACAACCAATAGAACAAACCCAACCTGAAACTCCAAGCAAAACCCAACCTCAAACCCCAAAGAAGCAAAGAGCACTGAAAACCCAAACCCCAAAGGCTCAACCAAAGACACCAAAGGAAAGAACACCAGAAGCTCAAAAAGACGAAATAGATCCAGATGCTACCGTGATCAAACACCTTCCTCCACCACCAGATCTTCTCCGGAACTCCTCCACTTCTTCTGCTAACAGTTACAATTCCATTGAGAGTGGAGCTTCCAGTAAGTTCCAAGTGTCTCAAAAGTCTGCTATTGAACCAAAGATAAACCATACTCCTTTGACAAGCACTGCCAGTATTCCTGAGTTCAAGACTCCACCAAGGGTTGAGACTCAAGACAGAAAGAAGGAGAAGAAGAAGAAGAGTAAGAAGAGTAAGAAAAAGAGAGGGAGTGTGGATGAAATGGGAACGGGTCAAGGAATGGGTCAAATGGCACCAGGACAAGGTCCAATGGGCCACATGGGAGGGCTCGGGGCCCCCATGTCGCCAGGAAACTATTCCCGTCACTCAGACATGTCTAACCAGTTCAACGATATGGCCATCGAAGACAATATTGCAGACAAACGGCACAGCATGGCCACCGCTGATTCCAAGCGGAAGAGTATGATGATGAACCAGATGGCCCAAATGAACCAAATGAACCAAATGAATATGAACCAAATGAATATGAATCAGATGAATATGGGAATGAATGGAATGATGATGTCTCCTCAGATGTCACCAATGGGACATGGACAAGCGTCGCCAATGGGACAAGGCATGGGACAAGGAATGGCCCCAGGGCCAATGGCCCACGGCCAAGGCCATGGATCTGTGGACCCAGAGATTAAAACTAAAATAGACCAATTCCGGTCCCTCAGAGCCATCATCGCCTCCGGCAACAAATCCTACGAGTACCGGTTCAAATGGGTCAAAATGTTGATAGCTGCCACTAATTATAAACTCTTTTCCTACATCAACATCAAAGGAGACTTTATCACCACCGACCAAATCAACCTCAACAAAACCCTCTTCATCAAATCATCCACTCAGCATATCGTCAAACTTATTCAAGGCATAGAAACCAACGACAAAATCGCCCATGACCTCAAATCAGATATTTGTTTGGTGTATGGGAACTTACTCAAACACCATTACACGATTTATGGCCAAACGTTCAACATAGAAAAGAACTTGGGTGAAGCTATAAAGTACTATGAACTTGCCATTCACTTCAAACCCACCAACTTCAAGGCTCATTATAACCTTGGAGACTTGAACGAATATGAATATAACGATCAGTTTGAGACGGCTTTGCAGTACTATAAGCAATCAGCCAAGTTAGGGTACAATAGAGGGATTTATAAAATGGCGTTATTGTACCTTAATGTCCCTCATATAAGATCCCCCAAATGTATCAAGATCTTGAGTGACTTGTCGAAAATAGACATCGACAAATCTGAATTGGTGGACGAAGATAAAGACGAATTGAATGAAATCATTGGCTACTCGTGCTACGAGCTTGGGAAGATCTTTGAAGGCATTTACCCCGGAGACTTGAGTATCAACGATGCCTTTATTGTCAAGTGTCTTGAAATCGTCCCTGTTAACTACTCAAAAGCCCTTACTTATTATAATAAATCAGCCAAATTAGACTGTTTATTGGCTCAAGTCAAGCTAGGAAGAGTCTACGAAGAGGGGGAATTGAATAGAACCAAGAACCCAAATAAATCCATCCAATGGTACTTAAAGGCAGTCAATTCTCCCTTATCATTCAAAAGACACCCTGAAGCCATGATAGGTTTGTCTAGATGGTGTATCAAGGGATCAAATAATTTATCTAAACATATTCCTAAACCTAATCCTGAGCGAGCCTTCAAATGGTGTGAGCGGGCTATCAAGGAGTACAATACTCCTGAGGCTTTGTACCATATGGGGCAGTTGACGGAGTTGGGGTTGAGTGGGATCGGGAAGCCATCGTATTATTGGTACGAACAGGCGGCCGAGGCGGGTTATGGTCCTGCTATAGAGATTCTTCAAAATAACAACTAGACACTAAGCACTAGCTAGAACACTAAAAGCACTAGCTAGAACACTATATATAGCACTATATAAATAATGGAAATAATATGTAAGTATTGCTGGTACTAGCACCAGCTAGCACCAGCCAGCACCACTCTAGCACCACTCTAGCACCAGCTGTAGTTCAAGACAGTACTCTAGTATCTCAAATAGTGTGTCTCTAGTGTGTGGCTCTAGTTGAGTCAGAATGATCCTCGCACGACCCTCACCATACGGCATATCATAAGGACTTTAACGGCTTTATCTACTACCCAACAATCCCACACTATCCATATTCATTCACCCGGTAACTGTTATGTCACTGCCGAAAGATATAGATACTCCCAGAAGGAGGAGTATCGCCAAGTTAACCCGGTCGCCAATGTCGTCATCGCCCATAATGTCGCCCAGACTCAATTCCAAAGCCAACTCCTTCTCTAACGGCAAGTTTATGAAACGGTACGAAGACTCTGTGGCCGAAACTCAGTCGTCACTGTCGTCCAATTTGAATGAACCTAATACCAATGAACCGTACCAGGAAGTGTTCGCTTCTGATGATGATTCAGGTGGCGATACTAATAATAGATACGTGGAGCATGTCAACAAGTACCTTAGTCAAGACTCGATTCAATCAGAAGGAGGGGATATCACCAGAGATCTTTACAAATTAGGCAATAAACCAGACACAAAAAGACCCAGCAGAACCAGAAGTTTGTCTTCATCAGACGTGGAATTGAGTAGAAGAAACTCCATGGCTAGTTCTATTAATGTTCCAGGAGGGTTTAGAAGAGCATTTCTTATTCAGAATAACGTGCAAACTCAGCCCGTCAACTTATTCACCAAGAATTTCGTCGAATTCTTATCGATATATGGCCATTTTGCCGGGGAAAGCTTGGAAGATGAAGACGATATTGCTTGTCATTATAAACCAAACTTGCCTACTCGATATAAAGGCGTGGACGAGGAGTCTCCTTTATTAGCTGAACCTTCCGATCCGTTTATTCCTAATAAAATCAACCCGGAGGGAACTGCTACCGACACAAAAGCGTACTTCTTATTGGTCAAGGCATTTGTAGGGACTGGGGTATTGTTTTTACCTAAAGGTTTCAGTAATGGAGGGCTTTTATTTTCGGTATTAACCTTACTTTTCTTTGGGTTATTATCTTACTGGTGCTATTTAATCTTGGTGTTCAGTAAGCAAATGACCCGGGTGTCGAGTTTTGGGGAAATTGGGTTGAAATTGTATGGGAAATGGTTACAACAATTGATTTTTGCTTCTATAGTGATATCTCAAGTGGGTTTTATTGCTACTTATATTGTTTTCACCTCCCAAAACTTACAGGCATTCTTAAAGAATGCGTTTAATATCGATGGCTGGAATATCGGGTATTTCATTCTTGGTCAATTGGTGTTTTTGGTGCCATTATCCTTGATTAGAGATATCACCAGACTTTCTTTGGTAGCAGTATTAGCCAATTTCTTAATTTTATTTGGCCTTGCTACCATTGTCTACTTTATCTTGATGGATTTATGTGTGAACTTCCATGGAGAATTAGGACCTGGGATCCAATTTCTCTTTAATCAAAAAGAGTTTTCTGTATTTATTGGTATTGCCATCTTTGCATTTGAAGGGATTGGGTTAATTATCCCCATCCAAAATTCCATGATATATCCTAATCATTTCCCTAAAGTGTTATTCCAAGTGATTATTACTATCTCTATCTTGATGATAGGAGTAGGTACCTTGGGGTACGTAACATATGGGAAAGATATAGAAACGGTTATTTTATTGAATTTACCTCAAGATTCAGTGTTTGTCATGTTGATTCAATTGTTCTACTCCCTAGCGATTTTATTGTCTACTCCAATTCAAATCTTCCCTGCTGTCAGGTTAATTGAACTGAAATTCTTCAACAGAACCGGAAAGCATTCGTTAAAGATTAAATGGTTAAAGAATTTATTCAGAACCGGGTTTGTATTGGCTACGGCTTTCATAGCTCTTGTGGGGGGTAAGAACTTGGATCGGTTTGTTTCATTTGTAGGGTGTTTTGCCTGTATTCCATTGGTTTATATGTATCCACCCATGTTGCATTTAAAAAGTTGTTGTAATTATGATAACTCCATGGCGCCGGCAGAGATTAGAAGGAGGTATTTGTTGACGATGATGAATTACTTTTTGTTGGTGATTGGAGGGGCTGCGTTGGTGTATACTACGTATGATATATTGACGTCATAGACCCATCTACACATTAACATCTACACATTAACATCTACATTATTGACATCTACATTATTTAAATAATATATATTAATCTTATTATCTTTGGTTCGTTCTTTATGCTAGTGCAGTGCTAGTGGTGCTAGTTTTAGTGCTAGTGGTGCTAGTTTTAGTGCTAGTGCAGTTATAGTTCTAGCGGTGCTAGTGCCAGTGCCAGTTCAGTTCTAGTTCTGGTTCTAGTTCTAGGCAGTTCTAGCTCAGTCATCCTTTTCCTTTACAAGCTCAGACACAAATACTCTCCCCTCATGGATCTTACTTTCCAAGTCTCTGTTCATATTCGTCAACGTTTGACAAAACTCCTTCTTCTGGTTCTTCAATTCAGCCAAGATTTCCGATTGTTGTTTGTAAACCTCTGGAAATTGTTCCTTTTCATAACTAGTCACAGATTCCTTAGTAGCTTCAAAAGATTTAGGCATAAAAGCAGCAAAAGATCCAATTCCAAACACAGTAGGAGCAAAAAACCTCATAGGTAAAGATCTCTTATTAACCAAAATTGAACCTGTCAAAGTAAAGGTTAAAATATAAATAACATTTGGTAACACTGGTTCTTTAATTACCGAATCAAGGTTGGCATTGACGGTAGCAAGTTCATTCTTCACGGCACTGGTGACGTTTGCCCACTCGGCTTCGGCTATCAGCACTTTCTCCTGAGTATATAATCTGACTTTATTCATATATTTCTCTAAGGAAGGAATACTTCTTATTCCCATACCGTCGATGAAGGAGATGTTTCCATGGGCGCTTTCCTGGGCCTTTAATTCGGGGGTGATGGGTTTATTGTAGCCGGGGGTTGTGACCACGACCTCGTCATCTTCATAGAACGATCTGGCCATGTTGGATGAATTTACTATGCTTTGGTCGTTGTGTTTGAGGTTTGGCTGAGGTTTGAGATTTGATTTGGTGGTTTCTCGTGGTTTGCACACGACTTTTGAGCATAACCAACACTCATACTAGCTTCTACTAAGACAAGAATCAATGGGGCCAGGGCCGGCTGCTACAAAATAAAACTAGTATCTACATGTATTATCCTATAAAACATGATTCATTACACCGCCTAAACCAGGAACTAGCCCGACGAGTTAAAATAGTTTGGAGTTAGACAAACTCAGAGCTTACTCAACTTCATCAAACTTTTGACCTTCAGTTAAATCAGGGATTTCTTCATCTTCACCAGCTAAGTTACCAGATTGGTCAACTTGAGGAGCTTTACCTTGTTGGATTTGTTTAGCTAATTGACTTAAAATTTCCAAGTTTTCAGCCCCTAATTGAGGTAAGATATCTGGAATTAATTTAGTAACTTCAACTTCTTGAGGGTAACCAGTGAAAGCAAAAGTGTTGTGTTCGTTGGCACCTTGAACACCAACTCTCTTGAAATGCATAACTTTACCATCTTCTTTAAAGAAGTTAGCTTCAGTGACGTTTGGGATTTTGGTGGCTTTGAATTTACCCAAGGTTTCCATTAATTTGGTGTCATCTTGTTCTTTGATAACCTTCTTGGCCTTGATTCTGGTTCCCCCAATCTTTTTGGCTTTTTGGTTTTGTAACTTGGCTAATTTTTCTGGATCGATTGGCATATTAACGGTGGTTGAAGAGTTTGCATTTACGTCGAAAACTTTTTTTCTCATGAGGAAACTTTTCAGTCGCGCGCACGACCTCGCGATGGAAACTCGAGTGCTATCAAGTCACGTGCTCTTTTGTCACGTGTGTCGATACCACTTATCTAAATGTCAGAGCAGAGCCGCATCTAATATTAACGATTACAACTATTGCTAACTATACAAGTAATAACCCAGTGAAAGTCTAGTAAAATGAAGGCGATTCATAATAGTATAGTGTTTGTCAACAATTACCTCCCCCCCACCAACCATTGGTTGATCCTTGCTAGTTCTGTCCCCGTGGCCCTTTCCTGTGGAACTTTATTCGCATATTCAGTTTACAGTACTCAACTTGCTGAACAGTGCCATCTTACCACCAGTCAAGCGGCGAATTTGAATATTAGTACGGTGGTGGGGTCTGCCATTGGCGGGCTCTTGGGCGGACTCGTCACCGACACGTACGGAACTCAACTCCCCATGTTAATTAGCTGTGTTACTATCTTTCTCGGATATAAATGGCTTTATGAATTATATTTGGTAGGAGCTGCTGCTACCATGACGGCGCTAGTGGTGACGATGTTTTTGATCGGAATTGGGTCGACAGCAGGGTACTTTAGTGCCATCAAGGCTGTGACCATTGAGTTTCCGAATTTTAAGGGAACGGCTCAAAGTATTACTATCGCTTCATTTGCGATTTCAAGTTTGATTTATCTGTATATTGCTACCCATGTGTTTCATAGTGATGTGGCGAGGTTTTTGAGTTTTTTACATTTGAGTTGTGGGGTAATGATCTTTTGGGGGTTTTTGTTTGTGAGAGTGGGGGGACACTACGAGCTGACAAGCCTGGAGCCGGAGGCTTCAGGTTTGGAAGAGACAGTCTCTGAATCTTCTCCTTTACTCGCTGGGCCGGAGGTTAGTGCCAGTGCCAGCGCCGGTGCTATTTCTAGTACCAGTGGCACCGCAAGCGGCACCACAGGTACCGGCGACCTAAAATCCCTTTCCCTCTCCCAATCCCTCAAACATCCCGTGTTCTGGTTCCATTTCTTCATTTTTGCCATAATGCAGGGCCTCGGTCAAATGTACATTTTTGAAGTCGGATTTATCCTTAAAGCCGTCCATTACTACTACAACGACGACCTGATTCCCTTGAACCATCTTCAAGCCTTACACGTCTCATTGATTGCCATCTTTTCCTTCCTTGGAAGATTATCCTCAGGTCCTCAATCAGACCTTTTGGTGAATAAACTCAAATGCCAAAGACACTGGAACTTGATTATGGGGTTAAGTATTATGTTGATAGGACATTTCCTTAATACTTTAGCACTTAAATCGTTTGCTTCGACCCTTCAAGGCATTAATGTGTTTCTTCTGGTAGTTTCTTGTTTGATAGGATACGCTTATGGGTTTAGTTTTACTTGTTATCCAGCGATTATTTCCGATATTTTTAACATGGCAAATTATAGTTTCATTTGGGGGTTTATGTATTCCAGTACGGCTTTTGGGTTGACGTTGATGACAAAGATGTTTGGGTATATATATGATAGACACTCCCATTATGAGGGAGAAGAGTATGTTTGTTCAGAGGGAGCCGGATGTTACCGGGAGACGTTTGGGGTTACTTGTGGGCTTTGTTTGTTTGTGATTTTGTTGGTATTGGGGTATATAAGGACGAGGGCAAGTGCCAAGTAGTGGAGGCTTGCCGACACTACCTGGCACTCCTACCCGCTTTGGTCCCACCACTAGTCCCAGCTCTGGTCCCAGCTCTGGTCCAGTCCCATCCTATTCACTGTCACAGAATTCGCACCCAAGCTGAGATTCCAAGGCTCCTACCTTTGTTTCGCACCCAGCACTACTCTCAAATGCTCTCATCATAGACTAGATAGAATATATGAATAGATAGACCTATATCATGAGACCAGTGGATCTAGATACGTTGCTTGCACAAGAAAAGCCTCGGTTCATCAAGAAGTCTGAGCGCCGGAAGGAGACTGTCAAGAGAAAGATCCAGCAAGTAGACCAAACCCAAAGAAGTGATGAAGCAGACAACCACAAGGACCAAATTGACCAAAGTGACAAGGACCAAAAGGAACAGACAGAACACAAAGTCGAACAAAGAACCTCAAACAAGAAAACCAAGTTCAACTTTGACTGGGACCAAAATGAAGACACCTCCCTTGGGTTTACTCCCCTAATACAATTAGAAGAAGAAGTCGATGAGTTAGAACCTTCAGTACACTGGTCCCAGAAACCATTGGACCAAATGACCAGCACCGACTGGCGAGATCTCAAAGACGAGTTCAGTATAATTTCCAAAGGAACCACCACCCATCCCCTCCGAACATGGGAAGAAAGCCGTATAAACAAGCAGATTATTGACATTCTTTATAGCTTATCATTCTCAACCCCCACGCCAATTCAAAGAGCTTCAATCCCTATAGCCCTCGAGGAGAAAGACATTATTGGGATTGCCGAGACCGGGTCGGGGAAAACCGTGGCTTATATAGTGCCGTTATTGAATTATATCCTTTCTATTGACAAGAATTATTTGGAATTTGAGCATTTACAAGAGTTTAACTTAAATAAACCCTTGGGATTGATTCTAGCCCCTACCAGAGAGTTGGCCAATCAGATCTCCGCAGAATTGGCCAAGTTTTGTAAGAAATTGCTGTTAACTTCGGTGAGTATAATTGGAGGACATAACTATGAAGAAACCGTTAATTCTTTAAGTAATGGAGTTCATATAGTAGTGGCTACCCCTGGGAGATTAATTGATTCGTTAGAACGGAATTTGATCAATTTAACTAAATGTCATTACGTAATCTTTGATGAAGCAGATCGAATGATTGATATGGGGTTTGAAAAATCTTTGAATTCGATTTATCAGTATTTGCCGGGAGATTTAGATCAGGTGAGCAGAACGACATTTAATATCTCCCATAACATCACCTTGATGTACACGGCGACATTTTCCCCTTCCATTGAATCATTAACGAAAAAATACTTGAACAAACCGGTCAAGTTGGTGATTGGTCAAGTTGGGGAAAAAGTTGATAATATCAACCAGCAATTTGAATTGTTAGCAGGGCCTAAACAAATAGAGAATAAGTTTAATAAGTTGGTCAAGGTTATTAAGCAACACATTTCAAGTCATCGTCATTATTCTATTATAGTATTTGCTAACTATATAAAGCTGGTGGAGAAATTAAGTGAGCAGCTAGGGAGTCAAGGGTTTGATAATATCACTATCCATGGGTCCAAGTCTCAACAGGCGAGAGAACGGGCCATAGAAGAATTTAGAGCCGGCCATAAACGGATTTTGGTGGCTACCGATGTGGCTGCTCGTGGGATTGATATAGCCAATGTTTCCTTGGTAATTAATTATCAAATGTCAAACAAATTCGATGAGTATATTCATAGAATTGGGAGAACTGGAAGAGCTGGTAATAAGGGGAATAGTTATACTTTCTTGGAAGACTCTAATAAGGAGATCTTTGGGGAGTTGCGAAAGTTCTTGAAACGGGGAATTCCCAGTTGGTTGGCCAATTATGATTATAACGGAGTTATTAGGGAATAACTACATTGTACTAATACATTTACATTCTTGTGAAATGCGTAGAAGCTGTAGAATGCTATGATCTAGCACTATTCTTCATCACTGGAGTATCCTAACATCTCTGCGACACTCTTTACAGGCGCAATTGGGACAGCTGGAACCGTCTTTTGTTTCTTTCTTAAAGACGAGAGAAGTTGTAAAGATTTCTTATCAAAAAACGTATCCAGTATGAGTTTCTGGTCACCTGACTCTTGCTCTACTAGCTCTTCTACTGGTTCTTCAATTTCTGGTTCTTCTGTGTCCAGCTCCTGTTCTGGTTCTGGTTCCCGTTGCCGTTTGAGTAAATTGTTAACGGTTTCCATAGTCACAGACTCCAACTGTTTCTGGGCCTCTCGTTGACTATTAGGGTCTGGATCATCATTAGCCCATCGAACCATAAGCACCTCATTCCCATCCAAAGCTTGGTTTTGCATGGCTTCCTTAGCAAACTGAGCTTCATATTCAGTCTTATAGGTTAAAAACGCACAGTTTCGGCTCGGAAGCACTTTGATTTTGACGATTTTGCCGAACTCCCCAAAGTGTCTTGACAAAGAAGATTCCACATTTTGACTGCCCACCTGAAGCCCGCCAATATATAACGTATTATTGATCTTATTTAGCACCCCCACGCCATTCATATCATCTTTATGAGCAAAAGTCTTATCTCTGCCAAAACAATCTTGAGTAGGAGGGTAATAGTCGGTTTGGGTGGGCAACCGGTGGAGGTAAGAACAGCCAGAGCCTTTGTAACAACATCCTTTGCTGAAATATATACAAATGACCGAGGTTGGGGTCTTGGACTTGTTGGCTTTGGTGTAGCCGGTGTCTCGTTTGACATTGACTTTGAACTTCAGTTTAGCGATTTGTCGAGATCCATCGCCTCCAGACCATCGCAAGTACCATACGTTGAACACATTGCCGGTCTGGGGCGGCTTGTCGTCCGGTAGGGCCGCTGAGTCGACCTGAGCCCGTGCTGGTTTGTCCATCCTGCTTAGCTCTGTTACTGTTAGTGTGCTTTGTAGATATTGTGAATTTCGCGATGCCTGATATTCGTGATATTAGTGCTTATGTAATTTGCAGCAGCTGCGAAAAGTATAAAGTAAAGAGACCTGGCCCTTGGATTGACTGGCAATGGTTGGTTTTAGAGATTTGAGGTGTTATAAGAAAGGCTATATTACATTATTTATCTATATATCATATCACATCAAGTTGAACACAAAACTGAAACCAATAATTCCAGCAATTGTAGCAGCTCTCTTCCAGTTTCCTGCTTCATAAACCATAGGAGAAGCCCCAGAAGATTCATCAGAAGATTCGGAAGATTCCGAAGACGAACTGGAATCACTTCCAGATCCAGATTCCGAAGCTGAAGCATCGGATTCTTTGGAAACCGTTTCGTAGGCTTTGGAAGCAGCTGCCAAATCAGATGAAATGTTTAACATTGGTGATGGGCCATTACCAGAAGATGGAGTACCGGTGATTAAGGAGCTGGCAGCATCAGTGGCACTACCAAGGGCAGAATCTGCATCAGAAGTTATAGCACCTGCAAGAGAATCTGCACCAGAAGTTGCAGCACCGGCGATGGATTGGGCACCAGAGGCACCGGCGCCGGCCACAGAAGCAGCACCAGCCGTGGCAACTCCAGCGGCAGATTGAGCTCCACTGGCCCCAGCGCCAGCGACGGAAGCAGCGCCGGCAGTAGCCACACCGGCAGCAGACTGTGCTCCAGAAGCAGCAACTCCTGCCACAGAAGCAGCGCCAGCCGTGGCAATGTCAGCAATAGATCCAGCGCCGGCACCAGCAGCCCCGGCCACAGAAGCAGCGCCAGCCGTGGCAGCGTTCAAAGCAGACCCCGCCCCAGCGGCAACATCGTTCATAGCGTAATTAACAGCGTTGACCATATTTAAAGCAAACCAAGTAATCGAATAGACCAATTGAGTAATGAGATCCAAATCAGGCACAGGGAAACATAGGCTTTATATACTTAATCTCGAATTGAAAGGGTTCGAAATCGGTAAGCAAAAGGCTGAACTGTCACCACAAATCAATGGATAAAATGGTTATGTGTCAGACAGCAATTCGAGTTATTAATAGTCTCGACGCGAATCAGACACAAGTTTGACATATTGGTGTCTGAGGGGCAGTAGCGAGCGTGCAGGGTCGTTTATGAAATGGACTAAATAGGAATAGTAATTGGATTTAGCAGACACCGTTTTGAGGCTGTACGTATTGTGTTAGAAGATGAAAGATCAAACTGTGGTGGTTCAGCCTCCAGATAGTGAATGATCTATACTGCCTCGAGATCATTGATCTATACTTGAGCGCCAGCCACATAATACTATGGAGGCGAAGCCAAATCATGTGACCGTGAATACTCTACCCTAGAACTGAACCCTAGAACTGAACCCTAGATTGAATTACTATCCTGAACCATAAATCCAATCATTGTTGATCTGCGGAACAGATACATCCAAATTCTTGGAAATGGTACGAGCGTCGCCAAATGCCTAAACCGGCACCTCCGCAATAGGCAATCCGATGCGAGATAGCGGAAATCTATAAAAGGGGGCAGGATCCTATCTATCACCATTGAATTACATTGAACTACAAGTTAATATGTGTGGAAAGAATAGTTGTGGAACTAGTGGAGCTAGCACTGGAACGAGCACCAAAGGCAACTGCTGTGGAAGTTCATGTAAATGTGGCTCTTCCTGTCAATGTGCTTCTTGTAATACTACCAAGTTATAGATACTTATAGATATTAGATATGTTTAATGTATAATGAGATGTGAATGTTGTAGAAATGTCCATAGTGTTGTATTGAGGAATTTAAAGTGTTGAGGAAGAAATTTGTTTAAATATTGAGGAGTGTTGAGGAGTGTTGAGGAAGAAGTATTAGGTGCTGAGAGAGTTGAGAGAGTTGAGGGGAACAAACCAATAAATATATTAACTAACTACTTTCTTGGAGATAAAGCTAACACTTCTTTCTTAATAGCATTACTCAAATCAGGACTAACCTTGGCAAACATTTCAAATACTCTATCTTGAATGTGAGCATCAGCACCAGAAACATGTCCAGCAAGATTATGGGCCAAGTGAGCTTGTTGGTTAGGATATCTAGCCAAAGTTTCCCATAAAGCTTTTGGTTGAATGAAATCTTTTTCATCGTATTTCCAGTGGAATGGACAAGCAGCTCCTTCCCAAACTTCTTGTTCTTCTTGAATGTTAAAAGTTTTGAATTCAACTGGTTTATCAGTAGCCAAATAATTTGGATGAGCTCCATGGTTACCATTAACATTCATAGCACCATCTCTCATATGTGGGTTAAACACAGCTCCAGTAACTGGACAATTGACTGGGATTTGAGTATAGTTAGTACCTAATCTATGTCTGTGAGTATCAGCATAAGAAAATAATCTGGATTGTAACACTGGATCAGCACTTGGTTCCATGAATGGAACGGTGTGAGCTGGAGCAAAAGCAGATTGTTCAACTTCAGCAAAGTAATTCTTTGGGTTTTCATTCAATTTGAATTTACCAAATCTTCTCATTGGGTAATCTTTATGAGGCCAGACTTTAGTTAAATCAAACACAGAGAATGGAGCAGCTTTAGCTTGTTCTTGAGTCATGGTTTGAATATAACAAGTCCAAGATGGGTGGTTACCAGCAGCAATGTTTTTGAACAAATCTTCTTGGGCAAAATCAGGGTTAGAACCAGCCAAAGCACCAGCTTCTTCATCAGTCAAAGTTTTGATCCCTTGATCAGAGATAAAGTGGACTTGAACGTAGAACCATTCTCCCTTTTTGTTGGACCATTTATAGGTGTGTCCAGAGTAACCATTCATTTCTCTGTAACTGGCTGGAGTACCACGGTCAGAAAACAAAACCATAACTTGATGGGTGGCTTCTTGGTTAGTGGTTAAGTAATCCCAAAACATGTTGGCATCCTTCAAATGAGTTTCTGGGTTTCTCTTTTGGGTGTGGATGAAATGAGGAAATTTGGATGGATCTCTCAAGAAGAAAATTGGAGTGTTGTTATAAACTAAATCCAAGTTACCTTCTTCAGTATAAAATTTGGTAGCAAACCCTCTTGGATCTCTGGCGGTATCAGCAGACCCTAATTCCCCCCCAACGGTGGAGAAACGGGTGAAAACTTTAGTCTTCTTACCAATGGTATCTAAGAAAGCAGCCCCACAAACATCGGTGATGTCATCAGTGACTTCAAATTCCCCATAAGCACCAGACCCTTTGGCGTGGACAACTCTTTCAGGAATTCTTTCTCTGTCAAAATGAGCTAAAGAATCAATTAAATTAAAGTCTTGTAATAATAATGGACCATGTTTGCCTACTCTTTGAGTGGCAAAAGGTTCTGGGATTGGACACCCGTTAGAATTGGTGAAAGTAGGAGCCATTATGTGAAAATTCAAAAATAAGCAAAGTATATAGAATTGAAAGAAATATAAGCGGATATGGCTCTATATATATGGCTGAAGATAAGGGAGGGGAGCGTATGAATAATGGCGATTTGAGAAGCGTTCATTGGCCGCAATTCAAACCGAGGAACCGAGGCATGGGGGATGGATGGTTTTTTACGGGAAGAACTGGGGGAAAACGGGGAGGTAGGGATTGTAGGGGGGTAGTGAAGCAGTTTGGGGGTTGTTTTGGGGTTTATGATGGGGTTTAGGGGCTAGGATACCCTTGTGTCTTTGGTAGAAAAATGCTTCTGATTGAGTGAAAAATTCATGTGAAGAGCCCGCCGCACGACCAAAATCTGGGGTACGGGTTTTGTGTAACTTTGGACGCCGATAACTACGAGTCCAGACCGGGTATATTTATAAGCACTCTAGAGGAAAAACTACAGGTTGGGATGAAATAATTACAGGATGCAATTACGCATTTACAGTCTAGAGCCACGAGTTTACAGTTTGTCACCAGAGCAGACTTTACCAGAACTAAAGTACAGTCTAGGAAGTGAGACATATATTAAATCTAATTAACTGTTTCTGATCCAGATTCTGAAGTCTTCACCAGGATTCTCATTCCCGGTCACATAGTAAGGAACAAACGTCAACTTACACCCATTACTCTCAGTAACAAGAGCTATATACTCAGCATTATGATATTTAGCAGGAACACATTCAAATTGTTGGTTTTTGGATAATACAATATCATCCACATCCACGCCCTTCTTATCAATTCCTGATTTTTGTAAAGCATATACAAAAGGTCCTCTTTGCACAGCAACACAACCTTCATTAGCTTCCACCTTAGGATCAGCTTCCACTACTTGAACAGGAACTTGGAACTCAAGGTGAATGGTTTCATCTTCCCAAACCTTTTTGGTGAAAACCAAGTACCCATCTTTTACCACATACTCATTGCTTGAACATTGATATTCAGTTTCTGGTTCTCTAATAGCAAAAGTAATGGGATCTTGAGATTTGATCTGGACCCGGAGTTTACCGGAGTGAGGATAATCCCCTACCACTTTAACCCGATAATTTTCAGTTTCGATATCTATCCCAATATACAAATGAATAGCCACAAGGGAAGGTAAGGCCAGAGCTGAATATTTTTCAAGACTATTGAACAACCTGGCCACATTAGGAGGACAACAAGCCACACTAAACCATTTTTGTCTTTCCAATCCCATTTTCCCGGTGATTGGTTGGTTGTAGAAGTAACTATCACCAGTAATACTAACTCCTCCTAAAACATCATTATATAACGCTCTTTCCATGGCCAAACTGACCTTACGATCCAAATGGTTCAATAACATCTTTTCGCACATTAAAATCAACCCAATAGAAGCACAAGTCTCGGAATACCCGTCCCATCTCAAGTCATAATTCTCTCCAAACCCTTCCCATCTACTAATAGCACCAATGCCTCCATGGATATAGAACTTCTTATCAATCATATTATCAAAAAGAATTCTCACGGCTTTTTTCAAACTTTCGTCATTTTTCATATTAGCCAAAGCTTGAACGGCCGTAAGATAGTACACTTGCCGAACCGAATGGCCCTTGACTTCTTTGGTGTCTCTGATCAAACTTTCGGCTTGAAAGTACCAGTAACTTCTAGGTTCAGGCCATAAGGATTCGAAATCCAATCCAGCTTCTGGTGGTAAATGATCATAGTCTCCTTCTGGGTTATAAGTATCAGGATCAAGACCTCTGGCTCTAGCTTGTTGGTCATAGAATTCTCCATTATTGTATCCTCTTTGTTCCACAAAATAATCCAATAATTCCAAATATCTTGGTTCTGGAACAATCTTTAACAATTTAACTATGGCCAATTCAATTTCTTGATGGCCTGGGTACCCGTGCATTTTATGGTCTTCTTTACCAAAAGTGTCACAGATCAAATCAAGATACTTACACATGACGTCTACTAAAGCTTTAGAACCAGTAGCTTCATAGTGAGCCACGGCTGCTTCAAGTAAATGTCCACAACAGTAAAGTTCATGTTTTTCACTAACATTCTTCCACCTTTCATCAGGAGTAATTTGAGTGAAATAACTGTTTAAATAACCATCTGGTTGCTGAGCCTTTTGGGCCATTTTGACAATTTGATCAATCCACGTCAAGTATTTTTGGTACACTTCTGATTTGGGGTCAGTATACTTTAAGGTATAGCAAACTGCTTCTAAGAATTTGGCCATATCTGAATCCCAAAAGATATGAGGTTCAATGGAAGGGTCATTTTTATCCCATTTGAAATCAAAGAAATCCCATCTACCAGTTTTCTTCAACACATTGTGCATTGAAGGTAAGGTATTTTCAGCGACAGTTTTAATCCGTTGATTCCAAAAAGTATCATTAACAAGCGACATTTCTAGATTAATTGAGTTTAGTTGAGTGATCTACTTTATATTTTTCGAACGAGGGGCAGACTATTTATATGGTTTTACCCCACAGAAATAGTTGCTTATAAGAATAGGAGAGGAGTTGCAACCAGGAGGGGCTCGGAATCCCAAATAGGAAACCGACGCGGGTTGCGATCCCACCAGGGCTCATGATAAAAGATCCGGATAACAGAGGTCAGATCCAAACCCCATACGTCACCGATCCTCTGACCCTAGCCCCACTAACAATTTCACCCTACACCAACTACACCAACTACCAACCCCTCTGAGCCTACGTCCTTTTATCTCCACTAACATTTACAAGTTATACAAGCACATTTCGTCATAAAATCATACAATTTATTCACTACTTATTCTTGATATATAATTCCCTGGTCTCGTGATCGATATTATATTTAGAAAACTTGGGAGCAGGAATCCTCTTTTCAAACAAAATATCCAACTCTTCATAAGTTCTGTCTTTAGTCTCTGGTAACCGGAAATACACCCAAATCAACGTCAAAAACCCGGTTCCAAACCAAATGAACCCGGTCCGGCCTTTCAAGTTCAATTCAGTAGGATTGATAAACTTTGGTTGAATGATTTGAGCTACAAGTTGACAAATGTTATAGGTGTTTCTCCCAATAGCAATAGTCTGGGACCTTAACCGTGTACTACTAACCTCTGCTGTCACTGTGTAAGCTACCGGTGCCAAAGTCAACACGAAAGACACCACCCACGCAAAAGTACAGGCAACTTGACCCCAAGCTACCAGGGGATTACTGTCAGCAGGGGTTTGCAAAATCCCAATAAGAAGAAGGAATAAATCCATAAAGAATAACCCAACTAAGAAAATGGTTCTTCTCCCCACCTTTCCTGCAATAAACCAGGACGAAAAAGTCCCAACCCAAGCCAAACCTGTGATAGCAAGATTTAAATTGTATGTCACATCGCTAGATAAACCCACTTGGGAGAAGAAATAAGATGGAGAATAAGCAAAGTTGTTTCCTCCCAACACTTGAGCAGCAATAGAAATCCCTGAAATCTCGGTTCTCCGTAAATTAGGTCCTTTGAAACATTCCAAGTATGCCTTCCACCCTTTGTACTTGTCTTCCAAATGAGCTTCTTGATCTTTTTCTAACTGGTTAGTGTACACCATCAAGTTTAGCTTTTGTTTAAGCTTATGGTGGATCGATTTCCGGGACAATCTCTTGAGAGACTTTTCAGCGTCTTCTAGTCTGCCTTTCCGGACAAGCCAGTAAGGAGAGTCAGGACAAAACACCGTAGCAATCATCAAAGGAGGAATCCAAACCCACTGAAGTGCAAATGGGAGTCTGTAAGACCATTCAGTGGTATTGTTCACCAAAGCTTTCAAAACCCCAGCAGCAATAAGCTGTCCAGTGGCCCAGCACATCATTACATAAGCAGTTAAGAAACTTCTTAACGGCAAAGGAGCCACTTCGGAAGCGAAAAATAACCCGATAATCGAAAACGGACCCCAAGCAAACCCATTCAAGATTTGACCCGCAATTAACATCCCAACATTCTTAGCAAAAACTGTGATAAAGATAGTACCAGTCATGAAACATAAGCAGACAAATACCACTTTTCTATGTCCATATTTTTCAACCATCCACCCATTAATAAGAAGAGAAAGAATAATCCCAATACTACTAGCACATCCTAAAATGGATTGGTCTGATCCTGATAATTGATAACTTCCAGGAGAAACTTCATGTCCGTATTTCTTCTGAAAAGAAGGGTAGGCAAAGAAACTAGAAATTAAAATGGTGTCGTAACCTTCCATAATAATACTACCACACATTAACATCCCCCAAAGCACAGAGGGGTAGTAATCTTTTAAAGCTTGGAAAGCGCCAAGCTCATGTTCTTCATCCGTAGCGATTTTGGCTTCTCTGGCCAAATCATCTGAATTGCTGGTAAGGCTATACTTTTCAGAGTAATCATCGTGATTACCTTCGTTAGAGGCCACTTCTATGTGGCCTATCTCATGTTTAGCTTCTTCAGTCATATCCATGATAATGCTAAGTATTTTGCAGTCATTTGCCAAGTCTTATATAGTTCTGAAGTTGTGGAGAAGTTGCATGTCGAAAAGAAGGAGAAACTCTCCGGATATGACAGGTTCTGGGGTGCATATGCATCGCGTCAGTGTCAAAAGGCTCGGAAGCCCAGTTAGGAAACCGAGCAGCCCCGCCACCTCTGTTAAATCGGAATGTCAAGTCCCCGGGCTCGTAATCCATATGACCCCTCTGACCTCCCCACTGACTTCTGCCTCTACCCCACCGACCCCAATCTCTCGCCTGTTTCTCCGCTAAAATGTTACAAGTCTTGCAACAATAAATCTTATCTTAATCAAACAATACTACAATCTAGCCAATACAATGAGTGGTACATTACTACTTATTCTTGATATATAATTCTCTGGTCTCATGATCAATACCATATTTAGAAAACTTAGGAGCAGGGATTTTCTTTTCAAATAAAATATCCAACTCTTCATAAGTTCTATCTTTAGTTTCTGGTAACCGGAAATAAGTCCACACCAAAGCACAGAATCCCGTTCCAAACCAAATGAACCCGGTCCGGCCTTTTAAGTTCAATTCAGTAGGATTAATGAATTTTGGTTGCACAACTTGTGCTACAAGTTGGACCACGTTATAAGTATTTCTTCCAAGGGCAATGGTTTGAGATCTTAATCGAGTACTACTAACCTCTGCCGTAACCGTATAAGCCACTGGGGCTAAAGTTAACACAAACGAAACCACCCACCCAAAAGTACATGCAACTTGAGCCCAAGCTACCTGAGAATTACTGTCAGCAGGAGTTTGTAAAATCCCAATAAGAAGAAGGAACAAATCCATAAAGAATAACCCAACTAAGAAAATGGTTCTTCTCCCCACTCTGCTGGCAATAAACCAAGAACAGAAGGTTCCAACCCATGCTAAAGCCGTAATCCCAAGATTCAAATTATAAGTAATATCACTAGATAACCCCACTTGAGCAAAGAAATAAGAGGGGGAGTAAGCAAAGTTATTACCCCCTAAAACCTGGGCAGCGATAGAAATCCCGGAGATTTCAGTTCTTCTCAAGTTAGGCCCTTTGAAACATTCTAAATAGGCTCTCCACCCTTTAAAGTTTGCTTCTAACTTAGACTCTTGATCTTTCTCTAACTCATTAGTATAAACCATCAAGTTAAGTTTTTGTTTCATTTTATGATGAACTGACTTACGGGATAACCGTTTGAGAGACTTTTCAGCATCTTCCAATCTGCCTTTCCGGACTAACCAGTAGGGGGAATCGGGACACAAAACCGTAGCGATCATTAAAGGAGGAATCCAAACCCATTGAAGGGCAAAAGGTATTCTATAGGACCATTGGGTGGTGTTACTGACCAAACCTTTTAACACTCCAGCAGCAATAAGTTGACCTGTAGCCCAACACATCATGACGTAAGCAGTTAAGAAACTTCTTAATGGTAAGGGAGCCACTTCAGATGCAAAAAATAACCCAATAATCGATAAAGGGCCCCAAGCAAACCCGTTTAAAATTTGACCAGCAATTAACATATCGACATTTCTAGCAAACACAGTAACAAAAATCGTTGCAGTCATAAGACACAAACATCCAAATACTACTTTCCTGTGGCCATATTTTTCAACCATCCACCCGTTAACAAGAAGAGAAAGAATAATCCCGATACTAGCAGCACTCCCCAAGATCTGTTGGTTAGGTCCAGACAAATCGTAAACTCCAGGAGCAACTTCATCCCCATACTTCTTTTGAAAAGAGGGGTAGGCGAAAAAACTCGAAATTAAAATGGTATCGTAACCTTCCATAATAATACTTCCACACATTAACATCGACCAAATCACAGCAGGAAAATAATCTTTCAAAGCAACCATGGCCCCAAGTTCATGTTCTTCTTCGGTAGCGATTTTGGCTTCTCTGGCCAAATCATCTGAATTACTGGTAAGGCTATACTTATCAGAATAATCATCATTACCATTATTTGAGGCCACTTCAATGTGACCTATTTCATGTTTGGCTTGTTCAGTCATATCCATGATTTCGAGGCTTAGTGGTATTATGCAGTCATTTGTATGGTTTATATAGTCCTAAATGTGGAGAACTTGAGGTTCAAGAGTAGTATAACTCCGGATATCACAAGTTCTGGGGTACATATGCATCGCGTTTGAGTCCACTTTCGGAATCCCAAATAGGAAACCGAACCCCACATAAAAATCTCTTGAAATGTCAAGAAAATATACCTTGTACCAACAGATACGGTCAGATACGGCTAGTGACTAGTGACTAGATAGTGACACTGATACACTACTGACCCACTGACCCAGTACTGAACTAACTTGCAGTTGAACAGCCATCCATTGTATAACAATATTTCCAGAAATCAGGAACCTTTGAAATCACAGTACCGATAAGAAGGGCTTCGTTTAAGAAAGGCCATTTAAGAAGGGCCATTTAAGAAGGGTCCGGTTTAAGATGGGCCCGGTATAGAAAGAGGCCGGTTCTTAGCAATGTTCGGTTTTAAGCGTCCAACGAGGGGCAGCGGGCTGCAATCAAGAACTCCAGGGAGGGGTTCCAGCGGGGCTGTAACGAGGGGCTAACAAGGGCTGCAATCAAGGCTCCAAGAAGATTCAACAAGGTTCAACAAGGTTCAAGGAGGTTCAATGACCAACGAAATCCAATCTCCTGGTATCACAGGTGGCCGATCAGTGGAGTCCGAATCGGTGACCGGGCAAGACACGACGCGGGGCACCGAAATGTGGGGCATCGCGGAATCCTATAAAGGTAACCGAATGTCAGCAACATGATCAAGATTATATGATGGAATCGGGATTCAAGAAAGGGAATTGGAATTGTTTGGATGTGAATAACTTCAACACCCGCAAGAAGTCGAAGCGGAGAAAGTATACTCGGCCGTGTGACCGGTGTGCCGTGAGTAAGGTCAAATGTGAAGGGATAGTTCCTTGTTCAAGGTGTGTTAAGAGGGAATTGGAGTGTGGGATTGAACGGTTTCGCTACAATAGGCCCGACACTAGTGCCAGTGGCACTAGTGGGGGACCTAGTGAAAAAAGTGGGGGAACTAGTGGGGGAACTGGTGAAAAGAGTGGGGGAGCTAGTGGGGGAACTGAGAACTGTCTTGTTAGTCCTGACCCTAACGGGTCAGGCCTAGGGTCAGGACTAGGCGGTCTTGGCCCAGTAATCCCTGCCTCCGAACTCCTCCCCTTCCTCCAGATCTACAATCTCTTCTACTACGGAAACTGGCCGGTTCTCCCCACAAATCACCTTATCCACCGCCTCACCAAACTCAACCCCACTCCCCAAACACCCCCCACCGACGAGAATGTATTATGCTATAGTCTTAGCTGTGCTGTTGCTGGAGCCATTGCCAACCAATTGACGTTTCTTCGGGCCAAAAACCCTATAAACTTCAACACAAAAACCCTTTTCACCACCCAAAAACCGGAAAAATATATCATGGAAAGCTTGAGAACTCGGCACCTTATAAACTACCGAGTAGAACCTAACATAGACAATGTTCTTATCTCCTTCTTCTACTACTTGTACTATGTGAACATCAAAAATGGCATGTCTTGTGGCTTGATGTATATGAAAGAAGCCGTCAACTTTACCCAACTCCTAAGGCTTCACGATCCCAGTATCTACAGCTCCAAACCACATTGGGAAATCCATACTTTAACCAAATTCTACTATATGCTTCTTATCTCCGAACGGTACATGAGTATTGAACAAAACCTTCCGGTAAGTTTACAATACTCCATTCCGCTCCCGAACTTGGACCATGACGACAACCCTTCGCTTCTTCTAGGGTTTAATGAGCTTCTCAAAAGCTTTGCTCTTCCCAGTAGAGAGTTCTTTGATACCTTGGTCAACTACTACTCCAATTCCAAGGCAAAGTTGGCAGGCGACTCCTGGAAACCTTCCAAGGCCTGGATCATTCAAATCCACCAGAACTTGAACAAAATCAAAATCCACTACGCCCTGGGCGAAACTCAGTCCATGAACGTTATAGTGTCCAAGCACTGGATGCGGTCGTTGGTATGGAATATCAGTCTGCAAACAAACCTTTTGCACTCACCTTTAGAATCCACAGAGCTGGAGTTCCTCTCGATTTCTTACCCAATTCCTATTGCTACTGAGTTCTTGAAAGACGTGGAAGGGCTTTCAGACTTTGCGTTTGAGTCCAATGGGCCGGGGTTATGTGTTAAACTACTAGAGATAGCCAATGGCGTGGCTGATTCGATTAATCTCCTGAACAATTTGAGCCATTTGCCGCTTCTACAGACGTTGTTTAACTTGGTGAGTAAGTATAAAAATGAGATTACAATTCCTCAAAACATTTATTTGAAGGTTCAAGATATAATTATCATGAAGTCGAGTCCTCGGTTTGATTCGCCGGCGTTGATGGGGATGGATTTGTTGATCCCGTCGACGGTGGGGTCGCCGTTGTATGAGAATTTGGTGGAGATTAATTATTTTTCCTTGGATGACCTCGCCCTGAGACCTAACGAAGGTAGGACTGACGAAGTCAGGGAGCAGGGTGTTCTAACTCCTCCCTAGTTTGACCTGACCCTGACAGCCTGCAACCTGATGGAGTCAGGGTGTGGCAGGCTAGAATTTGACCTCCCTGCCTGGTATATACATCTAATATATCTGACCCTGCTCTGTAGTTTGTCTGTAGTTTTGACTCGTCAGGATTCTGACTCTGGTAGTTTCAGTTTGTATGCTGACCCTGACTCTGGCGAGTCAGGCTCAGGCTAGAAACTCGTCCCTAAAATCCTCCCCACTCTCCAGTAACACCATTTTCTCCCCCTCCATCACCAACGTATAGCTCTTATCCACACTCTTATCAATCTCATTCAACCACTCAATAAAAGCCCCAAAAAACTTCAACGAACTCATACAATTGATCTTATCCTTCAACATCAACGGAATCTCGTCCGTTTCATATAATTCGATATTTTTCAAGAACAAATCCTGATCTCTAAACCCCATTCCAATCTTTTTGATCCCAATAAGAAAGCATTGGGCCCAAGTTTTATACAATTTGGCTTCAAAGGTTCTCATATGATTGTCATTACTAAGCACTCTGTTAGTTTTGAGTTCTATGTAGTGGGACAAATTACTTCCATTTGGTTCTGCGTAGTCAAATATCCCATCCACCTCTCCTGCTAATACTAACCGAGCTTTTCCAATACTGGTTTTCACCACACTGATCAATTGCTCGTAGTTGTTCACTGGCTGCTTGTACCGGCTTTCTATCTCATCCCGGGAACACTGGCTCCATGGTTTGGGTAACATCACCAATTTTTCAAACTTATACCCCGAATATTCACATTGTTTCTGGTACTCATTTTGGGGCGTGCCCAGTCTTTTGGCAATTTCAAACTCATCATCGTTTTTTATCATGATAGTGCCATTATGGGTGATAAGCTTTAGTCTCATGGGCTCTTTTAGCGTGGGAACAGTAAGGATTTTCGTCATAATTCCTCTGAAAGTTATGATATCTGCTTCTACCTTTGCGCCAGTTTGGTCTTCATGGGACTTGATGGCTTTTAGTATGGTGGGGAAGTCACCGACATTCTCTGCTTCGGGAATCTTCTTGAACTGCGACATCCCGGCTTTTAAATCAAAGTTTCTGTCGACATAAGAGTCGGGGAAGTAGTAGTAGCTGTTGGAGTCTTCGGGAGAATTGTACGTGTACTGGCCGTCGATGTCACGTGTGTAGGTGGCGATTTCCTTGGGCTGTTTGATGGACGATACTTTGGCTTTGGCCAGGATTGGAAGTGATCGGGACATCCTACTGTTTGTTAAGTCGTTGGTTCTGTGGTGTTCGTATGAGATTTGAGATTTGAAAGTTGAGATGCCATCGCAAGTGGTCCGCGCACGACATTTCTGTTTGGCTGCAACTCACACACGATCTATCGCTCAGGGGTATAAATATCCCTAAATTCCCACATTCTTCTCACTTTCTTTACTATTTTCTTTTGCTATTTTGTTAGTCTAGCTGGCTAGATAGTACCAATTGCTGCTTAGAGTTATATTGGGTATAGAGTTATATTGGGTATAGAGTTGTATAGTGGTATAGAGTGCATAGTGGTATAGTGTGTATAGTGGGTTTAGTTATTTAGTGTCTTGGAAATGCCTTTTCCTGGGCTTGGATCAGACCAGAGTGGTTCCCTCTACAGTGCTAGCACCGAGAGTACTAGCACCGAGAGCTTTGTAACCAAGAGTACTAGCACTGAAAGTTTTATCACCGAAAGTTTTAGTACCGAAAGTACTAGCACTGAAAGACCGAAATCGGTGATTTCTCATACAATTAAAAGACAGTTCATTCTTGAATCCAATCATGAAGTGTTAAGTATTCCGGAAATTCTCTACTGGGAACATGCGTCTAATTGGACTGCAAATGGATTCGTTGCGTTTGAAGCTGATTTGAAAGACATTCTTTGCCCTTTAGCTGCTAATCTTAGGTCAGCTGTTGGAAGAATCCAGAAAATTATTCAGTCTACTGCGACAGAAAAGTGTTTAAATGCATACTGTGACGCTAAGTATGGAATTGGTGGCTATAACAACAAAAATTATACTTTACCACCAATTCCAGGGTTATTGAGAGCCGATAAATCAGGTTTGATTAATTGGTTTGTGGAAATATTTAGGTTCAAATTCACCTTTTTGGTTTCAGATAGGGTTTTATGGCAACCAATAAAGGCAGGAGTAGAGCTGGCGTTTTCTGAAGCCAATAGAAAACAACACCAGGAGTTTTATACCATTATTTCGGACAACACAGCGTTTGACACAGACGAGAATTATTATTTGAGATGGAATTTATTGTTTGAAACATTAGATGCCTATGAAGATTCTGAACGCCAGGAAAATCTCAATGGTTTAACCGAGGAGTTTAGATGGCTTGATAGGTCTATACGATTCATATATTCAGGCCACGAACAAGCCGATTTGTATTTTCATTCGGTTAAAGTTTTATTGGAAGAAAGATCAGAAACCTGGTTTGAAACTAATAGTAACATTGAAATATGGAGGGCTATTTTCCCCTATATCAGGTTGATGGTGTTTGCTGTAGTAGAACGGGCAACGGTTATGATAGGTTGTGATCCTTTTTGTCATAACAAGCCGTCATTATTTGGTTTCAATGTTAAATATGGACTCAAAAAGATACTTGTGGAACTTTATCGTAAGATTGAGCAACGTCGAAGAACGGATCTAGTCAGCTCAATCTATCACCATTTATCTGTACACTCCAGATTAATCGATATAGAAGAAGAGGACGCAGATTGGGAATGGTACATCCCAAAGACTAGGGGGTTTAAGTACAATGGTCAGGGTACCTATGGTGGTAGCCATACCCTGTGGTGGTAGTCAGACCTATCAGCCTTGTAGTGGTAAATTTATGTTAATATACGTGAGAGAAAAAAGATAGCCACCGGTAGTTTGACTACCAGTAGTTTAACGTAAAACAAGTAGTCTGTCTAGCAGTAGCATATCTAGCTTGGCTGCAAAAACCAAATTTAGTTTCCCAAAATATGAACCACACACGACCGTCTCAAACCCCAGCAGATCTCACGATATCAGATAACTCCAGAACACAGGCTACTCCATAGACACACTACTCCAACACAATGACACGGGTGTTTGGTCTACTACCGCTACTAGCACTACTAGGCCTCGTCCTAACCCAGACCATGGCCGCTGTCAACGATTCCAGCCCCAACTCCACCGAATTCCTCCCCTTCGAAGACTGGAAACGAATGAAAGTCAAGAACGATACCACCATCAAAAACGCTACTACCACTCCCAGCACCAACGACGAGAACCGGTTCAACTTTGCCTCGATAGACTGTGCGGCCAAGGTGCTCAAGACCAACGACGGGGCAAAAGAAGCCAAATCCGTCCTCAAAGAAGACAAAGACAGCTATTTAATCAACAAATGTTCGGCTCAAAATCAATTTATTATCATTGAATTGTGTCAGGATATCTTAATCGACACGCTAGAGATCGGAAACTTTGAGTTTTTCAGTTCCAACTTCAAGAAATTCCGGGCTAGTGTCAATGAACGGTACGATGAGGAGAATTGGAAGGTTTTAGGGGAATTGGAAGGGTCGAATTCCCGGGATTTGCAGCGGTTTAAAGTGTTAAATCCTATAACCTGGGCCAAGTTTCTTAAGATAGAAATCTTGGACCATTACGGCAATGAATTTTATTGTCCGATTTCGCTTATAAAAGTGCATGGGAAAACAATGTTGGAAGATTTTAAAGAAGATTCGAACCCCAAAGAGACCGAAGAAGAAGATGAAGAGTGTAAGGTGAACACTACCTCGTTGCCGTACCTTGGATTGAATGAATTCTTAAGTAGCAGGCCGGAATACTGTGAAATCAAAGAAGACGAAATCACAAATCCTAAGGACTCTATCTATAAAAGCATTATCAAAAGACTTTCACTTCTCGAATCAAATGCTTCATTGTCGTTGTTATACATTGAAGAACAGAGCAAACTTCTTTCCAATTCGTTCCAGAACCTCCAGCTTAACCAGGCCACCGAACTTGATAAATTAATGTGGAATTTTAACCAGACGTTTAGCGAACAAATGGTTAGATTGAATCAGTTTAATCAGTTCAAGAGTTTTGAGGCTAATAGGATGATAGCTAACATGGGGAACGATTTATCGTTTTATAAGAAGTTGTTGTTGGTGAATTTTGTGCTTTTGGTGATTTTGGTGGTGTTTATGGTAGTTTCTAGTGAGGTTCCATTGGAGGTACCGAGGAAGAGGAATGTTCAGTTCAGGGTGGGGTCGACGAAGAAGAAGTATAAGAAGAGATACACCAGGTGATAGGTGCTGCGAAGCGGCACCTGTCACCGCCTACCACCCTCCCGAGTCTACCCCCAAGTCTACCACAGCACTGCCAGAGCAGAGCAGATGCCGCTTCGCTGGCATCTGGGTAGCATCTTTTCACTGATGTATATATTAACATATCTATTTACAAGGATACATCTAGCACCAGATCAGTATCTGGAGAATCTATTTCTATCATCTCTGTCGTATCTCCGGCTGGAGCCGGTTCTGTCACCTCTGTCACCTCTGTCACCATAAGACTTTTTGTCACCATAAGACTTTCTGTCAAACTTTCTGTCTCCGTATGACTTTCTGTCTCTGTCATTTCTGTCGTTACTGTATGACTTTCTGTCCCCAAAAGACTTTCTGTCCCCAAAAGACTTGTAAGAGTTACGGTCCCGTGACCCTTGGGGCTTATCAAATTTATTAAATCTCTTAGCAGGTCTTCTATGAGCCTTGGAAAAGTAATGATAGTCATCTGGAACCTCGAAAATCGGCTCGGCTTCGTGTCTAGACAACGTCATAACCTTTAAATACCTTGGTTCCACCTCCAATCTCACTTCAGGGTCTCCTTTAACCACTCTAGCAAGCCCTAAAACCTGTTCATAACACTTAAGAGCATTTAATCTATAAGTATTAGCAACCTGGCAGTAGAACAAACAGAAACTTTGAAGGGCTTCGTCCACCACATCTTCCAGAACACTCAAATTCACAGTTCTGTCTTGTTCAAAGTCAGTTTCCAGGTACTCTTTGACCTCATTAAACACAATTTGTTTTTCCTTTTCCAAACTAGTGATGTAATTCTTTTCCAAAGGAGAAGAGAACATCAACGCTTCCCCTGCCTTTCCAGCTCTTCCAGTTCTACCGATTTTATGGATATAAGAAGCAAGTTCAGCACTAGCAGCACATTGAATCACAGAAGTAATGTCTGGGAAGTCAAGTCCTCTGGCAGCCACATCCGTACAAACCAAGACCCCACCTTTACTTTTCCTAAATCCTAAAAGAGACCGGTCCCGGGCCGATTGACTCATTTGACCATGGACTTTAAATACCTTGTTTCTAAGTGGTCTTCCAGCAGAACTCCGGAGACTTTCGTGAAACCAATCGACAGATCTAATGGTAGGTAAGAACAAAAGGGCTTTAAAGTCGGCCCGGGCTTGGAGATTCGTATTGCAATACCCTACAGCTCCTACCATGGACTCAGTTAAGGATTTGGTTTTGACAAGCACTTGGTTAATATTCTCATGGGCTTCGGTTTCTTCTTCGTTCACACAATTAATGTACTGGTACTCGTCACCAATGTGTTCTTTGGCATAATCTGCCACACAATCGTCCACCGTAGCACTATAAAGAAGTTGTCTGTAACTATGGGACTCGTCTCCTTGGTTTAACAGTTTCAAAAGCTCATTTACTTCAGCGAGGTCCGGCCCGAACCCTTTGTCCAATAACCGGTCCGCTTCGTCCAACACGACGGTTTGCACGTCCCGGAACTTCTTTCCAAGTTTACGGTCTCTTAACGTAGCAAGTAATCTTCCAGGAGTAGCTACTACCACCGAAGGATTGTATAACGACTCTAAATGGGACCGGGTACCACCAGTCAACACGTCGATCCGGTTCAAGAACGTCTTAAGCTCTGGGTGGCCCTTACAAAAGTTTCTGTATTCCCGTTCGATCTGTTGAGCCAAATCTCTGGTAGGAACAATGATTAAATGAAACACTCTATTCTTATTCTTTAAATTATCGGTTCTTTGGGGGAAAAGTTGGTTGAGGATCGGGATAAGGTACGATAAGGTTTTTCCGGTCCCGGTTTTGGCCCGGACCACGAGACCTTGTTGGTTCTGGGTGGCCGGGACGATGGAAGCATCTTGGACGGTAGTTAAAGCTCTGAATTTGAGGTTTTGGATGGTTTCAAGGATTACTGGGTCGATTGCTTTGGAGGATTTAAGACGACCAAGGGTGTTAAGGGGGTCGACCTCATTAGATTTAACACCTACTGGGTCCTTTTTAGTATGGTTAATTTGGTCTACTGGGGGTTCTCTAGCCCCTTCAGTAGATTTACTGTGCGATGAGGTGAATCTGACTGAAACCCCGGCAAATGACCGTAAAACAGTGGGAAAAATCGGGGTTTTAACAATCAGCCCCATTCTGGCGCCCAAATAGACACGGCCACAGCTTTTTCCAGCTGCTAATACCCGTCCAAACACCATATATATTCTATTTCTCTGGTTATATAATGTTGTATGGATAATTTTTCAGGCATCGCTATATCGCCAGTCGTGTGCGTACCACGCGCGCTCCACTTGCCAGAGAAAAACCAAACCCAAATCTCAACCTCAAACCCAGCAGTTAGCATGAGTTACAGTTATCAACAGGGCCAGTACCAGTCCAATTACCAACAGGCCCAGGCCCAGCCGGGCCAGTACCAAACGGGTTCAGCTCCCGGCACCGGCGCCGCCGCCACGCAGGGCCAGGGCCGGTCCGCCGACGAACAAAAGACCTTCCTCTCCAAAATCAAGCAAAACTATAGCGCCAAATTCGGCAACCTTTCTCTTACTTCCAGCATCCAACGAGTGTCGAACTATGTGGATAAGGACGGGGATTCTGAGATGGACACGCTCATTCACAAGGCGTTTGTGAAGTATTTCGACGAGCGGGGCGAGGCGTACCCTGAATGGTTAGGGATGCCTCCGCCTCGAGCCAACCGAGCTGGGGCGGGTGGTAGTGGAGCTTATGGTGGGTCATATAGTGCTCCTGGTACTAGTGGTGCCGGTGCCGGGTCCCGGTTCCAGCCGGTTTACAGTTCATATAATAGCCCTGCTCCGGCCCCAAGCTCGGCCCCGGCTAGTGGACCTAGTGGACCTAGCGGGGCCGGCGCTGGACCTAGCGCTGGACCTAGCGGTGCGAACTTGGACCGCCCCCTGCCATCAACAAACCAATCGGCCTACAAGCCCAGATCCTCCAGCCGGTTACAAGATATGTATAATAAGTCCCGGCAGCAGCATACGCCGGGCGGGGGGTATAATACCGTGAACCAGGGGCCTAACCGGACCAATAGTTCTACTTCTGGCAGTAGACTTCGGGAGAGAATGATGAATAGTGGGAGTATGGGGAATAGTTCAGAATAGTTCAGCTGGACGCAGTCCAGATGGACTGGTACCAGAGCTAGCACTAGAGCTAGTACGAGCACCAGCTAGCCCCTAGCACCAGTCCTAGCGGGCTAGTACCCAGAACGTTCTGAAAATGGTGGGGGTTCCCCGCGAAGAGATCGCGGTGCTATATAAAGTGGTAGTTTCCAGAACCAGAGAACGAGATTACACAATGACTATTGAAGGAGATAGTACTGGAAGTAGTACTGGAGCTGGTACTGGCGGTGGTAGTGCTAGCACCACGGCTGGCGCCGTTGGTGCTAGGACAAAAGGCCTCCTTTCCCAACTCGAACCAGCCCTCTTCAACGACTCGAATGTCGCCAAGATCTGGCATGTCGCAAGTGCCAAATTACGCGACATTTCTCCCCCAACTGAATACCCCGAATATGCCTTTGGTCGGTATTCCTACCGTCCCGTGGACTACTGGACCGCAGGATTCTTCCCCGGGTCGGTGGCAGCGTTGGTGGAACGGGCCCACAAGTACCCATCTCGGTATCCCAGTCAAAAACTTCACCCGTTAAAGTTAGAACATGCTGCCAATTGGTGGGCTGAAGGTTTGGTCGGTCAAGCTCCTCGTACCGACACCCACGACCTAAGTTTCATGATCCAGCCAGCGTTCCAACGGAAGTACCAGCACGACAAAGACCCCAAGGCGTTGGAGTGTTTGAAAACAGCGGCCCGGGCGCTAGCCAGTCGGTTTTCCCCGTCTGCTGGTGTAATTCGGAGCTGGGACACCGCCGAAAACCACCGGTATAGTTTCACTGATTTAGAGTCTGATTTCATTGTTATTATTGATAATATGTGTAATTTGGATATGTTATACTATGTGGCTAGTGTGACTGGGGACTTGGAATTGGCCACAATTGCTACGACACACGCTGAGTCTACGGCAAAACATCATTTTCGGACGGACAAGCCGGACGAGGAATGGTCTACGTATCACGTGGTGAACTATGAGGCTGTTAATGGAATTCCTAAGGCCAAATTCACTAACCAGGGGTACGAAGACGAGTCGACGTGGTCCCGGGGCCAGGCCTGGGCTATTATGGGGTTTGCTGAGACGTATCACTGGACCAAGGCCCGCAAGTTTCTTGAGGTGGCTATTGGAGCAGGAGAGTATTTCTTGGACCATTTGCCGGAAGATGGCGTGCCTCCATGGGACTTTCAGGCCCCAGATAGCCATGTGAAAGACACTTCTGCGGCGATGGTGGCAGCTGTGGGGTTGTTGTTGATTTACCAGGCGACGGAGGAAGAGAAGTATTTGGTTCTGGCGTTGAAGTTGGTGCTAGATACTGTGGAAATTGCCTTTTTGGGCGACGGAACTTGGGACAAGGCCTCGTCCCAGGCCGGGGACTCGTCAGTCTCGACCCAATACGATACCATCCTCGCCCATGCCACCACCAACAATAACCCCGACACCTTCAAGAAACTTGTGGATCACGGGTTGGTGTATGGAGATTATTACTTTCTTGTGTTTGGGAACAAGTTATTGGAAATGGGGTTTTATGAATGAGATCTGAGTATAATATAAGAGAGAGTTGTACCAGTAGGACAGTAGGACAGTAGGACAGTAGGACAGTAGGACAGTAGTACCAGTGGTGGTAGCAGTAGGGCCAGTGGTAGGGCCAGTGGTGGTAGGGCCAGTGGTAGTACCAGCGGTAGCAGTGTCTATAACGTATGAATGAACCCCCACCGTCAATGTCCCCACATTTCCCCCACCATTTTCCCCCACCGTACGCCGTAGTACCATGCTACCACGGCTACCCCACGGGGTAGCACGCTAAGCCCACCGTCCCAACCCTATATTCCTCCTGTATCAAACTACAACGTTGTAGTTTCTTAAATCCGGGGAAGTGGGGCCCCCACCGCAAGGTTCCGTTTTGGTATAAATACCCCATCCCATCCCATACCCAAATAGTCCCACACTATAGTACCAAACTATAGCACTAGTGCCATAGTTAGTACCAGTAGTACTAGTAGTACAGAGAAATGGTGTCAGTGATTCTGGACCCAGAAACGGTGCAAGTCAATCGACTTGCGGCCAGAGCCTACTACCTCCCGGACCGGAGAATGAGTTTGAACGGGACGTGGGACTTTCGGTATGATAGTCTGGCGGAGAGTCCCACACCAGACGAGGCCCCCACCACACTGGCCCTGTTCCCCACTGGATCGCCCCAACAGAACTTCATCCAGCAGAACGGGGAAGCGGACAAGATCTCCGAGCCAAGAGATGGGACCGACCACTTTTGGCACGGTGCTGGGCCTGGGGCCAGGGCCAGGGCCAGCCAGGAGTCCCCTAGGTCGAGCCAAGGGCCTAGTGGGGCCAAGGCCAGTGAGGCCAGGGCCAGTCATGGGCCTAGCTCCATCGGGCCAGGGCCCTCTGGAACTAGCCATGGGCCCAGTCCCTTCGAGCCTGGCCCCGCTGGAACGATTATTGTCCCCGGCCATTGGCAACTCCAAGGCTACGGCGCCCCCATCTACACAAACGTCCAGTACGCGTTCAACGTGAACCCACCCTTCCCCCCCCACCCACAACCCCACCGGGACCTACCGCCGGTGGTTCAGAGTCCCCGTCTGGCCGGATGTTGAGTTCCGGCTCCGATTCGAAGGAGTCGACTGCCTGTATCACGTGTTTTTGAACGGAAGTATGGTTGGGTATAGCGAAGGCAGTCGAAACTCGGCCGAATTTGATGTGTCTGGGGCCATTAGGCCGGGCTGGAACGAGCTCTGGGTCCGGGTGTACCAGTGGAGTAGTGCCAGCTACATCGAGGACCAGGACCAATGGTGGTTGAGTGGGATTTATCGGGATGTTTGGTTGTTGGGGTTTCCAAAGGAGGGGTATGTTGGGGATTTTTGGGTGCAAACGGAGCCAGCGCCAGTTCTAGGTCCGCAGGGCCTAGAGCTGGCACTGGGCCTGGACCCAAGCCTTAACCCACTGGGCCTAGCTTTGGACCTGCTAGGACCAGCCCTGGACCCAAAGCTAGCTCCAAAGGACCCACTGGCCCAAGACGAGTATAAGAATTGGGAGGTAAAGGTGGGCCTAGAGCTAGGGCCAAAGGAACTAGCACTCGCCCTAGACCTGGCCACGCTGGACCTAGCACTGGACCTAACCCTCACGGCAACTTTATACGACTCCGAGCAGACAGTGGTAGCACAAGTGTCAGTAGCTGCCACGGCCACTATCAATTTGTCCCTCCGTGTCGACAGTCCCCACAAATGGACCGCCGAGGACCCGTACTTGTACCGGCTCGTGCTAGAGCTAGCCGGAGCTCGTGGTAATCTTACCACCATTACACAAGCGGTCGGGTTCCGTAAGGTAGAGATGAAACACGGCCTCCTTACGGTCAATGGTCGGCCTATTCTCCTACGGGGCACCAACCGGCACGACCACCACCCCCGCCACGGCCGGGCCGTCCCCCTAGCCTTCATCGACCGAGACTTGAAGCTTATGAAACAACATAATATCAACGCTATAAGAACCTCCCACTACCCCAACCGGCCTGAAGTCTACGACCTAGCGGACCGGTACGGGTTCTGGGTATTTGAAGAAGCAGACCTAGAATGCCACGGGTTTTATGAGAGCGTACGGCGGCCCATTGATGCCTCGGACGACGTAGAATACCGCTACGGCAAGCGAGAATTGTTCCAGGAAGCTAAGAAGTTTACGTCCGACAACCCGGCGTGGGAAACGGCGTACGTGGACCGAGCCAGGGCGATGGTAAGAAGAGACCGGAACCATCCGTGTGTGATTGTGTGGTCGCTCGGGAACGAAGCGTTCTTTGGCCAGAACCACCGCCGTATGGCCCTGGAAATTAGGTCCATAGATGGCACCAGACCGCTCCACTACGAAGGGGATTTGGATGCCGAGTGTGTGGATATGTTCAGCAGAATGTACCCTCTGTTTGACACTATGATGGAGTATAAGGACAAGGAGAAACCGTTGGTATTGTGTGAGTATGGCCATGCCATGGGAAATGGGCTGGGCTTGCTCCGGCAGTACCAGGACTTGTTCTACCACCACCGCAACTTCCAGGGCGGGTTTATCTGGGAATGGAACAATCATGGAATTGAGACGGTGCTAGGACTGGACCGGGACGGGACGGGCCTGGCACTGTTTCTAGACGGGCCTGGCCCTGCCACGGTGCTAGGGCATAGAAGCTACGGGTATGGCGGTGACTTTGGGGAGACGGTGCACGACGGAGTGTTTTGTATGGACGGGTTGGTGGACCTGGAACACCGGCCCACGCCCGGCTTGGTGGAATATAAGAAGGTAATTGAGCCGGTGGTGGTAGGGTTTGAGGCTGGGGCGGTGGTGGTGAAGAATACGTTTGACTTTATCGACCTAAGTGGGTTTATGGTGAAGTATTGTTATGTGGGGTATACAGATAACAGGAGAGTGCTAGGGGAAGGGGTGTTGGAGCTTCCGGTGATTTTGTCCCATGGGAAGGGGGTGGTTCTGGTACCACCGGTTCCTGCTAAAGAGTTTACCGGGAAAGTGGTGTTAACTGTGGAGGTAGTTACGGCGAGAGCCAGGCCGGCCTTGGCCCAGGGCCATGTGGTGGCATGGGCTCAGGAGATTTTGCAGCCATTGAGGTCGCGTTTGCAGCCATTGCAGCCATTGCAGCCATTGCAGCCATTTTTGCAGCCATTTTTGCAGCCATTGGGCGAGGGCCAGGCGGGCATGGCGGGGCAGGTCCTCGGCCGTTGTCCCAGCCCAGAGGTCCAGGACGAGGGCCCACGGGTCCTGGTCCAGGTCCCAGGGTGTCTGTTGGTGGTAGATAAAGTCGACGGAGCCATTCTCTCCCTAACTCTCGGCTCAACTCCCGTGCTAAAGAATGGCCCCAATTGCCTAACGTTCTGGAGACCTGAGACCAACAACGACCAAGCTTGGGACGGCCCGTACTGGAAGAAGTTTGGGCTCCATCAAATGGGCCAAAATGTGACGAGTGTGGCGGTAGAAGATGGGGCCGTGGTGGTAGACCTGTGGATTGGCCCGCCAGTCTCGGCCTGGAGGTTCAGGTGCTGCCAGAAGTATAGCCTTGGGAGGGATAGTGTGGTAATAGATACAGTGTTAGAGCCTGAGGGGTTTAGTGGTGAGTGTATACCAAAGACTCTTCCCCGGTGTGGGTATGAACTTACCTTAGAGAGTGTTGGTGGAATGGTACGGTGGCTAGGGCGAGGCCCGGGCGAGAGTTACGCCGATAAAAAGGAGTCCCAGCGGATTGATCTCTATGAGCTTCCGTTTGACAAGTTGGATTATCATTATGAGTATCCTCAGGAGAACGGAAACCACGAGGATACCGAGTGGTTGGAGCTAGAGCTTGGGACGGGGACGGAGCTGCCTGGGACGGCACCAGGGCCTGGGCCGGAGCTTGGCCCTGGGTCAGAGCTGGGGCCGGAGCTAACCAGTGGTATCAAGGCGCTAGTAATGAAAATGGACCGAAAGTTCGGGTTTAAATGCTCAGATGAGTATGGAGTGGATGAGGCCCAACACCCATGTGACGTCACAAAAGGTAATAAGTATGTCCGGCTTGACTATAAGCAGCACGGGGTGGGAACGGCGGCGTGTGGGCCGGGCGTCCTACCAGAACATCAGTTTCGTATGGAGAAGATTGAGTTTAGGGTGTGTATATCTATTAAGTAGAACTGTAGCTATTAATATATGGTGACAGAGGAGTGATGGTGGTAGCTCTAGCACGGCTGGTATTAATCCTAGCACCAATGGCACCGATTCTAGTGCAATGGTAGTAACTACAGCACCAATGGTAGTAATCCTAGCACAAATGGCACTAATTTTAGTACCAATAGTAGTAATTGTAGTCACGGTAGCACCAATGGTAGTAGCTCTAGCACTGGTGGTAGTAACTCTAGCACTAATGGTAGTAATTCTAGCACTGGTGGTAGTAATTCTAGCCCAATGGTAGTAATTCTAACACCAATGGTAGTAATTCTAACACCAATGGTAGTAATTCTAACACCAATGGTACCAGGGCTAGCACCGCTGGCGCTAGCCCTGGTACGCGCGAATGGCTGCAAATGGCTGCAAAACATATATTAACAAAAACTACAAACAAACAGGACTAGTGGTAGGACTAGTGGGACGTGGACCTACGGCCCTCGTCCCTATACTCGTCCACTTGTCCCACCGCCTTCTCTCCCGCTTCATACCCAGCAGTAACATCTTCCCCAAATACCTGGGCCACCTCCTCTAACCCAAGCCCCCTCGTTTCCGGAAACACCCAGTACACGACATTCATCTGAACCACCAACCAAATACACCAGACTATATAATACCGCCATTGAATGGCGTCCATGGCGACATTATTCACATAGTTATTGAAAAAACCCACGACATTTCCGGAAAGCTGGTACAACGTCGCCCCCTGGGCCCGGAGATGGTACGGGCATACCTCCATGGTGTAAGTCCCTGCCACGGGCGACACGATATGATAAAACCCTAAGAATAAATAGATCATGGTCACGACCCCAGTACTTAAACCGTGGTTTTCAAATCCGGTTTGCTGGTTAATGGCTGAGAGCACTGTCCACGTGACATAGGTCACGCACATAAGCCCAAATCCGGTGATGAACATGACTTTCCTGGGGAACCGTTCGACGTACAAGCCCACCACCACGGCCCACACGAGCCCGTACAACGTTAGGCCGATGTTTATCAAGAGCTGGTCGTTGGAGTCGGTGATTCCCACCGTGCCTAGCACGATAGGAAGGTAGTACGAAATTAAGGCATTGCCGCAAAGTTGGACCATAGCTGGCACGGCTAGCACGATGAAAAGCCTTCTGAGCCGTTGCCGGGACCGGAACCATTCGGTGTACTTCCGGCCCTGGTTCTGACGTTCTTGGTCGATGATGGCCTTAATTTCTGCCATTTCAAAAGCCACTAGGGCCGAGTCTTCGTCGCCTCCGGCGTGGTATTTGACAAATACGGCCCTAGCTTGGTCCTCCCGGCCCTTATTAATCAACCACCGGGGCGACTCTGGGCCTAGGCCCACGAGAATGATTTGTAGGAATGGGAACGCTGCTTGAAGGAGCGAGGGAAGACGCCAGGACCAGTCGTTGTACCGCATGGCAGTACGGTAGGGCCCCCAGGTAACCATTGCTGCCACAAATGACCCAAGGGGCCACAGGGCAAGCAATAGGGCCGTAATGGCGGCCCGTTGGGTCGGGAATGCCGTCTCTGCTAGCAATGGCTGCGAAGAAGCGGAGTTAAGACACAGGCCGATTCCAAGTAAGATTCTGGCGGCGGTGAACATGCCAAAGTTCTGGCTAGCGGCCTGGATGGCGGCCCCGGCGATAACAAACCCACAGCCAAGGAGAATGGTCTTTTTCCTGCCAAAATAATCGATAATCACCATAGCAAATGGGACGGTAATAAGGGTTCCAATAGCGAGACCGTTAGTCATAGTACTTAGCACGGGGCCCGACGGTTGGTGGAAGTAGGACTGGAAACTGGGGATACTTTGAAGACTGTTGGTGCTACTGGCGTCGAAACCAGAGATAACTTGGGATAAAATGGCCCCGAATAAGAACAAATTTAGCTGAAGCATATGCTTACGGTGGTACCACGGAGTTTCCCATTGGGGAATCACGTCTTTGAGTTGGACGGGGTCGTCCCGAAGCATAATGGAGCTATCACCATCTGGCTGGACAGAAACTTCCAGATTATCTTTCATTTTGGTGAAGAGAGAAATAAAGAGATGTTTCTACCGTATTTATAGGGAATTTTGAGCAGCGGAAAAGAATATACTCCGAATGGTGGAGGATGTGGAATGTGGAGTATGGAGGGAGTAGAGAGGGAGAGCGGTGGGGGACGCTACAACGTTGTAGATAAATAGCTGCAGCTACGCTGCAGGGTATCTGCAGTGTGGCTAGTGAGTGTGGGGTGCATTGGCCAAGTATAAATGGTGCATTAATGGTGCATGGTGCATTACATAAGCCGTGCGTGGTGCATTACATAACCGGATCCATTACCCAATCGGGCCAGATCTGTGGGGTGCGTTATGTCCGAACCCGCACCCCCACCATCATCCATCTTCATCTGATCTACTACAACTAGTACTAATAGAACTACCACAACTAGTACAACTCCACAGAGCTAGTCCATAGTACCACAGTACCACTAGCTAGTACCACTCGTCCTCGTGCCTCGTCCCGTGATGCCCCTGCCAGTATACTCTTGTCCCGAGCCAGGCTGCTTCAAGAAATTCAAACGGTCAGACCGGCTCTTGCGACATCAGAAGAACCACCAGAATGTCGTGCCGTATCCTTGCACCTGGCCCGGGTGTGCTAAGTCGTTTGTACGGAAAGATGTTCGACAGAAACACTTGAGACGACATTCTGTTAAGGAGAAGAAGGGGAGAGAAGTGAAGTTTTTTGAGATCTATACGCCGAGTAGGCCCTGTGCCGGCCCCAACGGGGCTGGTACGGGGCCTGGGTCCAGCCCTGGCGCCACTGGCACGAGCATTCACGAGACTTCCAGCCAAAATCCCGTGCAAAATGGCCCTAGTGGCCCTGGCCCTGGATCTAGTACCACTGGACCTAATTCTACCGCGAATGGACCTAGCTCTACCGCCAATGGCACGGGATTCACGCCAAATGGACCTACTTCTGGCCCTGGTCCTGTCACTGGCACTGGTTTTAGTCCTGTATTTACCAATGGACCTGGCCTGGGCCTGGAGTTTAGTGCCAATGGCCCTAGTTTTACCACCAATGGCTCTATGAATGGAGCCAATGGTTCTAATCTTAGTGCCAATGGGGAGTTTACTGCCATGGATGGACCTATGGATGGACCTAACTTTAGTGACAATGGCCCTATGGATGGTCCCGTCCCAGGCCCTGGCGGACCTGGCGACGCTGACGGGCTTATTGCCTGGCTCCTTGACACCACCACCTCGGCCCACCACCTCGACTATTCCCCCACCTCCTCCTTCAAAGACCTCCTCGGAACCCCCGACTTCATTTCCTCCACTTCCCAAAGCGAAGTGTCGCCCGAAACCATCGCCAACCTCGTGCTGCTCGTGCCAGCGCTTGGCGGGAGCGCCCATTTCCTGGGCCCACACATCGAACGGTACCTCGACCGGTTCTGGGCCGTGTACCACCGACAGTACCCGATAATCCACCGCCCTACGTTCTCGACCCAGCACGCCCATCCGTTGTTGTTGCTTAGTATGATAGCTATGGGAGCGTCGCTAGAGTCTAGGTCCAGTCCTAGGTCCAGCGGACCTAGGGCTGGGGCGAGTGGCCCTATTTCTACCACCAGCGGTGCTAGATCCAGCACCAGCGGCCCTAGCCACGGGCCCATTTCTCGCCATGGGTCCACTGGGTCCATTAGCACTGGCCCTGGCACTGGCCCTGGCCCTAGCGGCCCAGAGGCCACGGCCCAGCTCGCGGTAGATATCGCCCAGCCCCTACGCTGGCTTATCTGCTCCCACTGCGAGGACCTTACCACCGTCCGGGCCTGGGCCATCCAGAGCTTATTGGTGCTAGAGTGCTGGGAACTCACGTGCCTGGACCGCCGGTTCCACCGCCGGGCCAATTTGCACCACGGGTTTAAGATTGAGTTGTTAAGGAGGAGTCCCTTGTTAGGGGGAGACCCTAGGCCCACTCGCCCTAGCTCGCCAGAGACTCTAGGTCCAGATGGGCCTAGCGCGGACCTAGACGGCGCGGGACTCGTCCAGGCCGGCGAGCTAGGTCCAGGCGGTGCGGGACTAGGGCAAGGTACTGGCCCTAGCTCTGGCGAGCTAGGTCCAGCTGGCGAGCCGGGGGAGCTCTGGGCCGACATGATCGAACTAGAATCCCTCAAACGCTGTGCCTTCACCGCCTTCCTCGTCGACACCCACAACGCCATCATCTTTGGCCACGACATTATCCTCTACGCCCATCACATCAAGCTCCTGGTGCCAGTGCTGGACCGGTTGTGGGAGCTGGCGTCGGTCGACAAGGATGGGTTTAATACCCCCAAGTTCTTGGAGGTAATTACCACGATGCTCCGGCGCCAGGCGGGGGCGATGGGCGGGTTGACGAGGGAATTGGTGTTGGGGGGGTTGGTGAGTTTGGTGTTCCAGACGGAGCTGGCGGCCAGCGTGCCTGGCGCCAGCCAGGGACGTGCTGGCCACCACCGCGGTGCTAGCACTGGTGCTAGCACTGGCGCGAGCCAGGGCGGCTGGCGGGCCGAGCTCCTTGCGACATTGGATTACTGGTACGACACTGGACCTGGGCCTGGCGCTAGCCAGGGACAGGGCCAGCACGACTCGACCTACGGCCAGCACGACTCGACCTACGGCCAGGGCCACTCGACCTACGGCCAGGGCCACTCGTCGTACGGCCAGGGCCATGGCTCGTCCTACGGCTCGGACGACACCTCGTGGCAGAGCCACTCGGCCTCGTCCGTCTACCACCTCGCCCAAGCCTTCCTCCGGCTCTCCCAATACGACTGTATTCTCTACGCCGGGGCCCCCACCCGGATGAACGTCCGGGCCAACTCCTCCGACCACCACGTCGTGGCCCACCGGGTCCAGCAATGGGCCCACTCGCCCGACGGAAAACTCCTGGTGGTCCATGCGTACGTGCTACTTTGTGACGTGCTTTTACGGGGCGACACGGGCCAGGACGGGGCCGGGCCCGGCCCCGGGCCCGTGCCGTACGAGCCCAACACCGACCCCGTGTTCTACCGCCCTAACATCGTGGCCCTGGCCCTATTTTTAGTATGGGACTATAACTATTGTCTCTACGGGCCGGAAGCAAATTACTACGACGTGCCCCTGCTTCTGGCGGTAAGTGGCATTGCTAGTGGGGGTTTGCCGGAGCGGATGAATGGGTATACGTATTTACAGAGGGTGGCCAGGGCATTCTCTCGCGCTGGCTCGGCAGGGCGGGAGGCTGGACCTAGAGCTAGTACCACTGGACCTAGCTCTCGACCTAGCTCTGGCGAGCTAGGTCCAGGCGGCTCTCGCGAGCCTGGGTCCAGCAAGTTCCTCGCCTACGCCCAAGCCCTCGACCAAATCTCCAACAAACACCACACCGTCGGGCTTCTCCGGCTCCTCAAGGATCGCTACGCTCAATGTAACTCTCAAGTGTGTAGAGAGTATGGGAGATTGATGGAGCATTGTATTCAGAGAAGTTTAGGGAAGAGGGGGGGAGTTTGTACTAATATGTACGATTGAACCATCGCCAGATGGTTCGGTCGTACAAGGCCCCTTGGTACTATACCAGGTCCAGCTGGTGCTAAAATACGTCCAGTTGGCACTAAAATACGTCCTGACATATAACAATATATAGCAATATAGAATGGCTGCAAGAAGTCGCCCCGACACGACTTCTTCTTAACTATGGGATCTGCATTATGCACAAAAACGCTGCAGCTGCATCTGTAAAAGAAGTGTACAATTCCTGATTAGAGAGGTGCCACCCAGAACTCATTAAGATGGTGCAGCATGCATGCATTAGTGGTTTTTGATACACAAACAGATTTGTACTTATCCGGAAAATACAAAAAATTTGAAATTTATGAACTTTAAAACCAATTTTAAATCAGTAGTTACTTGGTCAATTTTAACTTTGAAGGCTCCAAACTATTTCTATACATATATACCACTCTAATTATTATATGTATGTCTTTTTTACCCTTAATTTAGCTTTACTAGATTTTATAATACGTATTTTATAAAACTATAATTACAAAACTACTTGTATCTACACAGTGTTATAACAAACTCTACTTAATTTTTAGATACATTTGACTGTTAGGGAAGAATATATATGTCCATCAAGTTTTTTTGTCCTCATATCTTCTCTGGGTATAGATATATCGCTTGTTCACAAATAAAAATTTCGGTTTACAAATAAAAATTTTGGTGCACAAAAGCTTAACTATGGGGAAAATCTGAAAAACCAAAAACTTTTTTCAGAAAACCCTCAATTCGAGAAAATCAAAAATTGGCAATCCGACGACCCTAAATTGGCAATCCCACGACTTTCTTAACTATGGGGATCGGCGGTTTTATTGCATCATGCACAAGCCGCCAAATGGCTGCAAATGCATAATTTGTTTCTGTAAAACAGGTGTACAATTCCTGATAGGAGAGGTTTCCCGGAATTCAATCACAGTTCCCATACCTTACTATAGGTAAAATTGCCCCCCACCAGATGGTACAAGCAGAAAATACAGTAGTTGATGCCCCCACCAAGTGACACAATTCCCATTAAGAAGGGTTTCCCCGGAATTCAATTACATGGTGCAGCTTGCATACATATGTACTATGCACCTAAAACTCGGTACACAAAAAACTTTTTGTACTCAAGCATGAAACACAAAAAATTTGAGATTTATCAAATTTTAAAGTAAATTTAAAACAGTAGTAACTTTATCAATTTTTAGTCTTTTGCTTTGAGAATGTTTCTATGCATGTATTTTGGCCTCCTTTACATACTGTTTACCTTTTCCCCGTGAATCTATCTCTATTAATTCTTTTAATTCATTTTTTATGAATCTAAATTTACAAAACTACATAATTTGACTTATTTCTGTAATAAAATTCTCTACGTTTTTAGATACATATGAACGTTAGATATAGACCAATATACCCATTATATTCCATTGAATCGAAATAGCTTCAGTGGATAGATATAGTCAATGTTCACAAATGAAAATTGTGGTTTACAAACAGTTTTTTAGGTACACAAAAGCTTAACTATGGGGAAATTTGAAAAGTCAATTCGAAAAACCTCGATTCGCGAAAATCTTAAATTGGCAATCCCACGACTTCCTTAACTATGGGGATCGGCGGTCAGAGTACATGATGCACAAGCCGCCAAATGGCTGCAAATGCATGTTTTGCATTTGTAAAACAGGGGTACAATTCCTAATAAGAGAGGTTTCCCCGGAATTCAATATTACTTCCACTTGGTACCCCCACTGCCCCCACCAAATGCCACAAATAAAAATTAATTTTGAAAATTGCAAAATTCACAAAAACAAAAGTGTATGTACTTGGTGCCTCCACCAAGTGCACAAAACACCCTGACCGGAACTCAATCGTACACTGCACAAACAAACCTACACAAACAACAGAACACAAACAACAGAACACAAACAATTCTTAGAAAGATCCTATATTGAGCTACACATATAAACTATAGAGCTCACAACTTCGGTCCTAGTTATTCAAACACGTTAATAGGATCCCATGGAGGAGACACAAATCTCTTTGGCCCCCCAATTTTCTTATAAAGATTATTCAAAATGTCGCCGTCTTCATCTGAAATGTCGACGATTTCGAAATTGCTAGCGATTCTGGCTGGTTTAATGGACTTAGGTAACACCACAGTCCCCCGCCAAACGGCCCAGGAGATAGCCACGGTGGCAGCAGAGACACCATACTTGGCACCAATCTCCTTAAGAGTCTCGTCTTGAAGTAAGGGAGCCTCGGCAGAGCCTAAAGGTGAATATGCTTCTAAGACAATGTCGTTTTCCTTACAAAACGCTAACAAGTCGTTCTGGGGAAGGTATGGGTGAAGCTCCACTTGGTTAGCCACTGGCCGGACTTTTAAGTCCGCCGCCAAAAGCTCTGTTAAGTATTTGACCGAGCAATTGGACACTCCAATGGACTTAGTGAGTCCTTTTTCCACCAAAGGTTCCATCAATTTCCAGGTTTTGGTGAAGTTCCAGTCGTACAAAATGTCGCGGAGTCCGTCTGGCCTCATGGGCATGTTGGCGGGGGTCCCGTGGGGGTTCAAGGCGATGGGCCAGTGCATTAAGTAAAGGTCGACGTAATCGGTCCCGAGTTTCTTTAACGAAGTGGTTAAGGCAGCTTCCGGGTCGTGGTGGAAGGTGGACCAGAGCTTTGTCGTGATGAAAATGTCGCTCCGGGGAATGCCAGAGTCCTTGATGGCTCTACCAATGGGCTCTTCATTGCCGTAACCGGAAGCGGTATCGATATGTCTGTATCCGGCTTTTAAAGCGTGGAGGATCGAGTCGTACACTTCTTGTTCCTCGGCCCGCCAGGTCCCGAGGCCAATGGCGGGGATGCTGGCTCCGTTGGAGAGGGCGAACGTTTTGGTACATTTAGATACGGACATGGTGGAATTTTGTGGATTTTGTGGGGGATTTTAGTGGAAATATAGAGTGGTTTATATATGATAGATCCCCCACCGCGCGCTTGCGATCCCCCACCAAAACCTGTCAAGCCCGCGTCAACGCCCCCACTTTGATTTGGCCCAATTAGGAAACGGTCGCGAGTTGATCGAGCCGATCACTAGATACTACACTGGACACACTATACTAGACACACTCTACTGGGCACACTACGACACTACTACTAGACACTACCACGGCAGCACGGCACTAGTCCTGCCGTGCCACTGCGTGCCCCTACACTACATAATCCAAATCTTGCTCCATATATTAACTATATAGAGTTGGCTGCAAATGGCCAGTGCCAGCAGCCCTACGGCTACTCTGGCTCGTCCCAGGTCCGCATCACATTTAGTATCCTCTCCGGCCCTGGTCCGTACAAAAAAGAGTCCATTCCGTCCGGCAAGCCGGCGCTAGCCCCAATGTCGTCAATGCCCGTAGAAGCTCCCATAGTATCCATAGAACCAGCCCTTGGAGCAAAATACTCATACACTCTCTCCCTATCATTCCAAAACCACTCCTTCAATCTCCGTAGCTGCTCTACTTTGGTCCTAGCAACTTTCCAGGTATCCCCCAACTGTTCAAGGATATCGACAAAAATGTCGTACTCGGCTGCAAGCGACATTGTCTCCATCCCGCACACCACCACCGAATTTGCAGCCACGCACGCGACATAGACGTAAAGGTATCCGAGTCTCCCAAGGTTTTGGCGGCCAAATGTCGCTCTGGCTCGGTGGAAAACGGTGATGATACTGTCGATGCTGTGCTGGCACGTGCTTAGCGTGGTTTTGTCACCTTTGGCCAACGTGCTGGTGGTAAGGGCTAGGACAAACGCGTGGTAAGTTCCGTGGAGGAGCACATCGAGAATGGTGATAGTATCTTTTGTGTCCAAGTCGTTTTCGATTAGAAGACGGTGATATTCCTGGGGGAGCGACATTACCCATGCTGCTAGGTCGGATTCAAACTTTTTGATCTGGCCCTGGCGGCCAGAGCTAGGGCCAGCTCTCGTCCCAGCAGGGCCATACTGGGATTTGGCGGTTTTGGCAGTCAAAAATTCATATAACACGACATTTTTGTGGACCATTTCCATAGTAAAGGCCATGGAATCGTACATGTTGCCATTGACACTATTAAAGAGAGTTCGGGTTTGGATTATGTCGTGGGTGGGGGTGCTGAGGTTGGCGATGGAAATGTCGAACGAAAGCGGAAGTAATGTCGGGGGCAGGTGGTCACGTGATATGGGCTTGCCTTGGAGAATGGCGGCGGTGTAATAAAGGGCATAGAAGTTCCAGAATATGTAGCGGTGTTCTTCAAACTCGATCCAGGGCCCGCACGAGGCCTGGGACGAGGCCTGGCCCAGGTCCAATTGGACCGAGTGGGACGGGGCCAATTGGTGCTGACTGACTCTCCCTTCGGTCGAGCCAGTCCTCGCCCAAACAAGCTGCGACATTTCCTCAAACTCCCCCATGTCTCCCTCCATAAACACCTTCAAACACAACAACGACATTGCCCTCAACGACTCAAGTCCCACGACATTGAAACTGTCCATAATCCTCTTTTTGCAGTAATTATAAGTGGAAATGTCGCGGCTGCCAACCAGTAAGCAGAGGACAATACCATAAACGGTGGGGAGGGGATTGGTGGAAATGGAGGCGACGAGTGGGGGTATGGATCGGATGGGGTGGAGGATCGGGAAGATGTGGTGGATTTCTTCCATGTAAAGTTGGATGTGACGAGAGTCTGGACGAGGAACGAGTCCAGGCTCTGGCCGCGTTGGACCTATTTCTGGCCGCGCTGGCCCTCGCCCTGGTGTTAGGTCTAGAGCTGTCCCTAGACTCGTCCCCGTCCCTGGCCCTGGACTCGTTCCTCGTCCAAGGCCAGGTCCAAGGCCAGGCCCCAACCTCCTTTCCAACTCCCCCACCCTCTCCCTCAAACTCCCTATACTCTCGATCCACAGCCTATACTCTCTCACAAACGCCATCTCCCCCACGACCGTATCCAACTCCTCCACTCTCTCCGACATCTGTTTAGCATATCCCGTCTTAAGCCCTGGTTTCTTGATGGCTCGGTAGTGGCACGGGAGATTATGTTTTTTGCAATGGCTGCAAATTGGATGGTCACTATTACACTTGATTTTTTTCTGCTTACAAGCATCACACGCTTTGGCTAGCTTCGTTAGATTACTCATAAAGAGGGCAAAATTTGGGTTAGATTGGTGAAAAAACGGTTTCATTTGGTCAAGTTTAGCCAGAGCCTCCCCCACCAGATCGCATCCGCATCGGGACCCCCACCGACTCCCCCACGCGACTTCGGCGCCGCGCCCCCACGATCTCCCCCACCGCGAATCGGCCGGTTTCGTCACCCCACATTTCGACCTCCCCCACATTTCACCTATTGTCTAATCTCCGATCTCCGCCGTTGCCAGGACACCACTACTGTTCCATTGGTATATATACCATGGCAGCGTAGAGACTACCAGTGCAAGCACTGCTAGTCATGTTCCCCTGGAAACATAACACTTTCACTACTAGAAACCACTTAGAATCGGCTCATAATGAACTCTTTTCTCCGTTAATTGCCGGTTTTTCGCCCGGTGGGGCCCGGGTTAGACTCGAGGGAAGTGCCTCGGCGTGCACCGATGCTGCTGCTGAGTTAGAAGGGTTTCTGCGCCCGTTATGGGGAATTGTCCCTTACATTTGCGGCGGGGGCGAATTTTCCCACCTAGATTTATACCGTAAAGGTCTTGTAAATGGCTGTGATCCGGACCACCCCGAGTTCTGGGGGTACCCCGGCGATATGGACCAGATTTTGGTCGACTTGGCCGCCATTGCTTTCGCTATATGTTTCTGTCCTGACCAGTTTTGGCACCCATTGACACGCCGCGACATGGATGTCGTGGCTGCCTATTTGAAGTATGCCCGCGCGCGACATTTTTGCAGCAATAATTGGAAGTTCTTCAAGGTGTTTATTGACATTGCCTTACAAAGAACAGGGTATACTATAGAAACTAAGTCCACCGAACAGTACCTTGTGGACCTAGAGCTGTACTACCTCGGCGACGGGTGGTACGGGGACGGAAAACCCCACCGTATCGACTACTATAACGCGTTTGCTTTCCATTTCTATGGGCTTATCTATGTAAAGTTGCAAGCTAAACAAGACCCCGACCGGTGTCAACGGTTTATGGACCGAGCCAATCAGTTTGCAGGCCAATTCATCCATTGGTTTAGTGAAGATGGGGCCGCTCTTGCTTACGGCCGGTCCTTGAATTACCGGTTTTCCGTGGTAGGGTTTTGGGGAGTCTATGCTTCGGTATTAGATCCAAATGAAACCCCTGCCATTCCGTGGGGGGTTCTTAAAGGAATCTACCTTAATAACTTCAAATGGTGGGCCAAACAACCAGTGTTCACTTTGGGCTCTAAAGTATTATCTTTAGGGTATTCTTACCCCAATAACTTCATGACAGAACGGTATAACTCGCCGCAATCTCCTTACTGGGCCACCAAAGGGTTTAGTGCTTTGTTCATGAGTGAATCGCATCCGTTCTGGCAGGCAAATGTTGTGCCGTTGCAGCTCTCGGCGACATATTTGCCGGTGGTTGGTATGTACTTTTCTCACCAACCCGCAAACACTATTGCTATAATCAATGGGCCTTGGAATGATGAGTACCAGACGGAAAAGTATGGCAAATTTGCCTATTCCACTCGGTATGGGTTTGGAGTCGTGACCAATCACAGAACGTTCCCCCTAGCTCATTTGGATAACATGTTAGGGTTTAGTTTTGATAATAGACACTTTTTTGTAAGGGAAAAGTATCAAGCGTACGTCAAAGACGGGAAATTGGTGAGCAAATGGGTGCCAGTTGAAGGTGTGGAGGTCGAAACCTGGATCTTTCCAATGGAAAATTACCATATTCGAACTCATTATATTGAGAATCACACACTGAAACCGGTTTTTACCAAAGAAGGAGGGTTTTCTATTGGTTTTGGGACTAAAAATGATAAAAATATCACTTCTGGTCAAGCTGAGACAACTACTGAGGCTGATTATAGTATGATCAGGGACTTGAAAGGGTCTAGAACGGCCAATGTTTGTGTACCTGAGCCAAATGCTAATGTTCTTTATCCCAAGACATTGTTGCCGGAGTTGTTGGGGACGGTTGGGCCGAATTGTGAAACGGTTTATGGGTGTTTGGTGGCAGCGTTTCCGAGGGAGAGCGCCACGGTGCCAGGGGATCTAGCTACCACGGACCGGGACCCGCTGGGTTGGGCCAGGGTTCCGTGCAATGTCGATTCGTTCGATTCGACCGAAGGGAGAATCGACTAGTGTAAGTTATTTGACTAGTCATTCAGCTAGTGTAAGCTATTCAGGGTGTAAAGATGTTTGGAAGGTGTTGTTTAGGGCCAGCCCCAGCTAAAGCTGGTTCTAACCTGGGCCTGGCTAGGCCTGGCTCCGATAGTTCTCTTCCCAAAAATCCCTCCCCCTCACAAACCACGCCGGCAACTTATTACTAGGCGGAAGCCTCAACTTTATTAACCCCACATTGGCGTAGTTTATAGTATACTTATTCAAATTCTTATAATACTTAAAGTCATACTTCTCCCGTAACTTCTTCTCATCAAATTCATTCAAATCTTCTCCTCTAGACATCTTCCGATCCCGTGAAAGCCGCTTCACCAGAGGCGAAATATTGTTATCAAAAGAAGACCTATTGGAGTAGGAAGATATGGGCAGGTTGTAGGAGAAAGAATTCCGAAATATACTGTTGTGTATCGGTCTTTTGGAGTCCATGGACGGTCTTCTTTTGTCAAGATACTGCTTCGCCGCGTTGGAAAGCGTATCAATGGGGCTTCCTGTGATATTTAAATTGTTAAAACTGGTGACAGAGTGTCTTGGAGATGTTCCTGGGGTCAGTTTATCGTCATCACTAAGTTCTACCAGGTTATTTCGTTTTTTTTCCACGATTTTTAGCAAGTTTTCAGGGATTTGGGGAGAAGCTGAGAGGAGGTCATCATCAATGTCGTCATCGTCTATCATTTCTTTATTGTACCAGGGGTCATCAAAGGAGTTTTTGTGGCTCCGAGACCCAATGGATCCATGGGACATGTCCCGTGACATCGACATGGAAATATCTCGTGACAAGTCTCTGGAGATATCTCTGCCGTCTGAGCCAGAGCGGTATGTTTCAGGAGACCGGTCCTGGGCCCGGTTCTCTTTTGGTGCCAGGGCGGCCAGGCCCAGGCCCAGGCCCAGGCCCAGTCCCAGCTGAAGCTGGTTCTGGCCGGCCTGGAACTGTTTCATCTGATCCACCTCATAACTTATCAACTCCACCTCAATCAATTCCAAAAAGTTCTCCGCAAAGTAATTACTCTTAGCACTATTCCCAGTATAAATCCGAAACTCGTTAACTATGGAGTTGAAATTCCACTTTTGCACTCGTCTAAGAATACTCACAAACGTCAGGGTACTATCTACCACCAAAATGTTATACTTCAGGCGATTTAGCACGATTTCAAACGCTCTTTTAATGAGGTTTTTCTCAATCAACATCCACTCGTCGTTCTTTTTGGTGGTGTTGAGGTTGATGAGCTGGAGATTGAGCTGCGGGCCCGGGACGAGACCATCCAGGAATCTGCTCTCATCAGATCTAGTCCCGTCAGATCTAGCCCCATCCGATCTAGCAGTAATGGTAGGAGAAGAGGAAGCACTGGTCCTGGCACTGGACACAGAACTCCCGCTAGAATTCGACTTAACTGGGCGTAAACTCTTCTCATCGTCCTGGCTGGCGGTATTATTTCGCCCCGTGTGGTTGTGATTAGCCACCTTAAGTCCCCCTAAATTGATAAGCTCTATATCGTTTTCGGTGATGAAGGACTTTAAGTTCCGGGGCGGGTTTTCGGCGTCAAGGAGGAGGATGGTCTTGAGCTTGAGGGTTTGGAGGAACGGGAAATGGTCTGGGTCGAGCTTGGAGCACCGGTAGAGGCCTGGTTCGACGAGGCCAAAGTTGTCGGGGGGGACAAGCATGCTAGCGAGTAGCGAGCGAAGCGAGCTATGAGTGTACTATGAGTGTAGCACTATGGCGAAGCAGCTATGTAACAGCTATTTGTAGCTCTATGAGTACAGCTATGAGTACAATTATGAACTCTCTGAGTAATTTGAGTAGAGTCAGAGGCTGCGATATGCTACATCGCGCGAATTGGTGATGCAGAAATTACCCCAAAATTACACACAATAAGCACCACAAAATAGCAGTACACGGACAGTGGCACCAGTTCTAGTACCACTGGTGCTAGAGCTGGTGCTAGGACCACGACAGTGGTGCTAGGCTGGCACTACTAGAACTGTCTATTTAGTAATTGCCCCACTATCTCTGGCAATCTCTGGCAATCTCTGGCACTCCCTGGCCCGTCTGTGTACTGTCAACTGTGTCAACTATTCAACTGTTAGAGTGTTAGAGAATATCTACAACGTGTAAATCTAATGTATATTACGCACACCATATCACCAGATCGCGTCTCACTAGCACTAGGAGACTAGTACTAGTAAAGTGCTAGTGAGAACTCCCTGGTAGAAACTGGTGATGCAGAAGTATGGGATAGTGGCACCTCGTCAAAAGGTGGTGACCTATTTGGGTATAGCATCATATTCCCCATACCCTAAAGCCAAATTGATATTCTGCAAACACTGAGTAGCAGCCCCCTTCAACAAATTATCAATAGTAGCCACAACCACCAACCGATCCTCCTGAGAGTTCACGGCAAACCCTCCTACCACCACGCCGTGCTTACCACTAATATCTCTTACCACCGGTGCTTCTCCAGAAATAGTTATCAACTCTTCTCCTTGATATCTCTCACGGTAAATGTTTCTAATATCTCTAGCACTCAAACTCTTTGGCTTGATAGGAATAGAAATTGTATGGGAGATTCCCTGAAACCATTGAGCAACGTGAGGAGTAAAAGCTACTTGTAAGCCCAATTGACTGCTCATTTCCCGTTCGTGGATATGGTCTGTCAAAGAGTAAGGAATCAAATTGTTAGACAAGTATTTGATATCATTCTTTGGAGAAGGTTTAGTCCCAGCTCCAGAGTAACCACTGACTCCAAAAATGGTAGGAGTGGCAGTAGCATATGGTACCATAGGAGTAATAGCTACTTGACCAGCGGTAGCATAACATCCGGGATTACTTATCTTTCTAGCACTGGCAATCTGTTCTCTGTTAACAAGTTCAGGTAATCCATAAACCCATTCTCCCGTACTATCAAATCTATAATCCGCAGAAAGGTCTATGATCTTGGACTTGGACTTGATATCAACAGATTCAATGGCATCGACAAATGGCTTACAAACCCCGTTCGGTAATGCCATGACCCACATGTCGACTTCCTGGTTTTCTTCAATTCTCTTGATATCTTCGGTTTGGAGGTTTGAGTAGACAATGTTAGCTTTGTTATACCCTTCGAGTTTTTGACCGTTGAGTTCTCGGGAGGACACATAGTTAAGTTCAAGGTTGGGGTGGTTATCGATGAGTTGGATAAGGTTTTGACCAGTATATCCTCTGGCACCAATAAGGGCCACTTTAGACTTTTTGGTATTAGTTCCTTCTTTACGTGGGGGATTTGGGTTAGAGGAAAAGGCCCTGGCACTCGTCAGAAATCCCCTCTTTTGGGTTGGAGAACTAAACACCCCCGACTCCTTGGAAGAAGATAAACTCAGATTACTAGTATCAGTAAACAGTTTAATCAACTTACTAATACTTTCCGTATCCTTAACTCCATACCAGAACAAAATCTCTCCGTTCTTACTGAAACTCCCATCAGACTTCAGAAAGTACCACAGCAAATTGGCATCGTTTTCATTGACAATCCAGTACAATTGATCAAAGTCTTTCTTAATAGAATTGAAGATATTGTCTGTAACATTGTTCAACCAGCCGGTCTTTGAAGATAAGAATTTATCCAACTTTGAGATGTTCAATTCCCCTTCATCTTCTAACACAATAGCCAAAACTTCTAATGGCTCGTCCCCATACGATTTAAAACTAGAGTTTTCCAAGGTTTTAAGGTACGAAGCTACCGATAACTTGCCAGATTTGATGGCAGGATCTCTTAACAAAGCAGATCTTAATAAATCCGGGTTGCCAAAGTCACTCAACGAGTTTCTGTTAATTAGCTTGTACCCTCTTCTAATCAAAGTCCCTGCTCCAGAATCAGTAAATAATTCCTTTTGTAAGTCATCCACATTAATAATAGCTACACTGGAAGATCTAGGCAAGTGTTGCAACAAGTCGTGGATCTCCTTAATCTTCAATTTGGTACCATACTTAACCCAAGATTGTTTCATTAAATCCTCATACTCTTCGTCCAAGTTGATAACACTAACCTTTTCTTTGGTTTCTCCATTGATAATCCCCCCTTTTTCGTTAAGGTACACAATTTTCAACGGTTCAAACTCTCTGGCCAATTCCCCAGCAGCCACATCAGCATTAACATTTAATAATTGCCCTGAAGAAGTCTCAGCTAAAGAGGTTAAAATCGGCAAGTACCCCGCTTCAATACTAGCTTCCACGGCAGATTTGTTCACAGAAGTGATCTTTCCTACCAATTGGTACTTTTCCTGGTCCAAGTACTCAGCATTAAACACTCCAGCCGTGATAGGTCTAGCGTGAACTCCTTGTTTCTCTAAGGCTGTCACAAGTCTCAAATTCTGTTCCAAGAAACAAGATCTCACCACTTCCATAGTCTTTGGGTTGGTGATTCTAATTCCGTCGATATATTCTGGCTCCACGCCCTCGTTTTCCAACAATTCGTTGATTTGAGGGCCGGTTCCGTGTAAAACAATGGGGTAAAGCCCGACGTGGTATAAGAAAGCGAGACACGAGGCTAATTCTGGGAGCTGTTCTGTGATAATAGCACCCCCCACTTTGATCACGGCGAACTGTTGCTGGCTCACGGAGGTGAAGTATTTGAGGTACTGTTCCACTTCCCGTTTTGAGCCGATATTGTTAAGGAGCTGGACGACGGTTGCACGAGTGGAGTACGATTTGGCAGGGCTTGCCCTGGCAAATCTGCTAACACTAGCTTTAGCACCAGCTCTAGCACTAGTTCTAGCACCAGCTCTGGCAACAGCGCCAATTCTGGCACTGGCACTGGCACTGTATTGTCTAGCGGCCTGGGCGGCCATAGACACCTGCTTAACTCGGTTCAAACTAAGCATGTTGGTGAAGAAAAATTTTCATTCAGGTTTATTTTTCACATAGGGTTTGAGTCATGGACGTTTATCAACCAATTTAGGTAATTGGATTAAGCGCGGTGAGAAATCAGTGCCCAGCGAAGCTAGCTCCAGAGCGAAGCGAGTGGGGCTAGCTACCACTAACTAGTACCATACTACAGTAGCACTGTGGTAGTGTAGTACCGTAGTACCGTACTACGGTGCTACTATGGTACTACGGTGTTTCCGTGGCTGCTCTGTCTATTTAGAGAACAACAGAGCTGTTGTTGGCGTGCTCGGCTTAGCTAGTGTATTGTATTTGTGATCTGGCACCGTCTGGCACCGTCTGGCACCGTCTGGCACGAGCTAGCACGAGCTAGGACCAGTTCTGTGCTAGCCTGGTACCTTATATCTAGTTCAGTGGCCCCGTGGCTGTCTTGTGTGTGGCCGTGCCTGCGGCACTGTCCACACAGTCTTCATAAACCCAATTCAACGTCTCACAGTAAACCTCATAGTAAAACTCCATCACTTGATGAAACCTTTGGTGAACCTTCTGAACTCCCTTGAATCTGATTGGTCCAGGAGAGTAAGGATGGAGGAGCACGTGATGTAGCTTATGTTTCAACGTTCGGGCAACTATGGAGTTCTGGTTGGCGGTGTAGTAGATGTCAAACAGGGCGCCATCGGCCTGGCCCTTCGCTAGACCCTTTGTCTGGCCCTTTGTCTGGCGGTCCTGGCTAAATCCCGGCCTAGCTCTCTGGCTAGGTCCCTGGCCCGCTTCGGTCCATGTTTTCCACAAGTAATAGTAAAGGGTTTTGCTGAAGATCTGGTTAACCTCGTCCCGTATTTTCTCTAGTTCCCCTAAGATCATCTTGTTCAACTCGTCCTCCACCACCTCATAGTACAACAAGTTCCTAAGGAATAGCGATTTGAAGAAGTGTTTTATATGGCTTTTTGGGGTGTCATTTAGGTTAATGGAGTTTGGATTGGATATGGAAAGTTCTATGCCGTTTTTTAGGATGAAGGTGTAGAAACGGGGGAATTTTAGACAGGCCGCCCCAGTTCTAGTACCGCAGGTGCTACTGGTGCTAGAACTGGTGCTACTGGTACTAGAACTGGTACTGGCACTAGTGCTAGCACCAATGCCAGCACTTAGGAGAATATTCTCAAACTGTCGAAACGTTTCAAAGTCCATTTGGTGTCTTTTGTACCACAAAACAAGGAGGTAGCTTGCCACACTATGGGTTTCACTAGGTCTGCCAGGCCCAGGGCCAGTGCTATGCCCCGTGTGGCCACTGGTGATCCATTGGTCTGTGATCTTTTCACCAGTTATTAGCTCCAAATCCTTTACTCTGGTGATATCAGCAGGCTCCAAGAGGGTTTCAAGGTCCATTAACTCGTCACATGACCCCCTGTGTCTTTTGTGTCCATTGGCTCCTTGTCTGGTGCCTGGTCCCTTGATTCTTTGGTGAAAGTGTCGGTTGTATTTGAAATGTCTCCACTTGATCAAGCAAATTGGCGGAGTCAAAAACTTCTTATGGTTGACTCTAATCGCCACACAAGTAGAATCATCTGTGACTCGTTCGGAACACCTGACATAATTCCACCTTCTAACTGGCCCAGTCTTCCTCGTCTTCTCCATGGCCTCATAAAACCAGCTGAGCATATTCAAAAACCGGAGTCGAACCGGGTTATAGGGATCCAAAATGTCGGTGACGGGCTGGTGGAGAAGGGTGTGGAATCTTTGGTGAAGGTTTAGTATGACTTTGTGGATGCTGATATCTGTGGGATCTGATAGGTTTGGTAAGGAGTGAAACCTGGTGATTTGAAGCGTGGAAAGGTCCATAAGCTTTAGGATAGTGTTAGACAAGGGGGGTTTGTTCTGGAGATTTGGCTCCCTTTTGAGCTGGTTGACCTTTAGCTTCATTACCACCAACCTTACTTTGGCCCTGGTGCCGTCTAGGGCCAGTATATAGGGAGACTGGAGCTGGGCCAGGGTCTCGGCCAGGGTCTCGGCCAGTAAGGAAACTGGGGTCAATTTCGCCCTTTTTGTGTCCATTTTTCGGGCTTTTCGTGGTCTTGCAGTAAGTGGTTAGTGTTCTGCTTGTAGAGCCAGTAGTATTGTTTGGATGGTGTGATAGAAAGTAGGGATGTAGTTGGGATCAATAGATGGCTGGCTGCGAAATTTAGATTTCGCAGCATCTAGCTTAGCTAGCTCCAGTGAGCGAAGCGAACTGGTTCTAGCCTGGTGCAAGGATTGTGCTACATGGTACTAGGTCGTATGGTGCTATGGTACTATTGTATGGTGCTATGGTACTATTGTATGGTGCTATGGTACTATGTGGTGTTTATTGTGTAGGCCCAGTTCGCTTCGCTCACTGGACCTAGGCTCTATAATACAATGCTATGCTACTTCTTTCTCTCCTCAAGCGAGTTTCTATGAGAATTGAAACTGGAACCTGAAGGATTGGAGTTCGGGGTATGGGTTCCGGAATTAACCCCCGAATTTGGTTGGGATTTGTTCGACAACTTTAGGTGTGTTAGTATACTGGAGATGGAGTTCAAATTTGACGCTTTTTTGAAGATGGGGGAGCCAAAGGAGGTGTGGTTGGAGGGGGAAGGTGATAAGGCAGGCGATACCGGGGATTTGGGCCTGGAGCCCACGGAGCTGACCGACACGGGGCTCGAGGGTCTGGATTTCTTGAATTTTAGGGACCCAGGGAAGAACTTCTTGGAGCTATTGGAGTCATGGGAGCCATTGGACGAGTCGGTGGCAGGGTGGATAGGGCCAGGTGGGGCGGAGGCAGGTAGGACGGAGGGGGCCGGGGGCCGGGGCTCCTTATACCGAATCGAATTCTGAGACGTCGCCGACTCAGGAGACTTACCCAACCCACAATCACAACTTTCACACGGCAACTTCTCACACTCTCTTGTCTTCTTGATAAACGGATAGTACACATTATCGTTTAACAACTGCAAAATCTCGAGTTTGGCCTTTAAGAACACGCTTGGGTTCGGGAGGTGTTGGTTGGCATGGAAAGCGTCCACCACGTCGAGAATGGACCTAGAAACCGAGTTTGAAAGGTTGATTTGATACTTTGAATCTGGAAGGATAAAAGACGCTATAATAAACTGCAAATACTTCACAAGCACTTGCGGGTCTTGGAAGGTATTTTCATCGGAATTCGGGCTGGAAGAAGCTTTGGAAAGGTCTGAAGCCTTTGAAACCACGTCGGAGTCCAGGTCCATTTCCAAACTCAACTGTTTGTCTCTCCAGTCATCCCAATAGTTTGAATTTGGCGGGTCAAAACTGGTGATGTCATCGATAGTGGAAGCAAAGTAGTTGGTAGGGAAGTTTTCCACTGATTTGAACGAGTTTAGCGTGTTTAGGCTGTGAATACTATTCTTTCTATTATTTAAAACTGGCTTTTCATGGAATAATTTGTTAAAGATAAACTCATAGTTATATATGGAAATAAGGAAATTCAAGTTTTCAATACAATGCAAGGATTTTATAAACGTTTTAAAGTTCTTCACCAATTCAACTTTGGCGGAATCTTCTAATTCGTTGATACTAAAAAGAAAACAGTCGTTCAAAAGCTCATCAATAGTGGGAAATTTTGAGACCTCAGGCTCATTGTGACAGTAGTCAGAACAATAGAGTTGCTGCGACTGAAGGTGGTGGGGGTATTGTAAACTCATGGATAGTTTCTAGAAAGAAAAGACCCTGGATATATATAAACGGAAAATTTTTACTTCTCTACAAAGATTTACGAACTTGGCCATATAGATTCCAGAATTGCACCACTGTTGCTAAAGTTCAGGGTTGCAGAAAACGGTTTTCCTCGAGTTTCTTTTTCCGCCCTTGAATTGCTTTTTCCCTCCGCTTCCATGCATATATCGTGCATGACGCGTGGGACGAGTCAATTTTGGGTAAGACATTCATAGACATTTGGGCCTCGCTTCCTTAAACTCTGTAGGGGCACCGTAACGAACCAGGTTTCATAGGGAGCAATCCCGACTAAAATGGTACTGGCAAGCGAGACAACAATCCTGCGGCAGTTATAACCGCAAAAAATATAATTAAACTTGGAATCATCAAATATAATGGTTCGAAGCCGTAATTTGATTAACTTGTTGGGTGATGTTGGGGTAATTAATTTGTCAATCCTAAGGCGTGCCTTTTTTTCATCTTGCCTTCATCTGGTGGCTATTGTTCTCCAGGATCGACAGCTTGAGGTTGCATTGATCCCAGGATTGCTTTTTTGTCGTTATGCGAGTTTTGCGCTTTTGCCCGCGACATCTGGGCCACAGTTTCTTTTTTTGGCCTTGACCGGATTTATCAATTGGCCAGCCCTAGGAGCGTTAGCGACTGGGCTGGTACCAGGTTTAGCACCGCTGGTACAGCACAATGTCACCTGAATTGTGCTGTACTAGCAGTAGAAACTCACTGGGTCGTGTAAACGTGGAATTTGGGCCATTTGGTGGAGTGTCTGGTCGTGTGATTCTAACTCCGCTGCTCCGTCAGCACTAGCCCGTCCGCACTAGCCCGTCCGCACCAGCCCGTGTCTTGTGGCACCACCCGTCGCACCAGCCCGCACCACCCATCGCACCAGCCCGCACCACCCATCGCACCAGCCCGCACCAGCCCGCACCAGCTGCCAGTCGCACACCTTACGTAATCGCTTACGTAACCCTCGCGGCGCAACCCCGGATTTCGGTCCTACCACCCAAAAGCCATCTATCCCTTCAACCCAAACCCCAATCATTCCTATAACTCCTCTAGTACTATCCTACTCTACTCTCTACCACCCTACCACCATATCCCCCACTTTATTCCCCCACTTTATTCCCCCACTTTAGTGCCAGTGCCCACTTAACTAAGGCCGGTGTTATCTTATCGGCGTGCGCGGCCCAATCATCCCTGAATCATTTAAGGGATATCTCACTAATACTCTCTCACAACTACCCCAACTAACACTAACAACTAACATTTAATAACAACAGTAGATTCTAGCAGGATGTTAAGAACAATCGTGGCCCCAACCAGGTCTGCTAGGTCCATTGGCCGGTCCGCTAGGTCCAGTGGCCGGTCCATTGGCAGGTCCAATGGCGCCAGAAGTCTTATCCCTTTAGCTACACAAAGACATGGCTCTAGAACCCACAGTACTGGGTCTAGTGCCAGAGATGCTAGCACCGTTGGTGCTAGATTTCTTGCTACTAGCACCGGCACCGGTACCGGCGGCGCCAGTGCCGTGGAGTACGAACTCGACCTAATTACTATGAAGAAAACTCCAAAACCCCAAAACCCCCGCACCTTAACCCATAATCTTATCAACTTCAAAGTGGTCAACTCCAACGTCGACCCCGCCATTATCACCGCCGCCATCACCAAAATTAACACCGCCTTCCCCCCAGACATCACCAGTTTCGTGTTACGGAACACGTTGGAGTTGACGGAGTTTTTACGGTTTATTCAAACCTCATACGATTTCAAAATCAAATCGTTTGACCAATTGACCACCGTCGAGTTGCTTAACTGCTTGTACATCTTTAAGGATTACTATTTAAAGAACAAGATCCCCAGCATCAACAAGTACAATTTTGTGAACTATAACGTGATGTTTGGCGATTGCTTAAAGTTGTTGAAGCTTCATCCAGACTGTCCTCAAGTGTTGAATGAGGTTTACCTTATCAATCACTATGGCATGGACTTATTGAGTAAGGATTTCGGCAATTACTTGCAAGAAATGGACTCTTTGACCAAGGAATTTGACTTTTCTCGCTTGTCATTGGCCGAAATCGTAGCTTCTATTGATATGATTATTCGGGATTTTGATAACTTGGTGCCTGCTAAGTACGATGACAACTTCTTTAGATTGTTGGTTCAGATCAATAAGTATAAGAACTTGAAGTCCGTGTTACAAGGCTTCTCGGGGCTTCCAGTAGACTTATTAGGCTTGATTCAGAGCCAGAAGTTTAGAGACATTGTGGCCACTATCAAAGAACCGTTTGAGCTTAACAAAAGTGATTTGTTTCTTCTTAAGTATGTCTTGGAAGACCTGAACCTTACGGTGTGCCAAATTATCACCAGGTTGTACCAGCTTAACGACCAGCAGTTCAAACCTATCTACGAAACTCTTGTCAACTTAACTAGTAACGGGTTTCTTGGGATTTATGATAAACCGTTACAGTTTTCGCTTACCAAGTTCAAGATTTCCAAGGATTTGAAGCAGAATTTCGATTTTTCTATGGTTTTTAAGTACAATTTATACGACTTTGTCGATGAATTAAAGATTTTAAAAGCTATGGACGTGGATTTATCAGACCAAAGTTGTTTAGAAGCGTTTGATGAGTTGACGTTAGCCAATGATAAGTTGGTGGAACGGTTTAATTCATTATTTGTCGAGTTATCGGGGTTTTTTGAAATCTTACCCTGGGATTCTACCGACTGTCTTAACCATTTGATTACCAATAAAAACTGGAAAGATTGGTGTCAGGAGATTGCCAGTTCCAAAATGCCCTTGATGCTTATTGATTATTCCAATTTGTCGGATTATGGGTATAAAGCCATTGAAATCTCCACTGAATTGGCCAATGTTTTACCGCAAATGGCCCAGTTTTCGGTGGATAATAACGTTAGCATGTCGGTGTTGTCTTTAGATTACTTGCTAGCCCTTTTTAACGATGGAGGGTTGAAGAAGTTGTATTTAAACCATGGGGGAACCGTTTATTTGAACAACCTCCAGGATTTGATTACTGATTTCAACCATTTGAAGTATAATCTTGTGAATTACGATCTCAGCTCCATCAAGCACCAAGAAGGAGTGCCCTTTAGCCAATTTAACCACTTTCAATTGGTTAAACACTTTGGGTATTACCTGGAACTTATCACCAACCCGTTGATTTTGGATAATTTACTTGAGCTATACACCAATACCAAGCCAGATATCGTGGCTACCATGGTCAATGAGTTGCCCAAGTACTCGTACGAGCTTGAGATCTTTAGAACCGACGAGTTGAAGAAGAATTATGGCGTCTGTGACTTTGGGGAGGTGGTGTTCTTGTTGGACAAAAGAATCAAGGAGATTTTAAGTAATCTTAATTCCAATCCCACGTCCAGACTCAACTTCAACAACGTGGAATCGTTCCTTATGTTGCAGAGAATCTTAGGAGATATCCACCGGCACCTGACCAGCGAAGACCAGTTTCACGTGAGCCAGCTTGATGGGTTGATCAAGTATACTCAAGTTCCAGACCATTTCCAGCTTAACAACTACGTCAACGACCTTGAGTACTTGAGACACCATTTGAACAAGCCGTTCAGAGACTGTTCCATTGATGAGGTGCTTGTGAAATTGGAAGAATTGCTGGAAGCTTCGACTTTGGTGTTGGATAAGAACTTGGTCAAGTTGTCTATCAAGTTGCAACAGTTGTTCCGGCTCAATGGCGGCGACACGTCGGTGCTTGACACGGTAATCCACAGCCAGGCCGAGTTTGAACGGCTTGAAGCCAGGTTAGGCCCCAAAGAGTTTCTGTATGACTTGGGAATCCAGAACTATGCCCAGGAGTTGGGTGTGGTGAGAGATTTAGCGGGAGCCAGTTTTGAATCGCTTAGTTCGGACCAAGTTTTGGCATTTTTGGATGAATGTCGTGGTAAGGGTCATTCTTACACGGAACTTTATCATAAGTTACAGGCTTTGTTCATGATTAATAATGATCTGACGGGTATTTTGGATAAGTTAGTTGAGGAATCTGACCTGGAAGCTAGTGAAACTGGTACCGAAACTAGTACCAGCACTGGCCAGGGCCAGACAAGAACTGGACAAGTAATTGATGAAATGAATGGCAAGTTCAAGTACACCCAGATCCCCGACTACATTAACATCCATGACTTCACCAACGAGTTGGAGATTCTTTTAGTCGAGCTAGGGACAGAAAGGTTTGAGATTTACACTGATTTTGAAATCTTGGACCATTTGGATAGACGGATTGAAGAGGTTTTGAACATCAGTTCCCTTACTAGAGATACGGATGATAATGACGCCTTGATTGATTATAATAACATCGACAACTTTTGTAAGCTTAACAGCAGACTCAAGGAGTTATTTGCTATCAATGGTCACAACACTCAGGTATTGGATTCTGTGCTTAATAGTGAACGAGTTTTCAAACAGTTTGAAGAGAAGAAACTGGCCCCCTCGTCCTCATGTCCAGGTCCGTATAGGCAACTTCCTGACGACTTTAGACTCCAAGAGTTCATTCCTGAAATCACTCAACTCAAACTCCAGCTCAACTCTGAGTTCCGCTTTGTTCCTAGCCACACGGTTCTTGAAACCGTCCAAGAAATGGCTTTGAATGAGCGTAAGTTCAACTTGGACAAGCGCCAAAACCTCACCAAGCTCTTGAAGAACTTGACAATTCTCTTTGGATACAATGGACACGAGACTTCTGTGTTGGATAATATTCTTTTGAACCACGAAGCCATCCAGAACTTGAAACCTAGCACCAAGAATGAGTACCAGAGGTTTTTGGAGAAGCATTTGACTCTGTTGCAGTCGCTATTTGCTGCTACTGGTTGGCAGAAATACGATTTGGTGGACTTTGCTGATTTGACACCAGAGGAATTTGTTAGTAAAGTGGACAAGTTTGTTGAAGACGTCAAGGTTAACAATAAGTATCAGTATCCTAGCACCATGGCTTTTGCTAGTGATTTGAAACACATTTATGGTGTGGACCCGCTTAATTTACCGATTTTATTGGCCTTGACCAAATCAAATAAGACTAGTAAGGAGATTGAGGACTTGAGAGATGAAATGGGGAAGTTTATGGAGAAATTGGCTAAAAATAGAGATCTTTATGGTAAAGAGGAGAATGAGTATAAAGAGCGGGTGGAAGTTCCGGTGGAAAGGTTTTCTATGGATGAGTTTAGGCCTAAAGTGGACGAAGGACGGGACGAGGCCAGGGACACCAGCCAGGCCAGTGGCCAGTCTGGTATCTCGTCTGGAATCCAGTACAACCTGACTGTCAAAGACATCAAAGAACAGATGAATGAAAGTGACGACCTTTTCTTTAGAAACCAACTCTTCCATGCCCTTGAGGACCATCCTAACTCCCAAGAAATGGAAGAAATCATGGCTCTTACTCCCGAGAAAATCAGACAAACTTACACCAAACAGCCTGAAATCCTGAGTTACCTTGAGAAAATCAACAAGGAAAAGAAGCACAAGGAAGAAGAGAAATTCAGACAAACCAAAGCTTATGAATGGAGTAAGATGAAGTCAAGTTCCAACCGAAGTTTGGAGTCCAGAAACTTTTTTGATCCGCTTCCAAACCCCACTAGTTTACACAATGCTCGGTATCTTTTATTAACTATGGATGGAGAAAAGATTGTCTCTAAAACAAACCCGTTAGGAAGCAAACCGTTTGAAGATATTGTTGATGTTTTAAATAAGTTCAAAGAAGCTGAATTGAATAAGTTTGTGAAGAATATCAACAAATTACAGACAAAAGACTGGAAGTTGATTGGTGGGAATTCCAGTAACTTTGGTCAGTATTTGGTGTTTGTGAAGGTGAAGGACGAGGAATCGGGGTTGTTTAGGAAGTTGAAGTCGGTATTGGCTATGACAGGGGCTACTTTTATGGTATTAATTGGGTTGAATTACTGGTTAGATGAGCCCCAGGGCCAGAAACAGACCCAGCAGGAGAAACAGACCCAGCCAGCTCCAGAACCGGTGCCAGAACCGGTGCCAGCTGCACCAGTTCCTGTGCCTGACTCTGAGCCTGTCCCTGTCGCAACTTCTCCAAAACCAAAAGGATGGTTCTGGAGATAGCATGGAGTATAAAATGAAAAATAAAAAAAAATAAGGAATGGAAGGAATTAGTATGGGGAACGGTAGGAATGGTAGGAATTACATATTGTTTAAAATAAATTTATTCGTATAACTATATCGTATAACGTCGTGCTAGCTGGTGCTAGGCTGGGCTAGTCTAGTGTAGTGCTAGGCTAGTGCCTACTCGGCCTACGGCCTCGTTAGGCACTCATTTCCTGATCAACCAGTAGCAGCTCTTGATCCTTAGAAATATAAGTAAACTTTATCAGATTAATCGCCCCCGTAGTCCCGTTCCACTCTCTCAAATACTCCACCGTGACGTCATCATTAATATTCGGGATCTTAATCCCCGTCTTATAAATCTCTTGATCGTAGGCTATCTTCTCCTGTAAAATCTTTTGTCTATTACTTATAGGTCTTCCTGGTCTATGGGCCTTCTTTAACTGGTCAAATTCTTCATCAAATCTCCCAAGAAAGTTTTCTATATACGCCTTCATCTCTTCAAGCCCAAATACCTTTTTTTCCGGAACTTGATTGATTTCTTCTTGGATATATCGATAAATCATTAAATCATTTTGTTTTTGCTCTAAATGAACTGCTTTTCTATGGGCCAATTTCTCTTGCCGTAACCCGGCCCGGTTCAACTGTTTAAGACTCCGGCCCTTGGGGTGGATGGCTCCTTTGGACTTGGTCACTTTTTTATTGACTTTATTGAAACTCCGTTGTAATGGCATGCTAAAGAACTACAAATACTATCTCATCTCATCTCATCGTATCACCTAAGTACTAGCATATTTCGCGGGTCGTGCGTGCCCAAAAAGATTTTTCACATTGAGGAGAACATCACCAAAACTAAACCAAACCCAAACCAAAACTATTACTACAGTACAAAAATGGTCAAGTATACAGAAGAACAATTGTTGGAGTGGAGAGAAGAAGCCTACATCCCCCAATCCCAAGTCCTTGACGCGTTCAACAAATTAGTCGAAACCGTCGCCGAAGAGTTCCAGAAATTGGCCGACAAGAACAACTTCAAAAAGACTGGCCGCAGTGGTGATACTTTTATTGACGAACACGGAAACGAAAGAACCTACAACTACTTGAACAGAAGAAGAGGGTCCAGAAGCAACAAGCCATTGAAGAAGAAGGCTACGGAGGTGGCTGTGGATGACGATGGTTGGGCTACTTTAACTACCAAAGGAAAGAAATCTTTTGGTGAAGAAGGCGTGGATGACAGAGAAGCGTTCAGAGAATCGGTCAAAGCCGAGATGAAGGTTAAGCCTAACAATAAAAAGTTGGGTTCTTCCAAGGCCGTTGATTCTAGAGATGTGGTGGCTGATAAACAGACCAATAAGTTCAATGCTTTTGCCGCTTTGGACGGGAGTGATGAGGATGAGGATGAAGAGGATGATGAATAGTTAATACACACTGTACACTACTAGATAGACTAGACTCTACTATATTTTACTATACTGCTGTACTTTCACTTACTATCGCTCTAGAATCCTCTCACTAGCTGAGTATTGTACGGCCTGGTACGACCTAGTTCTGGCTAGTTCTGTCTAGCATCAGTGTTTAGCACTAATATCAAGCCTATACTGTCCCTAGTACTCCTCTACCCTGTCTCTACTCATTAATCCCACCTTTTCACTTAGGTCTTCTGTCTCGTTAAATCCCTGATATAAGTGCTTACATAATTCTTACATAATCCATGCTTACATAATCACACTGTAAAGTATCTTATCCATTAGTACATATCTATACAATAAACTCCTCGTCGTCGTCCAAATCGTCCAAAATACTATCCACATTCCGCGTGGCCATCTGCTTGGACAACACGCTTCCGGGCGTGGTGCTGGTGTCGGGCTTATGGTCTGTCAACAGGTCTTTAATATCACTAACTTTGGGAGGAGGAAGGATTTTGTCTGTCATTATAGACCCATTGCTGTGGTCGACATTTCCATTCCCATTGAAACTGTTACCATTGCCATTGAAACTGGCACTGCTGTTTCTTAATCCCGAGTGAATGGAAGCTATATCGGCCAGTTTTCCTAACCCCAAATTAGACTTAAACTCATCATGGGACGAGTTGGACGAGCTGTCAACGGTTATATGATTGGGGTGTCCGTTGCTGTGTCCGTTAGAGTGTCCGTTTTTGTCCTGGTCTAACAAATCGTCTGTCAAAACATTCAAAATCAACGGCTTTTGAGCATTCAACCATTTGGTTAAAAACTCATTTCCAGCAATAAAATCGTGCATTTCTTTGCGGGTTAAAGCAGTAAAACTTGCCTTGAAAGATTTGGAGATGTTGGTGGTGGGAACAAACTCTTCCATCCACAAGTCATTTTTGATTTTATAATTAATATTCTGGTTTATGGTTGTGAAGAAATCTGATTTCAGAATATACTGAGCCACATCATCAGAGTATTTGTTCTCGATGATTTCAAGCGAATTCTTCAACACCACTTCAGCAAAGTTATCTTTAATAAGATCTGGTTCCGAAGCGTCTTCACTCACCTCAGGAAGAATCCAATGGAGGTAGAACGGAATGAAGTTATTCAAGAAATTGACCCCGAAAATCGATGCCAAATGGTTGGAAATAATCAAAAATCCATTACAAACACTCGTGTCCATATCGGTAGAGTTGAGACAGTGGTTTAAAAATACCAAGTAGCAGGACACAAAGTTGGTGGATTCACTGATTAATTCATTGAAATCAGGACTCAAAAAGTCAATGGTATTAGTATTAGCCTTCAACTCGGTGCTGGTTTTCAATTCCTTAGTTAAAAACGTATCAAAGATTTGAAGGTACGACAACTGAATATCATTGACTTGTTCAGCAGATAAAGAAGCATATAACTTGTTCAGATCCTTAGGTTCAATCAACATCAAACTCAGTTGCCAGTGGTCCAACCCCACGTGATTTCTGTTGATATTACTTTTAGACGGAGCTTCCGTCAATGTTTCAAGAATATTGGCCACACAATCCAATAACACCATGACGTAATTGTATACTTTGTTAGGGTCCTCGTCCGCAGAAAACTCCAAAGTCGAGCTGATTTTAAAGAAAATTTCATACACGGAGTCAGGGACTTGGTCAAAGTAGTAGACATGAGTAGCGATATTGGTAATAATATCTTCATAGATTTGGGATAACTGGTGTAATTCATCTTCCTTGATCTTATCTGCCTGTTTAAAGTATAAATTCTGGGTCAAATCCAACACATTTTGAATCAAATCAGAAATCGATAACCCAATCATATTGACATTGGATTTCAATAATCCCGAAAGGTGGTTGGCATAATGTTTTTGTAAGTCCACCTTGACATTTTCAGCGCTAGATAACTTGATCAAGTTTGATATTAACGTGCTTAATACAGCGAATCTCAATTGTACCGGAACCCAGGTGGTACAAAGTTGTAAAAACTTCAACTTCCACTCTTGGTCGAACGAGTTCTGGAACGTGTACCGGATCACCTGACTGGTGGCTTCGGTAATTAAACTGGTAGAAGAAGTGTTGAAGATGGAATTTAACCCGGCCACAGATTCATCGTGTAAGTCATCCATATCAATGCTATCGTTTTCCAACGCATCGCCAATATGTTGCTGAACCTGAGCACTTTTTGTCAGCTGGATCTTCGTTAATCTCCCGCCGTCGTCATTGGATTTAACTGCCAATAATGAGTTTTTCTGGTCGGTTTCATGGAAAGTGTTGATTAAAATCGGCATGATTTTCGTCAAAAACTCCCGGCCAAACTCAAGATTGTACCCCAAACAAGAAGAAAGGTGCTTGCACGCCATAAGCGAAATCATTTTCCATTCCAAACTGTTAGGGCTTTTGGTCTTGGAATTGTTCATGCCCACGTTAATGATTTTATTGCTGAATTGGGACATGGAATCCACAAATCCTTTATCTCCAGCAAACAACCCACCTTCTAAATTAGTGCACAAAGTTCCATAAGTCTGGAGCACGGCTTTGACCAATGAAAGGTCGTTATTCTTCAACGAAAGATCAAGAATCGACACCACGTCGGTGGCAAATACATCTAAATTATCCACACATTTCTCAATTAGTTCAGACACAATACTTAACGTCACTTGAAGGTTCCCAAACTTATTCTTATTGGAATCAGACACCGTCTTTTTGTTAAGAAACGCTATGACTTTCTCTAACTTGACTCTTCTGGTGCTGGCGTAGTAGAGAAGGTAACTGAGCTCGGACGAGTTTGGTTTTTTTTCAATTCCTTTCCCGGGAGGGTAGCATTGGAGAATTAATTTCTGGTGTTTGGAGTGGAACATAGCAGGCATTGTAGATTAGACTAGGGTGCTAGTACTGAATGTCTTACCAATTGGTGCTAGGTTACAAGGGCGCTGGGTCAAACTGGCGCTAGGTGCTAGGCTGGTGCTAGGCTGGTGGTGCTAGAACTGGTGGTGCTAGAACTGGTGGTACTAGAACTGGTGACAGTATTAGTTGAGTGTCCAATAAATCGGTATGCTTTCACAGGTGAGTGGAGAGAGCGTGCCCCGGATAATGTTCTCGCGCTTATGAAATTTTACCCATCGCAGTTGTTTCGCAGCTGAAGTTGTTCTTTACTATGGCCCCGATTTACGTGAAAGGTGGGGTATGGACCAATGTTGAAGATGAAATCCTTAAGGCAGCGGTCCAGAAGTATGGGCTTACGCAGTGGTCTCGTGTGGCGAGTCTTTTGACCAAGAAAAGTGCCAAACAAGCCAAAGCCAGATGGAATGAATGGTTGAATCCTAAGATTAAAAAGGATAGTTGGAGTAGGGAAGAAGATGAAAAGTTGCTTAATTTGGTGAAGCTTTTACCCAACCAATGGCGAAGTATTGCTCCTATAATGGGCCGGACCGCCACCCATTGTGTGGAACGGTACCAGAAGTTGTTGGATGATAATGATCTGGATAGAGATGAGGGTTCAGATGAAGAGGAAGTTAAGATCTCCGGGCCAGGAATTGAGTCTCTACCGGCTAGTGGCAATACACATGTGGGGGATTTGAATATAAACCCAGAAAGTAAGCCGGCCCGGCCTGACGATGAGGAGTTGGAAGATGCCGATAGAGAAATGTTATTTGAAGCCAGAGCTAGGTTAGCTAATACTAAAGGGAAAAAGGCTAAACGGAGAGAACGGGAAAAGATGTTGGAAGAAACCAAGCGGATTTCTTTACTTCAAAAAAGAAGAGAGTTAAAGGCTGCTGGAGTTAGTAGTAGTTTAGTCCTGAAAAATAAGCAGAAAAGTAAAGAATTTGATTATAATGCTGATATTCCCTTTGAACATACCCCGCCTGCGGGTCTTTATGATACTACAGAAGAAGATATCAACAGTGATTTGGTGAAGACGCGATTTGAGAAGGATGTGTATCATAAGGGGTTAGCTTCAGAAAAACCAAAGGGTAAACGCGACCGGAAAAAGCTGGTGAAGCAGATTGAGGGTGCGGCAGACGTAGACGAACCCCCTGCTAAAAGATCAAAGCTTGAGTTACCGCATGTGGAAGGGGATTCTCGGCCACAGTATGGCACCACGGAATTGTCTGGGGTATTCGAAACGCCAAAGGCCAAAAAGTTGGATATTGATGAAAGAATTAGCCAAGCTACGGAGGAAATCAAACACGCTCAAGCGCAACAGTCTTCGTTATTGGCTAGTGACAGTGTTTCGGGGGGTAGGAAAGAGTCTTTGAGTGCAAAGCAGAGGGTGAAGATGATAAGGAAGTTGGTGGCAGAAGAGTTTTCTCGATTACCTGTTCCAAGGGTCGAGTTTCTTCCACTTGACACCCTGCTTGTTGAGACCTCTGACCCCAAGGATCTTGTGAAAGATCTGAAAGATCTGAAAGAACCTGAAGAAACTACCAAAGAAAACCTTGGGCAAGGAAAGTCCCTGGTGGTGCAACGGAACTTGGAAATCCCCCACCCCAACCAGCTAACTAATCCTAATCTCTCTGGAATCGATAAAGAAATTGCCGAAGAATTCCAAGCCTTAATCAAATCTGATTATCGTAAATATGTGGACCCCACCTTCGATTCCGTCAAAGGTTTGTCGGTAGATCCCCAAATTTTACGACAAGTCCAGGCCGAAATACACCAAAAAGTAGGAGATTCAACCTCACTCCATCCGGCAATAAAAGAATACCAATTACCGCAAGATCCCCAAACCATCAGTGACGTCATCACCACCACTGCCCAATTAAAACAACAAGCCCAGAGATTACAACAAGGGTTGTATGAACAGGGGAAATATGAAGACACCACACCAGTAATGGCACGCATTAACGAACTTAACGAATTGTATGATAGAGCAGCCATTGAGTATAAAGTATTCAGTGACATTGCGAGAAATGAAGAGGTTATTATGGAAGCTAGGGCCCTGAGACTTCAGAGGTCAGTGGACTCTGTGGTAGAAAAGGAACGCCAATTGACTGCCCAGAGACACTAGCGCCCTAGTGCTGGCACCGCCAGTGCTAGTCCACATGCAGGGTCCCCCCATCCTATTTATAGACTAGTAAATATATAACCAAGCCCATCAAACCAGTTGGTACCATTCCAGTACCACTCGTCCCAACCTCGCCCCACCTACTACCCCTCCTGCATCCAAACCCCCATATCCGCATTTAGTTTATCGCCGGTTCTGCGACGAGGCTGAACTCCATATTAACTCTGCTCATACAAAGAGATAGACAACCCCAGAACAAGCAATGAATAGCAACTTGTTATACATTCCGTTCCGAACCACCAAAGACGTGTCGCTCGGCGAAGAACTACGAGCCATAATCCGAAAAGACTACTTCCAATCGCCCAATATCTTTGAGAATGATTTGAGTCAACTCACTAAGATTCGCCACAAAATCCGCCATTTAAAAGACGGACAAGTGGATAAATCAGTAGAAATCATTGTCAAACATTACTATATTCAACTTGTCAATCTCACCAAGAAGTTCTCCAATGAAATCATTGAGTTTCTGTGGTATGGAACCTTGGGATATAAGCCTCAGGGACCTTATAAGTTACGGTCGCTAAAATTTGAACAGTATAATATTATCTACCAACTAGGAAGTTTGTACTCACAGCTCGGCCTCAAAGAGTCTAGATTCACTGACGATGGCTTGAAACGGGCCTGTAATTACTTCCAGCAGTCAGCCGGGTGCTTTGAGTTTCTAATTGAATGTATGGATCTGGAACCTCAAATTGGCCAGAATAACGACCTTTCTCGGGATACCTTAACCCATTTAAAGTATTTAATGTTAAGTCAAGCCCAAGAAAGTATTTGGCAAAAGGCCATCAACTCCAATATGAAGAATTCCATTATCTCCAAATTAAGTATAGAAACATCTAAACTCTATGAGTTTGCTATAGAGTATGGCAACAAATCAGACTTTATCAAGTTAGAATTCGTTAACCATTGCTATGTAAAACATTATCATTTCCTCAGTGCTAGCCATTATAGACAGTCGTTGATCAGTCTCGACAATTCCCAGTATGGTCACCAAGTAGGCCATTTGAAAAAAGCGTTGATATCGAGTGAAAAGGGGTCCAAGTACAAAAGCTATGTCAAGCCTTTTGTGGTGGAAGACTTGCAAGGGTTATCTACCATGATCAAGGATAGTTTGCGGTTGGCTGAACGAGATAATGATTTGATTTACCTTAAACCCATCCCGGATTTGTCCACGTTAGTCATCACCTCCAATGCCAATATGGTTAGTCCTATCCTCCTAGAAGAACTTACCACTCCTATGAACAGCGACAGGCTTTTCTTGAAGGAATTGATTCCGTATCTCATTGTGCAAATCTCTTTGGCCTATAGAGACAGACAAGATAGCTTTATCTTGGCCAGAGTGTTGGAACCGTTACAAGCATTGAACAAAATGATGAATTACTTTCTATCCGAACGCCAATTGCCTGCTTCAATAGATTCGATTCAAAAACCAGAGAATTTGCCTGAATCCATCATCCATCACTCCCAAGACATTATTACCTACGGAGGCACCAAACTCATTGAAGACTTGTATGATAACATTCTTCAGTTATCGTCAGAATGTAGAGACATTTACGATGGGTGTCAGCAACGACTTATTGTGGAACAAGAAGAAGATGAAGTGTTTAGAGAAAGACATTCGAACTGGGTTCGGCCTACTTCCTCTGAGTTATCCAAAGGGTTATGGTTTAAAATCAATAGTATGGATGAGTATTTGGTTCAAGCTGATAAAGCGGATGATATTATCCTTCTGAATTATCATGAAATCAAGGATTATTTGGAATTATACTGTGGAGGATATGAATCATTGATAAAATTCATCCCTAATTCTACCTATATCACCTTGGCCGAAGACTTGACGGTGGTGATCAATGACTTACGGGAAGCATTGAATGAAACGTATGAGATGGAGGTTCAAAGGAAAGAGTTTTTGAAACTGTTGGAGAATAAAAGTAAGGATAATAACATTCTCCCCAAAGTGATTGGGGAATATAAAACCAATCCTAATAGCTATCTTCATGACTTGAATGAATCCAGCTTTGAATCCTTCTTCCAAACTCATATGAAATTGTTCAACGAAGACTTGGAGTTTGTGGAGCTTCTGAGGAACAAACAAATGGTTTTGGAAACCAAAATCGATGAACTTAATCAATCGTTTATCAAGTTGTATAATACGGATCCTACTGATACCTCCAGGCCAAATAGTGAGCGGAAAAATAGTTTGCAAGTGTTGGAAGATATTTATTCCCAATACTTACAATTGATCACCAATTTGAATGAAGCGAGAAAGTTTTATACTGACTTTAAGAAAAGAGGTGATACGGTGTTAACTGAATGTGATGACTATGTGATCAAAAGACGGGAAGAAGCGAGGGATTTGGAAATGCGATTGAATAGCGGGGGGGACAATATTGTTCCGAGCTCGCTGGCTGGTTGGAATGTACAAGATGAATCTAATTGGCAATATGAGGCCTCTGCTGAATTGCCCAAGGTGGTAACTCCTATCCCTGTCGTGGCCACTGCTAGGTCCAACACTTCAACACCTTCTGATTTGAACCAATTACAACTGCAGTTCACCAAGACGTCTATAAAGAAACCGTGATCCCTGGACCTGACTCTATAGACTGACTCTATACCCTGACTCTATAGACTTTGTAGCTTTATGTACAATAATACGCGAAAAGTAGTAACAAATCTGGTGATGTTGAGACTCATCGCGGATGCTTAGATACTTGAGGTATATAAAGAATAGAATGACCACCAAACCCAAGCGCAATATCGTGGCCATTGTAGGCACCACCGGCGTGGGCAAGTCCAAGGTATGTACAAACGAATTTTTTTTTGGGAAATACTAACAATTTTTAGTTCAGTATTGAATTGGCTAAAGCCATTAATGGGGAAATCATCAATGCTGATTCGATGCAAGTATATAAAGGCGCCGGTATCATCACCAACAAACATCCTGTGGACGAGAGGGAAGGCGTGCCCCATCACATTATGGACCATGTCAATTGGAATGAAGAATATTTCATCCACCGGTTTGCCAAAGAAGCTAACCAAGCCATAGACAGTATCTATAAAAAAGGCAAAATCCCCATTATTATTGGTGGTACTCATTATTACCTACAAAAATTATTATTTGCCAATAAAACTATTAATGATGAACACAGAAAACCCCTTACTTCGCAACAACAGCAAATCCTTGATGGGCCAGTCGAGGGGATTTATGAGCAGTTGCAAATCCATGATCCAGTGATTGCACAAAAGTTCCATCCTCAGGATAAAAGAAAACTTAGAAGAGCCCTTGAAATATGCTACAGTTTGGAGCAGAAACCCAGTGAGCTTTACCAAGAGCAGAAACTTGATGAACTAGAGGATTCCTCGTTGGTTTACAATACAATCTTCTTCTGGGTGTATAGTAACACAGAAATCCTTCAAGCTCGATTGAATGATCGAGTGGATACAATGATAGAAACTGGGGCCCTCGATGAGATCAAAAGCTTATATGACTTTTATAAAAACCAGGATCCTAAGCCTAGCTTGGCCAATGGGATCTGGCAAGTGATAGGTTTCAAGGAGTTTTTACCATGGCTTGAACTGACTGACACCCTGTTTGACCTGGGAAAAGATGAAAAGTATAGAGAAAAGAGCTATAAAGACGCAGTAGAGAGAATGAAAATACGAACTAGACAATATGCCAAGTATCAAATCAAATGGATTAAGAAAAATTTGTTGGTGGAATTACAAAAGGAAGCCCGGTTCAATTATAAGTATGGAGGGAGATTATATTTATTGAATGCCACTGATTTGAGTCAATGGGATACGGAAGTGCAACAACGAGGACTTGAAATATGTCAAGAGTTTCTTAATAAAGGACCAGTGAGTCAGCCTCAAAAGCCTGAAACTATTGAAGAAGGGATTTTTCCAGATGAAGAAGAATTGAAACTGTTCAATAGTAACAAACGGTTAGAGTCAGTAAAGAATTGGCAGCATTTTCAATGTGAGTATTGTGTGGATAAGCAGGGGAATCCATTAGTGGCAGTAGGAGAAGAACGGTGGGCCGTACATGTTAATAGTAACAAGCATAAGAAGAGGGTTGAGTCTAAGCGGAGGAAGCCATACCGGCCAGGCCAACCAAATGAAATTCAGTCAGACAAAGCACGAAGTGATAAATCAAAAGTTGAAACAGAAGAAGTTGAAACAGTAGTCGAAACAGAAGGAGTTAAAGCAGCAGAAGAAACAGAACAATCGAATGCAAATAGAAGCATATAGTCCAAAATGGAAAGGTAATGAACAATAGATAAACCCGAGTGTCATAGAAGAATGATATCACAAATCCGAAACCAAAGAACCCCTAAACAATAGATCTCCTCTACACAATAGGACAGAGCCACAGACCAAAGAGACCACAATTTGTGAAATTCACATTTTTCAGTATATCTGAGATAAGAACAATAGACCAGAATAACGCTAGGACTACATAGAGTAAGTGTATATCCATTTCTAGCCCTAGCAGTGGTGCCACCCAGAAATAGTTCCCCTATAGTGCCAAAGTAATAGTGTCATAGTACTGGAGCCATAGTAATCAAGCCATGGACCAGAAAAGGGGGAAGGGGCCAAAAACGGAAGAGATATCACCAAATGGGGAAAAGTGCGCCTAATATAGCCGTTTATTTGTATATAATACATCTATAATTTACATTTATCTATCAAGACCCAAGACCAAACAAGGCGGACAGCAAGCAAGCCGACTGTTTGGTAGCTAAGCATATAGCTCATAAAAAAAAAGGATATCATTAATCGTGAAGTTTGGTAACAGTATTTTGCAATCTAGAATTAATTTCATTGATTTTACCATTAAGTTGGTTTAATTGATTATTCTTTTGAACATTCAAGTTATTTAAGTCATCATTAGAACACCATCCTGATTTAACCAACCGAGCTTTAGTTAAGTTATAACTATCGTTAATTAAATTTCTCTCGTTAATCAAATGATTGTAGTAATTCATTAAATTAGATTGACTTAACCCTTTGTCATCCCCTTTTAAATCAGTAGTTTTATCATCCATTTTAAAGGTTTCGAAATAATTCTGTTCGATTTTTTGTAATTGCTCTTTAGTTAATAAGGAACTATCTGATAAGGTAATAACAGGAGATGACATATTGGATGGAGTGGTAGGAGTACTCCCCTTTAACCGGGAATCAATAGTATTACAAGACCCATTACTATCTTGAGACAAGGTTTTGAAATGGCTTTGAATTGGCAGCACTTGAGGTCTTTCATTACTGTTCAAAGAACTAGTAGTTTGATTACTAATAGAAGACCCCAAGGCTGGTCCAAGACTAGAATTGATTCCACTACTTTGTAAGTTTGGAGTTTGACTATTATCAAGTTGACCTTCTTGAATTGACCCAGAAAATCCTTGAAATTTGCTGGAATCAGGTTTCGATAAAGACAACTTGCGAATAGTCTTCTTCAAACTTCTTAACCGTTTTAAAGGCGATGTGTTTGTGGTAGTATTACTAGTGGAAGTGGAATTGGAAGCACTGGAAATCGAGGGGAATATATGGCTCCCATCAAGATTGATACTAGGACTATCTAATTCGTAAGTGGAGAACGACCCGTTGGAGTTTTGAAAGAAATAACTTTCCGAATCCTGAAGATCTTGAGTGGATTTACCCAAAGTATTTGAACTATGGTCCACCAAAGAATTCGAACCGGAATAAGAATCAGGCCCATCGTAAATGCTGACATTGTCGTGGGAATGGGATTGGTCTTTGGAAGGAGACGACATTTGGGACGTGAACGATTCATTTAAATCATTTTCATCAGGTAAAGGCGGAAGAAGAATCTCGGGAGACTTTTCGTGTGATAGTATGGAAGTCATATGACTATTCTGAGGGGGGGTAGTAGCTTGGTCTCTATACCCATGACCAAAGTCTTTCTCCATTTCTTGAGACGTTTGCTCCTCAAGAACGATTCCTAAACCATTCATATCCACCATATTGGGGACTTATGTATCACGAGAGATCTATAGGTCTGCGGAAAAAAAGACTGAAAAATTCTCAGCAAGTAGCTAACAAGACAGTACAACGAGACAGTAACAAAGGAAACAGTGACAAAAGGAAACAGTGGTTGAATGAAAGGAATTGAAAAATCACCGGCAGAGTTGGTGGGGGATATATATAAGTAACGGACAGATTTTGAACAAAGAGAATGGCAAACCTTACGGTGAAATATAGGAGTTCATAATTCCTGTGCATGAGCGAGCAAAAAAAGGAATTTTACCGCCGCACCGCCATGCCATAGACCTAGAGGTGGCGCCGCTCTAATTGGTTCAGCTGGGACTGAATCGGGCGTTGCAGGTGCAGACCTGTATACTGCCGGAATATCCTGCATGCATCTCTGCGGCTGCATCGACGGTAGGCCGGTTTATTTGATGCTGACATTTATAGTTTTACGATACTACGAATGGTACCATTTGGTATGGGGATGAACGGGGTTGGAGTTAAGGTTTTATGGCCGTTAGGTGAGGATTGCGGCTTGAATTCATGACAGGTAAATTGTCTTTCATTCAACTGGTTCCAGAATTGTCTTACACCTGATATCGGTGAGCCGCAACTTGTGATCTTTAGCTCATGCACCATGTATGTAAGATGCAGAGAGATACCAGATTCTAGACTTTTTGGGACGGGATTATATAACGGTTACATAACGGTACGACTATGATTGCCACAATCAGTCGCCTACAAACGACAAGTTTAAGTACAGGAAAGGAGGTAGATGGTGCTAGGAGTTCCCGAGGCACTTGGCAGAGCCCAAGGCAGAGTTTCCAAAGGCAGAGTTTTACTAAGAGTTTCTACCAAGGCAGTTTCTAGACCAGACTAACAGTTCCAGGTTCATTACGGTTCCAGTTGAATATTCCGTCAAAACCTCGACTATTATCCCTTAGGCACATTCCCAATCCCTGGTTGACGAGAAATGAGAACCCCCTTTCTGAACCTCCATTGTCATTGCCCTCCTTAAAATATCATCGACAGCAAAGGAGTAACCGATAATCTTCATTAGCGGCTCAATCATAAGCCATCTCCCTTTCCTGTTGCTGTAATTCTAGATTTGCCTCAAACTTTGTGTAACTTTTCCCATTTTTTTTCTTCAATACAAAACTTTTCAGTTAAGACACGACCTGGTCCAACCAATTTACGCTATTGACTTCCCGATTTAACAATGAATAGGGGGGTGAAAACAGGTTGCAATGGTGTTCGAATCATTGCAACCGGCATGAGAGAATATTTTTTTATATTATTTTCAGGAGTGTATGACCTAACGATGATTAGCCGATTATTGTTAGACCAATTGTCTTGACTACCAGGTTTCATCTGACACGAAATGTGACGGAATTCTGACCCAACTTTCTGGCCCAAATTTCTACCAAACACCACAAACCATCCGCTGAAACTCAAATGTTTGACATTTGATATTGTTTGGATCGCCTATTGCTTGGTTTGTAGCTTTATCTGCAAGTAATAAATGCGGTGGATGTTAAGGTTAATCTCTTTACTCATCGGAGAATACTTGGGCCCGCACACGACCTGGAATATTTCAATAGTATTGTTACTGGTGCCGTATGGCTTAAGCGTTTACAGGGTAAGAAGCTGCTTACAATGTTTTGAAGAAGCCATGGCTTCTTCAAAGCCATGAGCGTTAGTCTAACGGTGACAATCAAAGTTTAACATTAAGGTGTTCCGAAATGGTTCCAGAATAAACTTTTACGTTAACCAAAGGCTTCTATGCACATTCATTGACAGAATGCTCCCGTGGGGAAGCGTACCAAATGACATATTAAGGTTATAAAGATCGGAATGCGCTGCCATCTTAATAATGTAACCTTATTCAGACGGATAGCCGCTAGAAGAGCAAACTGATAAGATAAAAATGATAGTAAGAGCATAGCCATACCGTAGATAAAGCAATTGAAAACGTTTATTCTGCTACCAGAGCATTAAATAGTTGATTTTAAATAATTCCAATAGTTAACTCTAATCGGATCATATTTTTCAATCAATAAATCATATATCCGAGTAGAAATATCATTTTTATACACTTTGGCCAATACTTCCAAAGCAAAAGATGATTTAATTAAATCAATTTCTTCCTTGTCTGCTAATTCTGGAGTTTGTAATATCGCCATATCCACAAATTCTTTACAAAATGGTTCTAAAGTGGTTAAATCAATATTGAATTTTTGATAAATTCCCAAGAGATAATTCCAAGTAGATTCATTTTGAGGACTTGTTTTAATGGCATTCTTAACATACTCTAATTCGGCATCAATAGTATCGGAACTAACATCAGGCTTGCCAAATTTCAAATAAAACCTATGATTCCAAGCACTATTATTACGAATATCTGCATCAATAAGCCCATTAATCAGGTCCAATTCTTTTTCATTGTCAAACAAATCAAACTCACTAACCAACCATCTTCTGTAACTCCACACGTGATGGTTTTTAGCATCTTCATGAAGCATAGCACTGATTATAGGAAATTCGCGATTGAAGTTATACGTATCTTGCTTCAATTGTTCTTTAATGATCAATTGTCGATAATTCCAAATCTGATAATTCTTTTCATTTTCCAACGCCACACTTTCGATCCAATCCAACTCTTCATATAAATCTTTTTTAAGTGCCTTGATGATATTGAACCGATATATCCAAGTGGAATAATGGGACGCCAACATCTCAATTCCCAATTCGGTAATGGCCAATGCTCTCTCACTATACTCCTGTTTGTGCATCAATGCGAGGAGAATTCCCATGGTTTGTTTGTAGTCATCCGTATAGAGAATACGACACAATTGGGGGTCATTTTCATTTAGGGCAAGGGGAGTGATATCATCATAAGTAAAGGACATACTGACAAAAGGTTACTATAGGGATTGTCACTAGTACTATGACTGTCACAGAACTATCTCACTGTCACTCTGTCTGATTTCAAATGTCAAATGTGTACAAATGTGTACAAATATCAAATGTGTAGATGTGTAACTGAGATGTGTAACTTTTGAGATCTGAGAAACTGAGAAACTTTGAGAGTGAGAGAGTGAGAGAAAGAGTGAGACTGGTACACACACAGACCGGCAAGGTATGAACACTCATGACAAAGATCTAATCCTAGCCACCACCGTCGGATCAAGTGTGTTATATCTCATCCTCAGCTTCTTGTTGCCCCACTCGTCCCTTCCAACCCTTGCGGTGGTATACATTGTGGCAAATATGGTCACAAAATTACGCGGGTTTGAATCGTGGACTTCCAAATGGAATTGGGGTCAAGTTACTGCCAAAGCCGCCAGTATCACCAATTCAACTCCTACCACGTCATCTACCGGAGGCGGCGACCGCAAGTTCAACTCCCTCCCCCAAGCCAAGCGGGTGGAGATTATATCTTCCATCAAATCCCTCCAACTCTACGCGGCTAATAATAAGAAATATAACGACAAGAGACGGAAATTGTTCAAGCTTATGTCGTGGAGACAACAGAACTTGTGTAAGAATGTCGGGTACTTGGACAAGCTTCATACTGTGGACCAATTGATCAATAAAAACCAGGGGGTGTTGAATAAGATTGTGGATCTGGTGATTACTGATTATGATATTAATTTCAGTGATTTTGATCTTGTAAGGAATTTTAATGATAACAGCTCCTACCGAGTGATAGAGTCGCTTTCTCATATCAACCGGGACTGGAAAATGGATGGGGATGCTGAAGAGTTTGAATTGGCCCCGATTCTTAAGTATATCTACCAAAGTCTTGAAGCCGTGATTCCCGAATCGCAGAAGCTGGAGACGTGTATTTTGCTTCCTGGGTCTGGGTTGGGACGGATCCCTCATGAGCTAGCCAAGTCGGGCTATGGCCATGTTCATTCCATAGAATTCAGTGGTTTAATGTATTTATTCAACAAATTTGTTTATTTAAACCAGGATTTGCCGGTCAAGGACTTGGAAGTGTTCCCATATATCCATACCAATTCCAATTTCGTCACGTTAAATGATCAATTCAGATCCACTTTGATTCCTCAAGTCAGAAAACCGACAAATTTATCAATTCATTTGGAAGATTTCACGTTATTTGAGATTCCTGAACCGGAGAAATACAAAAATGTGGTTATTGTCACGGCTTTCTTTATAGATACGGCTGAAAACTTGGTGGATTATTTGGATACTATCTCTGACTTCACCAAACCATTTAAAAACGGGTACTGGATCAATATCGGACCGTTAAAGTACGGAACTGCTCCTCAAGTGGAATTAAATGGAGAAGAATTGGCTCAATTAAGACTGAATATGGGATGGGTGGACCTAAACTCCGTCAACACCTTGGAAAAACCCATAGACAACCAGTCTGGCTTATACAGCTATGTCACGGATAAAAAGAGTTTATGGCAAGGGTACTACGGGCTAAGCGGCTGGTGTTCCAAACGGAAGGAGAACTGTAAATAGATTAATGTATATAGACTAAATGATATTGGACCCCTTGTTGATTTGTAACTTTTTATCAGACCCTCCACTTATTATCCCAATGTCTGTGTCCCAATGAACATCAAAAATCTTTGGGGATTTCACTTTTTCCTCTCTGGTAATAGTATACAACGGCTTATTGGCCCGAATATCCCATACTTTAACCATCCCATCATGAGAGGCCAGGGCAAACATATTGTCATTATAAGGACACTCAGATAATCCTACTACAAAGTTTGTGTGGCCCAATAACTTTTCGTTGATTAATTCCGTTTCGCTGGCGTTGACTCTTGGGTCGTGGATATTAATATGACGGGCAGAAGATCCTGTTATCAACACATGCTTGGAAGGAATTTGTAAAATAGATAATAAGGAGAAGCCGGTACTTCTAGTATCCACACATCTTGACGTCACCAAATCCCAGGTTTTAATGGTATGATCTTGAGAAACAGAATACCCTACCGTACTATCATTCTTATCAAAACATAAATCTTCTACTGGTTGCTTGTGGCCTTGCAATATGGCCAAGGGGGATCTTCTTCTTAAGGTAGCGTCTTGGACAGCCATTTTCCGTCTCTTCTTGGACGAGGTGGATAACACATTGGAATCGTATTCCATGGGTTGTATGCTAGACATTTCTTTATGATTAGTAGACCAAAACCCAATATCACCATCGTAACTGGCCGATAAGATTCTATTTGTGGCTTGGTCTACCGACAAAGACACCACGGGTCCCTTGTGTCCTTCCAAAATGGCAATAACGGTTCCTTCTTCTGGGTCTTCGTCATCTTCATCTTGAATTTGAGCTTCTTTATTCTTCCATAATCTAATTTGTCTATCATTTCCACTACTAACTAACCTAGTAGGTGAAATCCATTTTGTGTCTCTAATGGATCCGGAATGACCCGTAAACTGTTTTTCCACCGTTCCTGACATGTTATAGATTCTAACAATCCCATCATAACTTCCTGATAAAATCTTGGAGGTCCCAGGAAACTTTATAGAATCAATGGAAGATATCCAATCATTATTATTAAAAGATGCTAAGTATGAAGGAGGTAAAACGGCCCGAGTATATTCCAACGATAAGAAGGTTTCGTTACTCAATCCATTCTTAACCAAGTACTCTTCCAAAGAAATTCTTAACAATTTCCCGTCAATAAGGAAATCGAATGGGATAACGGTTTCATTATTTTCCAATAAATGGTTAACGATTTCCGAAAGCCCGTACCGTTTCAACCCGATGGGGACATATAAGGGGGTTTCCGACACGTGCAAGGATTCGTCTTGTTCTTTGGTGAAGAACTTAATCTTCACCTGTGATTTGTCGTCCATGTTAATGTTGAGACTGTAGTGTTAGCTGAGCGATGAGATGAGGTTAATTTTTCACAAGTCGTGCGCGGATAGACGAGACCCTATGAGAGTTACTAGACAGAGACCCAGTGGACAGAAGACACACACTAGACACTAGACACTAGACACTAGACACTAGACAGTAGAAAATGGGCCCAAGCCTGGGGCCTACTGGGCAACCAGAGAACAGAGAAGTAACAAAATTGTATGGGTATTTGGTATAATTCTACCTGAACTTCATAGAAACATTCACCTTATTTGACCCAAATACTGGCGTAGACATCCTCCGGGCCACTCTCCCCACCCACAGTGCCGTCTTGACTGCTTTCTTTGGGGTCAACACCGACTCTGTTCTACTTCTCTTAAGTCTTGAAGTAATTCGCAGCTGTTTAATCTTAGATATACTTTGGGATTTATTCCGGTACTGGTAACTACCGGGGTCAGAAAACCGGCCCTTATGGAGAAAGTACCGTATAGCCCGCTTGAACCGTCTCCAGCGCCGCTTCCTCGTGATTCTTGGTGGTGGTAGCGATCTCATAGCTAGTACTAGATAGTGTAGATAGTGTTCTTGTTAGTACCAGATTTTGCGGCTATAGTTTGTGTCAGTGCGGTGTTTGTACCAATTGGCTAGTACACTTTTGCAATCAAAGGCAGCCCCGAGGGGCCCCGAGAACAGCCCATTGATAACAACAGGAAACACAATAAGTCCACAAAGACAAGCAAAAATTTGATGATCTCCGACGTGGGTTCCAAGGGACCGCGATCCAGCCCTGGCTGGTCTCACCACCCATCATTGGCTGGCTCGTGGTGGTGAGATTCCTATAAAATGGCCTTTGACTCTTCACCTCATCTCATAGTGAGAAAAAATTGAAAAATTACACCATTTAAAATTCACATCAAGGTTTTTTACTCTTATTATTATGGCTGATATCGACGTGCCCGTGGAAGTTTCCAAAGTGTTCGACACCGTGTTGGTGTTGGATTTCGGTTCCCAATACTCTCATTTGATCACCAGAAGATTAAGAGAATTCAATGTCTACGCCGAAATGTTACCTTGTACTCAAAAGATTGCAGAATTATCCTGGAAACCAAAGGGGATTATTTTATCTGGAGGTCCATTTTCGGTTTATGAAGAAGGGTCTCCACATGTTGACCACGAAGTGTTCAATTTGGGGGTGCCTATCTTGGGGATTTGTTATGGGATGCAAGAATTAGCTTGGATTAATGGTAAAGGGGTAGGAAGAGGTGATAAAAGAGAATATGGCCCTGCTACTTTGAATGTGGAAGATGCTGCTTGTGCTTTGTTCAAAGACGTGGACCATTCTCAAGTGTGGATGTCTCATGGTGATAAATTACATGCTTTACCTACTGGGTATAAGATCGTGGCTACTTCTGATAACTCTCCCTATGCTGCTATTGCTCATGAAACTGAATCAATCTTTGGGATCCAATTCCATCCTGAAGTCACCCATACCGTCAAGGGGAAAGTGTTATTAAAGAACTTTGCTCTTGATATTTGTAAAGTCAACGCTAATTGGTCCATGGAAAACTTTGTTGATACTGAAATCGCTAGAATTAGAAAATTGGTAGGGCCAACTGCTGAAGTTATTGGGGCTGTTTCCGGTGGGGTTGACTCGACGGTTGGGGCTAAGATCTTAAAGGAAGCCATTGGTGATCGGTTCCATGCCATTTATGTGGATAATGGGTTGATGAGATTGAATGAAACCGAACAAGTTTACCAAACTTTAACTGAAGGATTAGGTATTAACTTGACGGTTATTGATGCCACTGATTTGTTTTTAGGAAGATTAAAAGGGGTTACTGATCCGGAAAAGAAGAGAAAGATTATTGGTAATACTTTTATTCATGTATTTGAAGAAGAAGCTGCTAAGATCAAACCAGCTTCTGGTCAAGAAATTGAATATTTATTACAAGGGACTTTATACCCCGATGTGATTGAATCGATTTCTTTTAAAGGACCATCTCAAACTATCAAAACTCATCATAATGTTGGAGGGTTATTGGAAGATATGAAATTAAAATTAATTGAACCTTTAAGAGAACTTTTCAAAGATGAAGTTAGACATTTGGGTGAATTATTAGGAGTTCCTCATGATTTAGTATGGAGACATCCATTCCCTGGTCCTGGGTTAGCTATTAGAGTGTTGGGAGAAATCACTAGAGAACAATTGAAAATCGCTAGAGAAGCTGATGCTATTTTCATTACTGAAATTAAAAATGCTGGGATTTATAAAGAGATTTCTCAAGCGTTTGCTGCTTTATTACCCGTGAAATCCGTCGGGGTTATGGGAGATCAAAGAACTTATGAACAAGTGATTGCTTTAAGAGCTATTGAAACGGTTGATTTCATGACCGCTGATTGGTATGTGTTTGAAGCCAAGTTTTTAAAGAAGGTGGCTTCTAGAATTGTTAATGAAGTGGATGGTGTTGCTAGAGTCACTTATGATATCACCTCTAAACCTCCTGCCACCGTTGAATGGGAATAGTCTACATAGAGTAATATATTGTTAGATTGTATTCGTTAGTCATACACATGGCACCGTGGGACCGAAGGGACCACGGTGCAGGGCATCATACACATTATTTATTGGACATTATTCATTGGTGCCAGGGCTATTCATTGGTGCCGGGCCAGGGTCCCTTCGGTCCGGCTGGCCCTAGAAATCTCACCTCTTGTCGAAGCACAGACGCCATCAAAACATCCTCATCATGGCTTATACTCAACAAAAACTCCTCCTCTTTCCTTTGCTTATGGTATTCCTCATTAGATATCGTAGGCTTTCCTCTCTCATCATATAACTTAAACCACTGCTTAAACAGAAATTGGCCCTGGTCTTCGGGGTCCAACGTCTTATATATCGCTTCTTTCATGGCCCAGTTCCCGGCTAGGTACCTTATACTCCCCGAAAAGTCATTCTTTCCTATCAAACCTCGGAACGCTGGGAGTTCATGGGTGTTATGAAGGATTCTACTACTGAGTTTATCCACAAATAACGAATCGATACCCCGTTTGTGGATCATATCTCCAAACCGAGAGATTCGTATCACATCCACCCCAAGGGCTATGGTGTTAGTTACTCTCATTCCTTAACGGTCTCGTCCTACTGTTACTGTTAACAGTTCCTTAACAGTGTGACTCTTATTATGTAAGTGCTTATCGAATCGCGGGGTCTGAAAATTTTTCAAACTATCAAGGCTTATTCAGAAGACACTTGACCCAGCCTGACTCAAAGACCTTGTCAGCTTCAACTCGTCACAGCCCTCGCCACAGACCTTGTCACAATTTAATATGGCCTCTGCAGTAAAAGGACCGGTACCGATTCCTGACTCCAAACATGATTTATCCACCTACTGGGGCAGAGTCAAACACTGTGCTGAAATCTCTGACCCTACCATGTTACTTAACACCAGCAAAGACATTCAACGGGCCAAGTTGATGATTTGGGAGTACAGAAACGGAGTCAGATCCGAAATGACTCCGGATTTATGGAGAGCCAAACGAGTCTTGGATTCTTCAATTCATCCAGATACTGGAGAAACGGTGCTTTTACCGTTTAGAATGAGTTCTTGTGTATTATCCAACTTGGTAGTAACTTCCGGGATGTTAACGCCTAATTTGAAGACTGCCGGGACGTTATTCTGGCAAATCGCCAACCAATCATTGAACGTGGCCATTAACACGGCAAATGCTAATAAATCGCATCCTTTAACTACTACTCAAATCATCACCAACTATTCTATGGCCGTCACCGCTTCGTGTTCGGTGGCCCTAGGACTCAATTCCCTTGTGCCAAAGTTGAAATCGTTAAAACCAAACACCAAATTGATTTTGGGCCGGTTGGTGCCATTTGCAGCCGTTGTATCTGCTGGGATAGTTAATGTATTTTTAATGAGAAGTGAAGAGATTAAGAAAGGAATTACCGTGTTTGATAAAGACGGCAATGAAAGAGGGAATTCCAAGACCGCTGCCTTTTATGCCGTGGGGGAAACTGCTGCTAGTAGAGTTATTAATGCTACGCCAGTTATGGTGATTCCTCCGTTGATTTTACATAGATTACAACAAACTAGACTTTTAAGAGGGAAGCCTAAATCCATTGAACTTTTGACCAATATTGGGTTGATTTTCGGGACTTCTTTGGCGGTGTTACCATTTGCTTTGGCAGTATTTCCCCAAAGGAGAGTGTTGCCTGTGAGTAAGTTGGAGCCAGAACTTCGGGAGTTGAAGGATAAACAGGGGGAACCAATTGGAGAGTTACAGTTTAACAGGGGGATTTAGTACATAGAATAAATATACTTATATATACTTTAACTTAGACTAGCGGTAGATCTTAGACTAGCATTAGACAATACTAGCACAGGGCTAGATATAAGACTCGTACTACACAATACTAGCACAGGGCTAGAGCTAGATATAGACTGGCCCTAGCACTAGGTTACCAAAACCTCCACCCATTACTATCCAAACTCAACACCCTTTCAATCCCCTCTCTATCAAATTCCTTGAAACTATTCAACAGCAAAGCTTCTGAGTCATCAAACAAAACCCCAACTCCCTTCCCCCCCAAAGCAGTTTCATAAGATTCAAATCCCTTAGACTTATATTGCCCTAACACTTGTTGGATTTTCTGTTCTGAAACCCCTTCATTCACCAAAGTAATAGCACACCCTCCACCACCAGCACCCGTCAACTTTGTAGCCCCAATTTGTTCAGTATCTGAAATCATTTTAATTTCTTCTAAACTAGGATGAGACACTCCAAGAGCCACCAAAAGCCCATGGTTAATCGTAACCAATTCCTTTAATTTGTCTTTACTTTCATCAGAAAAGTCTGGTTTCATCATGACATGGTAAGCGGCATTAGAAATACTCCCCATAGCTTCAAGAATCGGGCCACAAATAGTAGAATATTCATTGTTCACTCGAGAAACATTACTTACCAAATTAGAAGTACTTCGAGGCACTTTGGTGTTAGTAAGAATCAACTTTAGCGGAGGTAAGTTCCGCATGGTAGTTCTTACTGACGGTTGAGCTGGATTACTCATTCTTTGAAACATTACAGCTCCTCCATGAGTAGCCACAGCGTTATCAATCCCAGAAGGATTACCATGGAACGCCTTTTCTCCCATGAACGACCAGCTATCTATAAAGTCTAGGTCCGCATCATTCGACCCATCGACTTTATCGTGTAATTCAAACGCTGGTTTGGTGATACAGTCTCCCAATAACCCTAAACCCGTAGCCAAACACACAGAAGTACAAGCAGAAGAGCCCAACCCAGCACCAATTGGTACCGTCGACCGAACACAGAAATGTCTTCCTTCGGTTTCAGCCGAGCACATGTGCACGTACAAGTACAAAAACGATAAGCAAGCGGTGTATTGTAATTCATGATAATCCAGTAGTAAACTGCCGAGTTTATCGACGATTTCGGGCATCAATTCGGGCGTCGGGGTTGGTTTTCCGTCTTTAACGGTGACAAACAGCTCAATGGCGTCAAAAGGAATGTCGGTCCGGTTCCAGCTGGCATGGAGGTTGATATCAGGGAAATCTAATGTGATGAGATCTTTATCTTCACTTGGACTTACAAGCATATAAGCTCTAAGACTTAAGGCTGCGGCGATGGCAGGTTTACCGTAGACAGCCGAGTGTTCACCGAACAAGATGACTTTGCCGGGAGCACTTACAAAGAATGACATGGAATGAATCAGAGGTCACGATGAATGAATGGAGGGCAGAGATATAGATAGTATATATTGAAAAATTTATACGAGCGCGCTCGTTTATAGGGACGAGGCCCAAAGCCCTGGCACCGTAGGGCCAGGGATTTGGACACTGTTAGGACCGGCCAGGGTGGGATCGTGGTGACCCATTGGTTACTGAAGATATTCTCTCATTCCCCCGATCTCCTCGATCAATCCCCTCACAAAACCATCAAATCCCCCTCCCGTCTCAATAATCCTCTGCTCTTCCATAGAACTAGCAGAGATTCGAGACGTCAAAAACTTGGGATGTTTCAACAAATTGTTCACATAATCAATAAAGTCTTCTCTCTTCGCCTCGGAATCGATTCCTGGTAGCACTGGCACATCAACCGTAGAAGAATCGGTGTCAGTAACGCCAAAGTAAGACTCCACATTATACTTCTTCAAAAGCTGAAACATCAATAAAAGTTGGCTGGTTTCATTAATAGTAGCAGAAGTGATTCTTATAGTAGACGAATCCTTTGCCCAGCTGTCGAAACAAGATTCGATTTGCTTACGGAAGTTCCCGAGCCCAAAACACACCTCTGGGAGTACACTAGGCCCGAGTCCGTCTAAAGTGAAAAGGAATATCGGTAAGATTCCATTAGTCCAGATTCTATGGAACCGAGGCGACGTGACAATGTTAATATCCCCATTCTTAATTGGCTTGGAGATGGTACTTCCTTGTAACACCGTAAAAAGTCCTTCTTCAATAAACCTTCTGGCAATAAGCTCGATTTTCATTAATTCTTGAATGAACATTAAACTGACTTGTGCAAACACAAAGTCTCCTTCGATTTCAATCAAATGGGAGAACGAGTAAAGGTTAAGCAATGATCTAATTAAACCGTTATCCTGGACAATTCTTGCCATTTCGTATTGGTTATTAGGAGACACCTTAATTTCCACGAAAAGCTTTAAAATCGACAAGATCAAGAGGGTATCGTCGATTCTTTCATTCATTTTTTGCAGAGGTCTGCCCTTGGTGGTCTTGGATAAGTAGACATCATTCTGGGTTTCTATAAGTAAGACCTTGGTGCCTCTGTTGATAATAAAATCAAACAATTGTCTGAAAATACTGAAATATTCCACCAATAACTCGGTTTCATTCTTCATTGCCGATAAACAACAGTAGATGATTCTTAACAACGGCCTATAATGACCCGTGCTTTCTATGAGATTGGTGATAAAGTCCATGGACTCGGACGATAAAAGCTCCGACGAGGTTTTCAACAACTCAAACGTCTTTTTGGTATCTTTTTTGGTGTTGGGAGTGTTGTAGATCGTGTAAGCAATGAAAAACGCAAGCTGGACTCGAGTATAGTAAATGTCAGTGAAGAACTTGGACGGTAAGCCTTCATTGATGTTGGCAGTTAACAAATGAGTACAGAAATCAATGAATTCTGGAGTCAAGCTAGCGGCATCTTTTCTACAAAGGGCCGTCAAAAGAGCTCCTAGCGACTTGGCCACGTCCACTTGGGCACTCATATACTGTAATTCCACGGCGGAAGCAATGATTTTTTCCCGGACCTGGGGGTAATTCTGGTCACTGACAAACATCCCGTCCATAATAAGCAAATTGTACACGGTAGAAATCCCGTACCGGTTCCGTTTAATCAAGGAACATCTAAAGTCAGCGAGCTGGAAATTAGGGTACCAGGTATTAAACTCTGTATCAAGATCATTATGTAATTGACTATGGTAAGCCTTCATAATAAAATGATGTTTATAGTCTGACTCCGTTAAAAACTGGGAGATTTTGGCCTGGATTTTGGGGTTTTTGGTGGAAAAAAGGTAAAGTGCCAACACTTCATTGATCTTAGATACCAACTTGAGCTTATAACAAGTGTTGATGTAATCATCCACTGTCTTCAAAGGCTGGTGAGTGGTGGTATTCACTTTATTAATCAAATGGTTAATAAACTCATACTCTTCATTGGCTCCAGCCTCCGAAGTGTTGATGGAGCTCCAGGAATTTATCACCAACACCATCGAATCCACCAAATGAAGCGCAACCGGGTCCGGCAAATACTCGATATGCTTGACGTTGTTGCGGAGGATTCGAATCAACGAATGGTCTGTTTCGTTCTTATTATCCTTGGTTAAATTATTAACAATATCCCGAACTCCTAACAACAGCACACTTAAACCTTCTTGATCTCCACTCATCACGGCAGAAATAAAGTCATAAATCGCCACCTTGACGTTATAGTTTTCAAAATCGTTTTCCAAGTCGGTGATGATCGAATTCAAGAGAATTTGGGTATGGTTTCTACCAAGATGTGATAACAAAGATGGTCTAGACTCATGGGGCCAGGCTCCGTTGGTCAAAGCCGTCAACAAACTCAAGATATCTTTTCTTAAGCTCTCATAGTTGGCGTAGCACTTGACTAACGTGGGGAGTTTACTGAATAAACTGGTTTCAAAGGTCGAAGGAGCATAGTTAATAGACGTTCTAATCAACACAATCAACTCAGAAAACTTCAACACATTGGAAATCCACGTCGAGTATAAACTCGAGGTAATATCTTTCAATTCATACTCTATCAAATTATCTTCTAACGAGTCAATTAAAGCATTTAATGGGTAAGTGGTTCTGGAGAAATCAGATTTATTAATCAAAAATGAATCCAAAATAATCTTAGCTGACTCGACAAACACTTGACTGATCTTACTGTTGGAAAGGGAGTTTTGTAATCCATAAACCATCGATAAGATATTGGTAAAAGTATCCAAGATTAAAGCACCCATCTCCAACTTGTCACATGATTTGTTGAAACTACAGTGGCTGAACGTTTCAAAAATCAATATCAAATAGTTGATACATTGAGCTAGCACCTTGGACTTGGTTTGTACAGGGATTTTGGGTTTCAATTCCAAACAATCATGGGCCAAAGTCTCAGTTAATTTGATAAAGGAAATGGTAAAGTCATAATCTCCATTGGTCATTTCAATAGACGAGAAAATCGTGGTAATAAACCCTTCTTTCCCTCCGTCACTGAGTAAGATCGAGTTGGATAAATAGTTCCATACTCTATCACTAACCAATGGATCCAAGTAGTATAACAAGTCGAAAATGGTTTTGGAAATCTTGATATTTCTACTGTGTAAGCCTTGTTCCAATAATCTCAACGTGATTTCCACCAAATCTGACCCGTCAATATACGCAGACATGGTTTCTATCAAGTAAATACCTTCTTGTTTGGTGTTATCCTTAATGATTTGGGTCAATAAGTTCAAAATATCGATAGTCAAATCGACTTTTTCACTGTCTGCCGGGTCAAATACCGTAGATAAGTTCTGTAATACTCTCCCCAAAAAGGCTAGCCCATTATATTTGTAGATAAACGTCACCAAAACATCAGACTCACTATTACAAGGTAAGATTTTGGCCTTTGTATCTTGTTTCAAGTACAACGACAACTTGTTATTCAACTCGTACGGAGGAAACACGTCCACTGGTTTATTAATCTTCACAAGCTCTGTGTTCTCGTCATCAATAGCAGACATATGACTAAATTCCAGTTTAGGATACTGGCACATATAAGACTTTAATTCTTTAAGTTCACTCAACCCAAAGCTCCCGTTAATAGAGGCCAACTTCAAGAAGGGGGACAATTGGTACGGGAATTTGGCTCTGCTGACGATAAATGCGTTGATAAAAGCTTCATTTTCAAAAAACTTTTCAATGATAAACGACGGACAGTTCTTTAGCACTTCAGATATCGTAGACGCTATTTGTGGGGTTAAAGTCACTAATGGCATACAAGCTTGGATCACCGTAGACAATACGGCGGAGTAAAGATTGTCAAACAGAAACATGGAATTTAAGGTGGAGATCTCGTGAAAGACATTCAATTGCTTACACTTTAAACTCAACTGGCCAATGGCAGCCTCGATCTCCAGCAACGGCACGTGAGTAAGGAAACCAGCATTCAATGAACTCTCAGGGTCATCTTCCAAGATATATGACTTTCTTAATAAAAGAATTGACCAGCCATACATCACCACAGAGTTTTTATTATGAGGGCCTGAGATTATTTGGTTAATTTGTTTGAATACTGCCGGGTTATTCATGAAACTATCGCCGCCATCGCCGCCAAAATTGGTTTCTAGGTCCATTAACCCGATGGATATGATTGTACACAAGCCATTTATCAACATTAAACACTCAGTGTCGTTGGCAGGGTTCCCATCAACGTCTCCTCTATTAATAATCGGGCTTAAATCGCCGGTAAAGTTGTTTGAATGCATGAATTGGAACCATTTCAACACGGTTGGGGCCTGGATGCTGGAATTGTTGATAGATAACTCCGTCAACACTTTCAATAACCCTACCACGTATAAAAGGGTTTCTTTATAAAGTAAAGTGTGTAATTTACTGGGTAAACCCGACTCCAATACCCCGATTTTGGACGTTAACGTGTCGATAATCCCGTCATAAAAAGCCAGAGATAAAAAGAGTTCCTTCCCTAAGTTCTGGACCGTACTGGAGCTTGTACGGTCTAATTTCTTCGATAAAAGTAACAAATCACACTCTAAAATCAGTCTTCTTTCCCGTAAGATCTTGGACCCATAAAGGGCCAACCGTTCGTGGTCCAAGTCTTTATCTTCCGCCCGAATGGAAACCGACCGGCTGGTGTCACTGGTTCCAGCGGGGTCCAGGTCCCGTGGGGGGAATTTCTTACCCATTTGACAAATAACTCTTAAACATTCTTGCTGGTCAAGGCCTAAAACCTCACTTAATTGCTTACTATCGGCGACATTTAACTTGGTGATGTTTGTGTACAACACGCCGTGCAAGTTAAGTTCTTTGGACGACTCCGCCACTTCGGTTTTGGTGGGAGCTAAGGGATCGGGAGAAGTGAGGAGCGAGCGGTGAAGCATTAGAAACTCGTCCAAGGAATCAAGGATGTTTGGGTCCACGGTATCCTGGAGTAAGGAATTGGCGTTGGCAAACGACCAGAGCTGCGTGGGGTGGCCTGGCCGGAGCTTGACGCTGCTTTTTAGAGCGATTTCTGGCATGGTGTGTGTGGTTTGTGTGGTTGTGTTTGTGTTTGGAGTTTGTGATGGTGTTGATGTTTGAAAAATTCGCACTCTAGTTCTCTCTAGTTCTCTCTAGCTCTCAGCGGGAGAACTAGGGAGAACTAGGGAGAGCTAGCGAGAGATTGCAGAGAACTAGGGAGATCTAGGGAGATCTAGGAAGAGCTAGGGAGAGCTAGGGAGAGCTAGGGAGAGCTAGGGAGAACTAGCGAGAGCTAGTGAGACATACCGAGAACTAGCGAGAAATAGTAAACTCATACTCTAAAAACGGTCTTTATATTCTGTACACTGTCTGCCAGGTCATACGGCAGTGGAGGTACGGCTAGATTCAATCTCCGCCCGAACCTCAGCCCCAGTTTTACCCTGATCCGTACGAACTCCAAACACCAGATCATTATAAGATGGAGGTAAGTAACCCGTATCCAACTCAAAAGGAGAATAATTCTTCAATCCCGTAGAAGGTAAAGAGTTTATAGTGAATTCCGGACGAGGCAGGGGCTTTGGTGCTGGGCCCGTTAAGTCTGACACTCTTACATGTCTCACAAGCTCTGACATAACTTGCCACTTGTGGAAACATCCTGGGGAAGTAAGACCGCCGTTTGATAAGGGCATAGGTCCGCTGCACCCCAGGGTGGCCAGCACTCTGGTGGTAGAGCTCAACGAAGTTTGGCACCACTTCGGCGGGAATACAAAGTTTGTTCTGATAATAAAGACGGGAATCATCGATATGGTAGTCATTGCCAGTTAAGGCGTGGATATTATTGTAGATATGGAAAAAGGTGGGGTCTGAAATGTATGTCATTGGCTTGAGCCAGAGGGGGTTTTGGACAAAGTCTTTGGCAGAGCCTTTGGGGGATACTTTCTTTGGAGACAGTTTCTTTGGAGACCGTTTCTTAGGCGATGTCTTAGAAGGTTTCTGTTGGTTTTGTCTCCTATTTAGCACAAATAAAACCCCAAACCCCAATCCATAAGATTACCAAGGGGAAGATAAGAAGGGATATCCCGTTTAAAAAGTCGAGCATCTCCACTGGGGAATTTCTGACGACATAGTAGCAGAACAAGGAGGTCTAATACTAGCGGTGGTAGTGGTCGGTCTAGTAGTAGCAGTGGTAGAAGGTGTAGTAGTAGTAGATGTCGAAATTTCAATACGGCTCTGATGAGGTCGTGTGAGTGCTAAATAGATAAGAGTATATAAAGAGAGGACAATGTTTAGTACTAGTGTATATTGTCTGGTACTGGTGTGTCTAGTTATAGTGCTAGTTCTAGTTCTAGTGTGTCTAGCCTAGTGTGTCTAGCCTAGTGGTCTATTTCTTAAAGTACATGGCTTGAACTTCTTCTGGAATCTCACTATCTGCTTCCTTAGGCTCAACTACTAACTTCTTTTCATCAAACCCTGGGGTAAAGCCTGGCGATGTCTTGATAGTACTATTGACAATATTCGGTAACTTACTCTTATCAGCTTGTATCTTTCCATGAACCAACCGATCCCATGCCTCGTGTGTCTCACCAATCAACTCTAGAGTCTCCCTCTGACTCTTATACTCTCCGCCAAACGCAAATTGATTCTCTGGCTTCCCATCAGGAATCTTGTAGTTCCTGAACCATTCTCTCGTGGATTCAAGCAAATTCGGACACTGTTCAAACACATCACTGATATCATTCAAACGCGAAGCCATGGGATCTTGTTGATGTATCACCACAACCTTCCAATCCAATTCCCCATCATCTATTAATGCTAGCGAGCCTAATACCTTAACGCGTACTATCTGCCCTGTCTCAAATACTTTAGACCCGATTTCTACCACGTCCAACGGATCATTATCGCCATATAACTTCAACTCTCCGTTGTCACACGTGATATCTTCCCATGTCTGAGGTATGGCTCCGTAGTTATGTATATACCCGTGAAATGGAAATAAGTTCTTAATAAACCGGACTTTTCCTTTCTTGATATCTTGAGTGATAGGATTACCTTCCACTTTTGTGTTGATTTCAAACTTTGCGTTGGACCATCGAGAGACTTCCACCACCATATTAACGGTTTTGGTGGTAGGATCAAGTTGGAGAGGGATATCGTGCATAAATGATTTGATTTGGGTGTTTTGGGTTAGGTATTTTTTATAGTTGGGAGTATACTTTGACCCACTGTCGGTGGAACTATACCCTTGGGTGGTATAGTTACGGGCTGGTGCCAGGACGACATGGTTATGGGTTAAGGCTAGCCTTCTATAGGCCGTGGAGTTCATTAGTCGGATACAATTAAAGAATTTCATGCCGTGGTATCTTGAATGTGAAAATTCTGGCATGTGATGTCGCGATACCCCATGTCGCGATACTTTGGGATTAACGGTTAATGTCGCGCTTATGGTATTAATTATTAGTATATAAAAAGCTAAATCAAACAAACGGTCCATGAAACATGGAATGAGGGCAGGCCAATGGATCTAGCCAGGGGCTAGGGCCGTGCTGGCGCCCGGCCACGCCTATTCTGGCGGTGGCCCTAAGTAAATAATCTCTCCCTTATCATTGAAAGAAGCATTTTCGTCCGACATTGCGACACTCTTCTTTGCATTTTCAATCTCAATCCGGGATAACCCCATAGGATCTCTTGGAATCCAAATGATTGGGATTCTCAGCGACACAACCGGGAAGTTATAGGCATGTTTGTCGTCTTCTTCTTCTGGTTCAACATTAAATGTCGGAGGTAACATAGACTTGGCGTGTCTGTAGTTATTAAACACATCAGGTCTAAGGAATCTAACAATTGGGTTATTACTTTCTAATTTTTTGAAATCTCTATCAGCCAATAATGGAGTCACGGAATAAATCGAGTCATTATTATGCATTTCCACGTCAGGATCCAACAAATCTTGTTTGACTTGGTGGTTGACTTCTTGTTCTTGTTCAATGACTCTTTCTAATTCTTCTTCTTGTTCCATGTTTTTGGTTTTGTGTCTTTTATCTAAAACCTTGACTTTGAAATCAGTTTGCCCGTTATAAGAAGGAGTTTCAGAAGTTCCATCTAAAGGTTTCATGGTATCAATTGGAACCACATGAATTAATCTATTAAACGATTCAGATAAGGAATAATGACAGAAGATGGTGGCCAAAAGGGAAATCACTTGTAATACAATAGGTCCCCAACCTTTACCAACAATAAAAATCCCTAAAAGACAGATTTGTCCGAAATAAATCCCCACAAATGTTTGGAATAAAGCTCTAGGATAATGTAACCCTCTCATTTCTGGGCCTGGAACATTAATATAGGTGATGACGTAAGACATGGCAATGAAAATTAAAAAGAACCCAACACATGAAAACACCAAAATCATAGGAGAAATCACGGCATAGGCTAAAGTAACACAAGCCAAGTTGGAAAAAGCTCCAAAAGTAGTCCCCCAAGTCATTCCATCTAATCCATTGAATCTAGCCCATTTTCTCCGGACAGTTTTATCTAATAAAGATCCAAGTAAATAGTATAACACCAAAGGAACAATTTGGAATAAAGTCGACCCAGAAGTTAACCAACCTTGGAAAATAATGAAAGAAATAAAGAAATTCGATGCTTTAGGTAAGTTATTAGCTAACAATTGCATGGCAGAAGTAGGATCATTAATAATTTGAGTCACCACGGAAGAAGCAGAAGACGCTAAAGTTACCACCAAAAACAAGTTAACAAATAAAAACGTGAAATGAGAACTGTGAGCAAACAATTCAACTTCTTGAACAGAAGGACACCCTGCCACAATGGCCAAAGCTCTAATAACCATTGGTAAAAGGATGAATAATGCCATCACGGCAGCAGTAGGTAAAAGCCCTGTAATTAATCCTAATAAAGCATCAGGTAAATTATAAATAAAACTTAACCAAGGTAATTTATCAGTAAGGTAAGTGATATTAGAAATAGCCCCTACAAATGCAACAGGGATAGCCCATAAGATAATAATGGCAATAATAGCAGCAAGGGCAATTAAAGATCTGAAATATTTCTCCCACCAGAATAATCTTAAGTTAGACCAAATAATATCACCTGGTTCTAACCCAGTATAAACTGGAGTCATTCTTAAAGGATTATGATGAATGGTGGATTGGTAAGCCAATTGAGCGGAGTATTGGTTATCAAATTCCACAAAAATCGAGTTCTTAGGTTTGGCAGTTCTATATCTTTTTTGTAACTTTCTAACTTCTTTATCTAATTTAGGAAGTTCTTCCAAACAGTAGTTAATGGTATCAATTTTCTTACTAAACATACCACCTTCTTTATGTCTTGGTCTTTTTTCAGCAGGAACGTAAGAGTAAATGTTTTCTGGGTCAGAAATAGTTACACCTTTCTTATCAGCCTTTAATTTGGCCTTATAAGCTTTTTGTAACAATAAATTCTCAGCTTTTTCAAACATATTAACCATAGTATCTCTTTCTCTTACTTTAGCAGTCAATTGTCTCAAGTGTCTCACGACATAAATTCTTTTGACTCCATTAAACATTTTGAAAAATTGTTTTTCATCCAATAACGAGTTAGGAACCGATTGAAACAACACGGTCCTAGAAGAAAGTTTTTTAGCGTATTTAGGAGAAGATAAAGCCGCACATCTTAACGAATTATAAAAGAATAATTCTCTATAAATAATGAAAACCAAAGTACCATAGAACACCCATCCTACCAACACATGGGCATAGTACCGGTTTTTATCAGCGACATTGGAAATGGACAATTGGTCAAACCCATCACCGCCTCTCCCATTGGTAGCATTGACGGGTAATAAAATAATCCACATGAACATTCCTCCGAAAAACACCAAACTCATAATGAACATGTACCGCAAATAGAAGTATCCATCCAACCCGGCTTGCTGGATCATTTGGGAATGGGATCTTCTGGCCAACACCCAAATCCAAGAAATGGGGTCGACCGAAAGTTCGGGAGGTCTTAACTCTTTTGGAGCGATTTTAAAGGAAGATCTAGGACTAAAGATCCGCTTGAATTTGACCCGTAAGAGTAAGAACCCCAAGGTAAAGAGTCCAAGCAACACACTATTAGCGGCAAGGGTGGCAATAATGGCCGAAGTGGACGTAGCTCTAGTGTCGGCCATTTTAATAATTTGATACTTTGATCTAAGGTTTCGCTTAACTTACTAGCAGCCTTTGGTGAAAAGCTAGAACTTGGTAGAAGCTTGGTAGCACTAGAATTGGTAGAACTAGACTTGGTAGAACTAGACGGGGACTGGTGACGATGGCTGGCTAGACTGACTAGACCCTAGACGATGCTTCACCAAAAGAAAAAGTCTGGAAGTTAGATCTGAAGAGCAAATATGGTCGCATCGAAAACATCATAACAATAGCAGCAAGGGATGGCTTATGTAAGCCACGACACAGACACAGACACGTCAGGGAGATCTAACCCGCCAGGGCTGACCTCCCTAACGGTCCTAACCGGTCCTAACCGTAGGTCCATATGGACCTAACCCTGGGCCCGCTAACTCCATTAGAAGGCTGAACGGGTTACGAGTGATATTTATAGAAACTGAAATGAAACGGCTTTAGTACTAGAGATGAAATTGTGGCTGGTGCTGGAACGGTACTACAAGCACTGGAAGGTACAAGGGACCTTATTGGTCTGTTTCAGCCTTCAAAGGGGTGCTACTAATACTGTTCCTGTCTTGTGAATAAATCCGGTGGAATAAGCCTTTTGACATCTAGCAACAGATCAAATTTTTCACCAGTCGTGTATAATGGCTAAACGGTCGTGCATGGTGACCAGAGAGGTCGTGTCTCGTCTATAGTCGTGCGCGGCACAACGCGCCACACCTTGGGGGTCTGTTCCTCATCCCCAACTTGTACCTCGGTTTGCGACATTGTGGCCGAGTGGTTAAGGCGACGCACTCGAATAAATCGTCCTTTGGGCGCCGAGGTTCTGGGTGATGCGTTGGGCTCTGCCCGCGCAGGTTCGAATCCTGCTGATGTCGTCATACTTTTTGCTCATCTCACATCTCAATCTCATCTCACATCTCATCTAATCTACACAATTACATAAGTAGTTAATTGTTTTTTTGCCAATTGTATACTTGGCGCACCTTACGCTTGTGGAAATTGTGTCCATTGTATGCCCAAGATCCGCTCAAGTAAAAGAGGGGGCCCCCCACCCCCTGGCTACGATAAAGTAGAACCTACCCTTACAAAACTACAATCTAAACTAAAACAAATCCAAACTGAACCCAACCAAAAGTCGGCCAAAATCCACCAATTAAATCATCAGATCTCCCGTTATGTCTACTCCATGTACCACCAACGACATTTGATCGAAAAACCGTTATATGATTGGCTCTTGAAACAGAAATATGTGAACCAACCTTTGATTGCAAAATGGAAGAAACAAGGTTATGAAAAATTATGCTGTTTGAATTGTATAGTTAAGCTGAACACTAACTTTAACAGCACGTGCATTTGTCGAGTGCCAAAGGAAAGTCTGGAGAAAGAGGTGGAGTGTGTCACGTGTGGGTGCCGGGGATGTTCAAGTGTTGATTAATATATATTCACTAACATTATAATACAATATGATACAAACCTAGACAGCGAGCCTGGCTGTCTAGTTGTTATAACTAAATACCCTAGCACGAGACGCCGCTGGTGCTAGGCGGTGCTAGACTCCTAGACAGCGAGCTCAAGCTCGCTGTCTAGTGCTGCCTAGGACCGTCTGTGCACCGGAAGCGGAGGGTGCAAGTGCTGGGTATACCCATTCCTCTGCCTAGTATGTCCCGGAGACTCAAAAGCCCTTAAAATCATATCATCATCATCATAAGAATGCAACGCTGATTGGCTAGTAATCAAAGGACTATAATAAAAATCATCCAAATATCCCGGAGAATTCCACATCTTCTTAGCACTAGTATTCTGAGGAGTTTTCAAAACCCTCATAGGAGTATTCTTCCCATTATTACCTGAACTTTTAGGGGTTCGAAGGTGTTGAGGATATTTGGCGGGTGGTTGTAAGGATTGAGCAGGGTTTGGTAGCGGTAAATGGTTTGAAAGCGACCGAGAATGGGTTCTGGAATGAGTCTTTGGTTTAGGCACCTGGGAATTTGTATCTTCAAAAGAAGTAGAATTGAATTGAGATTGGGCATTAGAATTGGCATGGAGATTAGCACTCAATTGAGTGAGGTTATTCTGGTTAAGGTTTTGGTAATTTATCGTAGACAAATGATGGTTTATGGCACCAGCTTTATAAATTCTTCCTGGAGTTAAAGGTTCTAATAAGGGCCCAGTTTCATTGGGCCTTATAGGACTTAACTCCAAGTTTGAATTACAACTGAAACTTGAAGTAAATGTCAAGTTTTTCCCTGCTAAAAGCGGTTTATTAGGACTTTCTGATATCACAAGTTTAGGCGTTGACATCAAATCGAAATTGCTGGTGTTTAAACTACTGCCACTAGAACTAGCTTGGTGATTCTGCTTTGGTTCATTGGCTTGGAATGGCCTGGGAGTTAAGTTCCAACTTTGGTTGAAAGGAGCTCCTAAATTGGCTTCTTTATTATTCAATTTTTGTCTTTTATTATACTCAAGGTCGTCGTCAAAAGTTTGGTCCGCCTCCTCTACTTCCTCTGCCTGGTCAGTTTGATCCCGGCCCCGTTTATGGTACCCTACGGCAGTATTAATGTTTTCAAATCTATTGAAAGTGTTGATACTGTCATTGGATTCATAATAATTTGGCGAGGAAGGAATGGAGTTTATGGACCGTTTAGACTCTTGAACTGGCGGGTTATGGCCTCGGCTGCTAATTTGGTCCATGATTTCATCATAGGAACTCTTTTTATTATTTCGCAGCTTTAAAAATTGATCTTCACTGCCAGGTTCAATACACCAAAAATGGCCCTTCCCATCTTTAGATTTCTCTCCCTTAATAAACGCCTTGTTAAGCGATAAATTGTGTCGAATGGAGTTCTGCCACCCAACATCTTCCCGTTTATAGTATTTAAACGTATCAGCAATCCACTGATAAATAGAAGATAACGTTAACCGTTTATCAGGATGCGACAATATCGACATTCCAATTAATGTCGCGTACGAATAAGGTGGTTTATCTGAGCTTAAGATATCAAAGGCTTTCTTTTCCTTTTTCTTCTTCTTTTTGGGTTTCTCGTCGTCGAACTCGTCATCAAAAGAAGACAAAGCTTGTAAGTTTGGCGGGGAAGAATTGAAGTCTTGGGTCATGTGATTGGAGTTGAAGGATTGTTTGAACAGATTTTGAGGGGAGGAGAAAGCTGGTGATAATAAAAGACCATTTTTGCGGTGGTGAGATTGAGAAGGATCAAAGGTTTTAATAGGAGTTTCCATAGTTAAGGATTTCTTTCTCATGGCCAGAACACTTTCAGGAGGGGTGGTGATCTTTTGGGTGCCATTTTTGACCATGGGGGTGTTGATTTCAACACGTTGTTCCAGCAACGGGACTCTAAAACCGTCAAGGGACATCTTTTGTGTAGGGAGGTATTTGTAACTCGGGACGAGTGACTGGTACTGACTAGTGACTGGTATTGACTGGTACGGAGGTACTGACTAGGACTGAGGAGTGAACTAAGTAGTGGTAACTGGGTACTGAGATTGAGTAATGGATTGAGTGAAAGTGGCTGATCAGAAAAAAGATGTTCCAGAATGCCTCCCCTATATGAATCCTTTAGTGAGACAGAGATGAGACGCGAAAGTTGATCTGACACGAAAAACATTCGCGTTTTGGAATTTCATGGCTCAAAAGGGAAGACCTTTCTGGGCGCGCTGGGCCCGTGGATGGGACGAGGGTCTGTAATTTAGGGCCGTCATTAGTTCCAGTCCTGTATACTACCGGCCGATTGTCTAAGTTTAATTGTATCAAAGTAGTTAATTTAGTTGCTAATTGTCCCTTGATATAATGAAATTGTAGCGTGTTGTATTGTCGTGACAACGGGACGGGACGGGACAGGGACTAGTCTCTAGTAGTGTGTGGCTAGTTTTAGTGGAGTTTGTAGTGTGTCTAGTGTGTCTGTATTGAAGTGCGTAATTTTCATCACAGTAGTTACCGAGAATTTAGGGAGAACTAGTGAGACTTTAGGGAGACCTAGGGAGAATCAGCGAAAACTCTGCGTAACTCTCATACCGTGAGCATATCAGATATGAGACAGAACAGAGACAGAACAGAGACTGATTGAGAACAGAACAGACTCTAGCAGATGGATAACACAGTAAGATCACTTATTCGGTTTGTAGGCCGGGGATTCTACTCCAAACAGTACATTCTCATCCTCGACGCCGTGCTAGTCCACTCTGTTCTCAGTGAAGATGATCTCATCTATCTTCTAGGCATTCAAAGAAAAGAACTAAGACTGTTCTGTAATAAACTAGTGGACGACCGATTGTTAACTACTCACATCCAACGAGAGGAAAACCACCAGCAACGGCTCATTTCTCGGACCTATTACTTCATTCACATCACCGAAGCCATCGACTCCATCAAATGGAAAGTCCATTCCATAGTTAACAAATTAAAACAAGAAATGAATCTGTATGGAAACCCCCATGGATTTGTGTGTAAACGATGTCTGAGAACGTATTCTCAATTGGATGCTATTTCGTTGTTAAATGACGACAAGTCCCAGTTTATTTGTGACAATTGTGGCTACGTGTTGGTGGAAGACGATTCCAATGAACAGGCTTCTATCAAACAAGAATCGTTAGAGAAACTTATGATTCAAATCGATCCTATCATTGCATTTCTAAAGAAAATCGACGACTCGGTGATAGAAGATAATAATTTCGAGTCTGCTTTGGTTAAGTCTATCCCGGCTCAATCCTCAACCTCTGGGAACTACTCTTTGTCTAACAGATTCAAGAGCAAACATGCTAATTATAATGCGGCTAATTTGAAATCTCAAGCAACGTTACATGTTTCTATCACCGCCACCGATGAAAATGAAGATAAAGAACAACAAGAACGAGAGGAAAAAAGACAAAAATTACAACAAAATGCATTACCATCCTGGCATTCGGCTTCTACTGTTGGCGATACCCCCCAGAATTCAGTTAAAGAAGAGACTCCAGAAGTACCAGAAATTAAAATGGATCCCGAGGTTAAACAAGAGTTGGAATCGCCAGAACCTTCTAGTGGAACTGCTACTCCACAAAACCAATCAGAGCTTAAAGATAAGGAAGCTCAAGATACTTTGGCAGCATATTATGCGGAATTGGCTGAGAGAGAAGCAGAGGAGGATGAGGATGAGGATGAGGATGAGGATGATGAGGATGATTTTGAGGACATTTAGCGTCTGACCATCGACTAGACGCAGTCTAGGCGGTGGTCCCTACCACCACTCCCACTCCCACCACCACTCCCACCACCACTCCCACTCCCACTCCTACCACCACTCAAACTGTCTCATATCAAACCTACCCCATATCTCATTTTATAGCTATGACTCAGTGCGAAATCAAACTTTTCACTCTCAATATAAAACCAATGGCTACCACCAAAGTATGTCAACTATATAGTGTAAATGACTCGGCTTGTACTAACGTGTAGAAAACTGATCCCGTCAAATCATTTATCGCCGGAGGAATTGCCGGTGGGGTGGAAGGAGTTATAACCTACCCATTTGAATTTGCTAAGACTAGACTCCAATTAATTGACAAATCGTCCAAAGCTTCCCGGAACCCTTTGGTGTTGATATATAATGTGGCTAAGACCCAAGGAGTTAGTTCATTGTACGTAGGGTGTCCAGCGTTTGTGGTAGGAAATACTGTCAAAGCTTCAGTGAGATTCCTTGGATTTGATTCGATAAAAGCGCTTTTGGCAGACAAGGATGGTAAGTTATCGGGTCCAAGAGGAGTTATAGCCGGGTTGGGAGCTGGGTTATTAGAATCTGTGATAGCAGTTACCCCCTTTGAAGCCATAAAAACCGCATTAATTGATGATAGACAAGCTAAGGCCCCAAAGTATCAAAATGGTCTCATTTCCGGATCGGTAAAGTTATGTAGAGATATGGGATTCAAAGGAATCTATGCTGGGGTACTACCAGTATCATTACGGCAAGCGTCCAACCAGGCGGTGAGATTAGGGTCTTACAATTCCATAAAAACTATGATTCAACAGGCTTCTAATACTCCTCCAAATGTTCCTTTAAGTTCTGCTTCAACGTTTGCAGTAGGGTCTTTGGCAGGAATTATCACCGTTTATACCACCATGCCAATAGATACGGTTAAGACAAGAATGCAAGCTTTGGGAGCTGATAAATTGTATAGTTCTACGCTAAATTGTTTTGTGACTATATTTAAACAAGAAGGGTTGTCTACGTTTTGGAAGGGAGCGACTCCAAGGTTAGGGAGATTGGTGTTGAGTGGGGGGATAGTGTTTACTATTTATGAGAAGATGTTGGTGGTTCTAGGCTAGCCCGCCAGGGCTAGACTAGTGCCACTACTAGCACTACACCCTAGCCATTCATACTAGAACATGTGACATTGTATACTTTATAGCTGATATACGTGCGACATTCTGCGACATGGATCTCGAATTCCGCGACATCTCTTCTACTATATTAACTATATACTACTTGCTAGTCTATTAATGGTACTAGGACAGTGCTAGGACAGTGCTAGGACGGGCCTAGGCCTAGTCCTGCCTAGTCCCAGGTCCGTCTAGGTCCACCAGGGAAAGTTCATTCGGAACCGGCCCGGTTCATTACCGGTATCTTCATTATCTGAATGCTCAGTATTGTCTGAGGGCTCAGTCTGGTTTTGATCTTGGTCATGGCTTTCGTTACGGCTTGGGTCATAAGGGCTATGGTCATAAGGGTTCTGGTCAGTGCTTTGGTCGGGGTTTTCCTGGTGGTCAAACAAATTCTCGCTAACTATGGACGTAGAATTAGTACCAGGAGGATGTAATATCACTCTCTCCATTTGCTTGACTCTATAATAATCCATCCCTGCCTTTAAAATCATCAATAACCCAAAAGCTATTAACCCATACGCAAAATAAGGCGTATTTGAAATGGCATCATCATTATTAGGTTTCAATAAACTCGAAGTATAATCGTCCAACCCTGCTTCATCTATAGGCGAGTTTTCATCAATATTATAATTATTGGGGTTTTTGGGTTCATATTTCTCCGGTAATTCGTTAGAATTCCCGAAATTTGATGGCACTAAATTCCACCCATAGAAGATAAATGTAATTCCTAACCCAGCCCGAGACCCGTGCTTAGCGGCATGTGACGTGTGTAAGAGATAACATAATAAAAACCCCACAAATTGAAATGCTACTGTTACTAACCCATTCCATACAAAATTAGCCAAATTTCCTACTGGTAATCCTTCCACAAACACTTCATCTTCATAGATTGGGGCTATCACTGAGGTTTCCCAGTACTCGGGCGTAGAATCGGCGGCCGCCTCTTCATAAGTTGGCGGGTTGGTTTCACTTTTAATGGCGTTGGAGTTAGCATCTGGTTTAGCCATCAAGTTCCGGAACACTCCGTCCGTCCCTTGGCCGATGAACCGGCCTGGAATGTTCGGTTGCATTCTTCCGGTGGCAAGGCCGTTGTGGATCCGTTCGTAGGTTTGTTTTATGGGGACAAGGTGAGTAAGGACATTCATTACCCGTTGGGTTTTGGTTAGACGGAGGGTTTGACTTTCTAGGTCCATCCCACCACCACTAGTTCCAGCACCGCTGGGACTAGTGGGAGTGGAATTAGCTCCACTGGGTCCACTAGCACCACTGGCACTAGGCCCAGTTTCACTAGAACTAGCTCCAGCTGGTCCCGTTCGGGAGGCGCTAGGGGCGCCGATGGCGCTATGGATATTTCGGTCGATTTCATCGGCAGCACTGCCGCCGGTGGACCCGGACATATCGGGCTGGCTCAACCGGGAGTCAGTGTCCTGGCCTTCATCTGGCGTATCAAACGAGTCGAGGAGCTGATTGGGCGATTGGGACTGGGACTTAAGGTCCTTTAGTTCGACTTCGTCAAGAAGCTAGAATGTTAGTACAACATCAGTACGGCAGTACGGCGTCAGCCGTGCTGGCGCTGGTGCTGGTGCCAGCTGGGACAGCCCTGGTGCCAGCTGGCGCTAGCTGCGCTAGCACCAGGTTATACATACCTTCGTATACCGTGGACTCATTGATGTGTAATCTAGAAATAGAATGTTATCATATAACCAGGCGCGGCGGTCGTGTGAGGGTAAAGTATATAGGGGGATGGCCGGGGGGAGAGCTGCGTAATTGTGGGGGCAATTTGGGCGTAGTTTTGAGAACGGGAAGGCTAATTTTAAGCACTATGGGCAGGCCCTAGGCAGGGGGTGCGTATATTTGATCCGGCTCTGGCTCCAGCTCGCTAGAGCTGGTGCTAGAGTTGGGCTAGAGTTGGTTGGAGCTGGCACCGAGCAGAGCTGTCCTAGCCCTGCCCCTGTCCCTAGCCCTGGCCCTAGCCCTGGCCCTGGCCCCACGATCTAGCACTAGCACCAGGCCTTGGCTATTAGCACCAGCTCCAGCACCAGCGCCGTTGGCCCTGGGCTGGCCTGGCTCTGCCCGATAAATAGAACTAACGAATAAATATCTACAACTACAGCACCATCTCTCGCCTGGTACTATTCTAGCACCACTCGCCCTAGCCTGGTACCAGCCCTGGCACCGCTATTCTAGAACTATCCCAGCACTAAACTCTGTAGCCAAGGTCCACTGGACTAGTGCCTGTCTAGTTGGACTCTATACTACAAACTTTGACAATATCATATATTCTCTATAGACTAGCTAGTGTGGAAGGCCGGAAGTAGGGCGGTCTCGTCCTAGCCTCCTAGTCCTTCGGACTAGTTCGGCTAGGCCGTTTCTCCCCTACGAGTCCTCTCATCCAAAGCCTTCCTTACATTTCTCAATACCTTTAACTGCTTAAAATGAGCCCCAATCCCTAACCATATCAACCACAAAGGTGCCCATACACTAAACAAATACAACGTATAAGCCTTAGCACCCTTAAAAAGATTAAACCCATAATATTTCTTCGTATTGGTGATTTTATTAGCAATTCCAGCAGCATAAACCGCAGGATCTTCGGTAGTTTTCTTATTTCTAGACATATTAGCAGACGAATTCACACTTTCAAAGATCCCATCCACATCATACCGAGACCCTTTAGCCCCCGTGATCCGATTCCGATCACAAATAGCCGTATCAACCCCTCCGGTAATTACCGAATAGACTTTAACTCCAAATGGTTTTAACTCTGGGGCTAATGTCTTAGCATACATGTTAATAGCAGCTTTTGAAGCGTTATAATGAGACACCCAACACAAAGGAACCACCAGGGCCACAGAACTAGTAAATACAATAGTTCCTTTTGCAGCAATAACCAAATCAATAAAATGCTTACACATATTCATATGCCCAATGACGTTAACCTGGAACAATTTATCCAATTGTCGTTCGTCATGTTCCACGGCGGGCCCTCCGATAGAAATTCCGGCGTTGTTATATAAAATATCCAACTTTCCGCCAGTCTCAGATTCTATATACTTAACAGCAGATTTAATAGCATCCACGTTAGTAATATCTAACTCAAAAGCTTTGACTCCGTACTCTTTGGTCAAGGGTTCCATCAAATGGACGTCGAATTTGGGGGCACAACCAAACACTTGGTACCCTTTTTTGCTTAAAGCAATGGCCATATTATAGCCAATACCTGAAGAGGCTCCAGTGATTAATGCGTATTTCATCTTACTAGATTTAGACTATTTCTACTAATTAGATCTATACAATTGGATTCTCAGACACCAACAATTCCACCTAACACTAGCAAATGAACAAGTGATGAAAAGAGATGCACCAGATCCTCTGGTATTTATACAATAGACAATCTGATGGCTGTGAAGGTTATCTCATGCAAATGCGGAGAAGGGATGGACACGACTGGGGTAGGTGATAAACCCGAGCGGAGCCCCACCTTGTGTCACCGGTGTGATACTGGGCTCGGGGTTGTGATGGATTCGGTGTATATTGATAAGGTTTTGGGGTATATAAGGCCGATGGAGGTGGGGGTGTCACGTGAATTCGGGTTGTACTTATTGAAGTGCTAACAGTGAGTGGAGGCTAGTAGTCACAAGACCAGTGCTAGACAGTGCTGGACGGTGCTGGAGCAAGCTAGTGCAAGCTAGACAGGCTAGTACCACGCTAGACAGTGCTGGAGCAGGCTAGACCACGCTAGACAGTGCTGGAGCAGGCTAGTGAGCCCGTCTCGTCACTTCGTGACTCGTCAGGCTCTCGGAAACTTAATATTCACCCTAAAAACTCTCCCCGTATCCTGATAACTCACATACTTAAACTTCGGCTTATACTCCGGATTAGCCACCTGACTCCTGTGCACTATAACCTCATCATAAGCATTTATATCCGGTACTCCCAAATCAACTCCTCCCGGTAAAACACTTGACGGTTGAGGAGTTCTAAAGGTTTTAGGAATATCTGATAAATCTGGAAGTACTGGCCCTCCTCTACCACCATAAAACGCCGCTCTTCTGGAACTACCTCGTCCCGTAGGAGGCTCTTCATAAGTATTATGTCTTCTTTTCCTCCTGGATTCCCGTTCAATCTCTTTTTCTAACCGTTCCAATTCAAGCTGGGTCAATTTAAGAAGCGTAGGACCATAATCTATGACATTTGCCGGGTTTCTTAAGATAGATAAATACTCATCCACTTGATCTTTGGACCCTTGGGTCATAAGTCTTAACGGTGGGAGAAGATGTGATCTGATTTCATCTTCATTCACCGCCAGTCCATCAAAACTATACCCCACCAAGAAGAGAGATTTATGGAATAATTGGGTTTGTTCTCGAATATTATGAGCTATTGCCGTAGAAAACTCTCCTGGTAAATTCATTTCTTCACATAAAATGGTACTAAACTCTTCAGGGTCATTTTCTTCAAAATTTAAGATATCCCATTCAAATTGATCGGTATATTGAGTATTGTTCATGGTGATATTGATTTTAATGGGTACTCGAAGCTCTCCCATGGTTTTTTCGGGGTTTTTCTGGTACTCTTTGATTTGTTCATGGATGGAGGAGGTGATGGTGGACATATGAGATTGGGAAATGAACTTATAGTCTTCTAGTAACATCGCTACGAATTGTTCTACTGAGATTTCCTGTTCATTCAAATCCCAAAGGAACGTATCCCGTAGTTTAAACCGGTCCCGTTCTTGTTCAAACTCGAGTCGAATTGGCACGAGGTTCCGGGCGGGATTTTGTACCAACAGGTCGATTATTCGTTGGTTAGTCTCTCGTTCTGTGGCGAGAGATTCTGGTACGGCACTGGGCCGTTTTCTATTAGCAGGAAGTATGAGTTGAGTAACAGTGTTGGAGGTTCCATTCCCATACCCCTGGTACCCTTCTCCCCAAATACTGTTATTGAACTGGTTTTTCAGCGAAAGAGTTATAGCATTCATTCTTAATTGTTTGAGTTCATTATAAGCCTTAGCGTCTTGGATTAGGTTACTGATGGTGTGTTTATTGGCTTCGGAGTTTTTGGCGTGTTTGGCCCGGGACTTGGCTTCTCGGTTGATGATCGACTCATACACTTTGACGGCAGATGGGACTTCTTTCCCTTCGGCCGCAAGTTGCTTAGACCATTGGTCGTAGGAAGAGAGGTGGCCAAGTTTGGCTTTGGCGAGGATTTCGGGGGGTACTGGGGGGAAATTGGTGAAGGTTTGGCTGGGCTGGCTGGGCTGGGCCTGACTGGCCTGTGGTGGGACTTGTCCCGGCATCTGGCCGTCCATGGCCTGAGGCATTTGGCCTGGAACTTGGCCAGGGCCGACCTGCCCTGGTGCCATTTGTCCTGGCGCCATCGCTTGTCCTGGCGCCATTGCCTGTCCTGGCATGGCGCCATTTACGCCTTGTCCTGGCGCCATTTGCATTTGTGCTGGCGCCATTGGGGCCATGGGTTGGCCCGGCTGGTGCTGGCTCTGGGGCGCCGGGGCCTGGCCCCCGCTGGCCTGTCGTTGCATATACTGTTTTTGCATGTAAGCCCTCATCATGTTCTGGAAATTAGGCTGTTGTTTCAACTGATGGAGCTGAACTGGCGTAAGGTTAGCGAGCTGCGGCGGTAATTGCATAGGGAACTGGGGCGCCTGGCCGCCGGGGGCGTGGCCCTGGGCGTTCTGTGGTGCCATCTGAGGGTTCTGGGCCTGTTGGTTGGGGGGCTGCTGGTTATAAGGCGGCGATGGGCCGTTGGGCTGGTTGAAGTTCATGGTGTTGATATATTTTTGTACCTGAAGTTTTGATAAAGTGCGAGGGCGGGACACGACTTTTGATAGTTAAAGTCACGTGACACTAGATACTAAACATTAATTACTATACAATCCTAAGGCTATCTGGTCATAAAATCAAATATGGTGCCCATATTAACATATCTCCGGCCACAGTTGGCCAAGTACCGCTGGACCACCTCCCGGCTGGACCCAAACCCGTCCCGGTTCTGCTCGGCCAATGCCTCAAGCTGGCCTGAAGGGACCTTTGGAGGAATATTCTCGGGCTTATCTACCAAATCATATAACGGTCTCAATTGAGCCTTTTTGGCTTTATCCACATCAAAAATATGGTCAAAGTATAACAACTGATTATATAAGCCCTTATCGGTATACTTAAACCTCATAACTCCTTTACACCCATAAGCTTTACCAGAACTCCCCACACACCGTTTCCCATATACAGAGATTTGTCTGGTAGTAATTCCACACGCTGAATCGTCACACACCAACCAGCCGGCGTAATAGGTGGCGATGTGGGTTCTGATGGCAGTTTCAAGCTGAGCATTCATCTTCAATGGGCTAAAAGTGGTGTTACATTTGTTGCAAACTATGCCGTTGAACGTGACTTTATAGTCATTTGAAGCCTGGATTCCGCCGAACCGGAAATGATTACCACACTTGCAATTCAATACCAAATGACTCGATTGTCTGAACCGTTCGGCGTCACTGATATTCGACTCCAATGGAGCCAATTGGTTGTACTCTTCGTTGTTTTTGACCCGCAAAATGTACCGTTTGGTGTCAATCGATAACGATTGGGCCACTCGGATCATATCAATGCCATCGATTCTTTCTAATAATCTTTCCACGGGAGCAAAGATTTGTTTCTCCAAGTAATAACTTGGATCTGGTTTCAAGCCTGAAGTCTTGTTCATGACTTCTTGAAACCCTCTGGCCCGTTCGGCAGGGTTGGACTTATCTTCTTCTCCCAGCCCAGACGTAATCACATAGGTTATCACGGTTCCTGCTTTAATGACTTTCCCTTGATCTCTTAACCGTAAGGCTACTTGAACCGGAGGCATGGTCTTCCCATTAGGATAATTAGTTGGATCTTTTGATAATTTCGTATTGATTTTATACTTATCCAAAGGAATCTCATTGGCTTTAATCTTTCCTGCCATAGTTTCTAAATACTCATACACTTCAGATAACGCTTTTTCTGAATCAGAATCCATTAAAATCTTATTCAAAATAAACGTGGAAATGTCTTTAGAAAGCTGACAGTATTCCCGCCGTCTCATATCAAGCCCTTTGACTTCGAGCTTATGGACTTCTTCTCCACTGGCTCTGTCTATGGTGGTGTCCATGGCAGCATACTTCTTTTTGGCGTGGAGTAAGATCCGCTTATAGGTATTATCAATGTCGATTTCTAAAAGCTTATACCGTTCATTCACCTGAACTTTGAACTCATTTCCAATCTTGACCGCTTCTTTGAACTCGGTGACTCCGGTGTCAATCATAACTGAATCGGTATCACCATAAACCACTCTTAATCCAATAGACTCTGCCAATTGTCTGGTATCCATTAAAATCTCTCTCCCTTTATTGGTAACCAACATGGCCAAAGGTTTGGCATAGAATCTGGAATTGATATACCCTAAACATCCATACATGGAGTTGGCCGTCAACTTCAACGCCTGTTGCTTGATATCAAATTGGGCTTTCTCCACAGGAGTGTTTTTCGGGTCTTTTAAAAGCTTTTTGACTTCACGACGACGGGAAACCAACGCGTTTAATAACTTGGGTAACACCCCAGCACTCGATTCAGACTCAGGCAATTGCGGTAAGTCTCTCTCTTCATCGTGACTAACATTGTAGTCATCTCTGTCGACGGTGGTGAAACAGATATTGAACTCTTGGATAATACTTGGGTATAACGAGTTGAAATCCATAACCAACACATAGTTCTTATGAAGTCCTTTTTCAGGTTCAAACACCAACCCCCCTTGAAACTTGGGCTTTTTATTGGCTGTCACGTTGGCCACATCATCATCATTGGATTCTAACTTGGCTTGTTGGGTATAACTTGTATTCTTATGATATTTATCTTCTTTATCCGGAACAATGTACTTGTTTTTACTGAATTCGTGCAATAAAATATACTCATTTCTCCCGGCTCTGGTCCCGTATAAGGTCTGAGACCAAGCATTCCCGGCCAAATTGGTCAATTGTTTCGATAACGATAAGATCTGGGTAGCAAAAGCGATTTCTGAAGCGATTTTACAATTCAGGGCATTATCTTTTAAGGCCATTAATAAGAAACTAGAATCCTCAGAGTATTGAGGGTTATTATAGTTAACCTCTAGAACTGCCAGTTTCTTGTGACACACAATATCATACATTTCAGGAAGATCCCAAGATTGACATTTGGGGGTTAAAGATTGTCCCAATTCATTGGCAATGTCACAAAGTAATCTTCCGTGGAACACTTCCCGAAGTTGTAAGTTATTATTAAACCCTCCGTTACCTTTCCCGAACCGATCAGGCCAGGCTTTTCTGTTCCGCCGTCCGAAACTAGACCAGGTTTGAACCTTTAAATCGTACATTCTGTGGACCAACACGTCCAAGGAAATGTTTTCTAGTCTATGACCCATAAACACATCAGGATCTTGAGTTTTCACCATCCCCGCCAAGCAGTTCAACAACGCTTTTTCATTAGGGAAGGTTCTCAAGGCCATTCCTTGTTTCTGGGCTAATTGGTTCAACCCTGCTGGGAACTGAGTGGTGTTCACAGGTCTGACCAACGTGAGGGTATCGTGAGGTTTTAAGTTTTGGTCGACAGGAGCGTCCTGGGGGACGTTTCTGAACGTGGCCAAAGAAACAGATGCCACTTCTTGCTTATTCTGTTTTACATTCATCACGGTTTGCACGGAAATGGATGTGAGAGTAAGGTTTGGTGGAGGCAAGTTTCTGTCGTGGATTGGTTTAACGGAATTGGGGGAATTCACCGAGACTTCTACCTGACAATGAGTGGAGTTTTTGATGGAATTGAAATCTCCACTGGAAATTTCTAACCAACATGGCCCCATTACATTCCGTTGAAGAACAAACGCTTCAAAGATATTACTATTGGTCCCAAACACATGACTAAAGGTTTCTCCTTCTAAATCAGCTGGAATAACCGTGTGTCTATTCTTTGGGGTTTTAAACGGTAATAATACCTTTAAGTATTCTGATTCTTTGGGGATTCCTGATAATTCAAACGCATATTTCATGGTTTCTGGCTTGGATCTGATATTCTCTAACCCATATTTCTGTAAGAGTAATGGAACCACTTCCTCGTGAACGTCTTCAGGAGTAATAGGATCTTCTTGATCTTCTTCTTCTTCTTCAGTTTTCCGGTACTTTCTCGGTAAGAAATGCATTTCTCGGGCTAAACCATTGATTTGTACGGCCCCAGAAACCAATTTCTCTTCATTGGTTTGAATCTTCCCAAAGAGAAATAAGGAACTGTCGATCTCACAGTAATCAAGCCAGAACATTTTGAATGAATCTTTATTGTCTTGGGTAGTAACCACTTCAGCAGCTTCTAATTTCTCGGTATAGTTACTAGGAGAAGACACAATTGGGGCGGTGGTGGTTCTAACCGGAGACGAAGATTGAACGGCTTTACTGGCAGAAATAGTAGACGCGTGAGGTCTATTGGTGGCAGTAGCTCTTGGTCTTCTGGAAACCACAATATCATCATCTTCTGATTCTTCTGATTCTTCTTTAACTGGTTCACTGGGAGGATTAGTGGAAGGTTTTTCCAGTTTAATAGGCGAAGAAGGCTGGTCTTCATCCATATTAGTGTCTTCCATGTGTGTAAAATCTTCAGACGTGTCCATAGCATCCAATTGTGGTTTAGGAATCTCCGGCATCACATTAGCGGGTTTGCTGGTACCAAACGGGTTTCTGGTGGCAGGTTTAGCAGGTTTCCGAGCAGTATTGGCCCCAAACACATTAATTCTAGGCCGTTTATTAGCAGGAATATCGTCTGAAAAGTCATTAAGAATGTCGTCGATATCAGCGTCAGGCTTCTTGGTAGTCTTGGGCTTACTTTCAAACCCTTTAGGTCTGAAAAAGTTGTTTATTTGAGAAGTTTTAGCGACTTTAGCGGGTTTCTTCTCCGGTCTTTTCCGCTTAGACTTGGCTCCACTACCGTCCTGGTCCTCGTCGTCCGAATAGTACTTGGGCCTGGAACTATCGTCCCATTCATCCACCCCGTTATCGACGTACCCTTCGCCGTCATCGTCTACGATAAAATCATCATTCATCATTTGGTTCCGTTTGTGTTCTCTAAAGGTTCCTTCATCAACCTCGTCATAAATCCCCTCGTCTTCTTCTACGTCAGAGACATCAACGTTCTTCCCGGTTCTCCGGGCTTCTCTAAGAAGCTTCAACTTGTCACGTCTGGCGCTTTTCGACAGCATGGTGGAGGAATTGGCTTGACTTGAGTGAAGTTACAGAAGAAATAAACGCGTCGCGGTCGCGGTATATATTTATAAAACATAGAGAGAACATATATAAGGAACAGATATGAGAATTATAGAGAAAGTAGAGAATTATAGGGAACATATAGGGAACATATAGAGATAGGTAGGTATATAGAGATAGGTAGATATATAGAGATAAGTAGATATATAGATATATAGGTGATAGTGTCTGGTTGACTAGGTTTTGGTAATATTACTTACTAACCCCTCAGGAATAAGACCTTTCCCAACTCTATCAATAATAACCTGACTAAAAGCTTTCAAGATTTCAGGATCAGTTAAAATATCACCAAGAATCTTCATAAGAATGTTATTTTCTTCCAAGATATGAGCAATGTCACAAATCGGAATCACATCTGCTTGTAAGATATTAATTAAGAATTGGGCTGAAGGTTCAGCAAGGGCTGGGTCTGTTAATAAGGTCTGAACCACAGATACTACCAACCCTGATTCTTTTAACGATACAAACAATTCATTAAGTAATTGACTTTCTCTTTTGGTGATTTGTTCCAAGCTGGCAATTTGGGTGTCTCTGGTAGTAAGAGCCGTAGAAATGTCTCCTAAGACAGTGAAATTACCTAAGAAAGTGCCTGGAGGAGGGGGGTTGACGTCAAAATAGATTCCCACGACATTTTTCTTCAATAACTCAGAAGTGAGTCTTAATAAGCCAGGTAAAACATTTGGGTCTTCCAACCCAGCCAATAACAATTGGTTAACAAGTCCTGATTTCTGAAAGGCTATTAACAAATCCTCATAGTTAATTAAATTCAATCTCAAAAGAAAGATAGTAGCACTGGAGGACAAGTCTAATAAAGCGGGGTTTAACAAGACATTTTTAATGACAATTGGAGCCAACCCGGAGTTGTTTAATAAGCTTAACACTTGGTCAACAATTGGTAAGTCTGATCTAGCCACCAAATCTCTGGTTTCTAAATCGTGATCTTTATTGAATTGCTGCAAATTAGCCACCAAAGAGCTGAGTTCAGCTTGTTGTTCGGCCGATAAGTCGACGTTTTCAATAGGGAGGGCAGGAGTTAAGCCTAACACGGCCAAAAGGGTCAAAGCAGTAGTCAATTTCATTTTATCCCTTCCAAAACCCTTACTTTGTGTGGTTTATATAGTGATTTTGGCGAAAATCACCTTTTTACTAAATCACCTAAACGAGAACTAAAAAGGGATAAAAGGACCCCAAATCAATGCTATACCTTCCCCCCGTCGTGTTATAGGGCCAGTTGTGTGGTAAGACGGGCGGGGTCTTTGCCTGGACATTCCTCAGAGTTTTGCAGCCATTGGAATATCTACACTTTCCGACAGAATGCCGGGCCATGCACGATAATGTGTCTTTGTGGCCTAATTAGGAAGCCAAATTAGGCTAGACCTTTAGACTTGACCTAATTTGGACACATTGTCTATGGGCTAACTATGGCCTTAACTATGAGACCTTAACTATGGAGCTTAACTATGAGCCTTAACTATGAGACCCGTTTAGGTAATTAGTGCGAGACTGGAGATTCCTTCTCAAACACCCTAAACAATCCCATGTCGTTTGCTAACATCGACCTAGAGGCCCAGAAGACCAATACCGGCAATGTCACGCCTAACAAGCAGACGGCGACGCAGACGGAATTGGATAAAATCATCACCAGCACGTCCAATCAGCTTCAAGTATTTGGGAATTTGATATCCCAATTTGAGACCCAAAGAAAAGCCATTGGCACCAAAAGAGATACGGCTAAAGTTCGGGAGAACTTGGATGTGTTGACCCAGAAGGTGGACGGGATGGACCGAGCCATCAGCACGTTACTAGCGAACTTGGCGGGGATTGTGAATTCGGAAAAGTCCGATAAGTTTGAAATCACCAATCGGCAGATTATAATTAAGGACCGGTTGGTGGGGGAGTATAATGAGTTACACCGGCAGTATGGGAAGTCAGTGAAGCAGTATGGGGAGAAGAAGAGAAGCAGTCCTTTGAGGGATGAAAAGACCCCACTATTAGCACCTGACGGGCCGTCAGGGCAGTCACAAACACAAGCACAAGTCCAAGCTCAATCACAAGTACAAGTCCAATCACAGGATATGATCAATGAAACCGAACTTCGGTACCATCGGATGCTTACCGAGGAGCGGAACCGGGAAATCGAACAAGCAGCCGAAGGAATCCAAGAAGTTAACACGATCTTTAAAGACCTTGGAGCTTTGGTTCATCAACAAGGAGAACAATTGGATTTGGTGGAAGATAATATTGGCAATTTGCAGAGTAATACGCAGCAGGCGTCTCGGGAGTTGAATAAAGCTCATGAGTATCAGAAGAAGAAGGGGAAGTGGAGTTGTATATTGTTGGTAGCGTTGTGTATTTTTGTGTTGGTGATAGTGTTGGCAGTCGTAAGCTGACGAGGCCGTCCGGAACGAAGTGACGGGCGGACGAGGACAGTCCTAGGGCCGTTAGGCCTTAGTACTGCTAGGACGAGAGCCAGGACGAAGCTAGGACGGGGCAGAGACATGTATAGTAGATATTTCAGTGTACTAATAAACTATTTAAAATCATGTAAGCTAGGGCCAGGCGGACCCGGCCTGGGGCTAATCAAGATCAAGGTCACCCTCCCATTCATTCTCCGTTTCATTAGGCGTAGAAAGCTCATACTCAGTATCAATCTCACTATCACCATCATTATCAATCTCAATGTCATCAGCATATATAACCTTATGAGCGGCCTTTTGTTTGCAATAATCAGCACCTTTTTGGAGAATGGATTCACTGAGGAGCCAGAGTTGGTCCTTGTTGTTGAGGAGGGCGATGGCGCCGCCGGTGATGGCGCCGGCCGTCATGGCCACTTTTAGGGAGAAGGGAACTACCAACATAGCAGTACTTCGACTGAAAGGAGAAGGGCTGTCTGCTCCACTAAGTGCTCGACTGAGGAATACTGTGACTAGTAAGAGTAGCACTGGGGAGTACTTGGATGGTACTAGACGGTACTAGATGGTACTAGGGTGGAACTAGATGGTACAAGGATGGTACTAGACGGCACTAGTCAGTTGGTAGAACTTGAAAGTTGTGGAGGGCAGCTGATAAGTAGAAGGGGTGATTTGTCCAGACACGACGGCTGCAACTCTATTTAAGCGAGTGTTCTGCTGCTATTTGTTAGCAGTGTTTTGTAGGACTACTAGCTGGTGTTAGGACTACTAATTATGGGGAGGGGATGGTGGTAGTGGTAGCGTAGTGCCAGTGTGGTAGCGTAGTGCCAGTGTGTAGTGCTGTGTAGTGGTAGTGTTTAGTCGTAGAGCTGGTAGTGCTGTGTCAGTCTGTAGAGAGCTATATCACGTGATTGTGATGTAATTGTAGGATTGTAGGAGAGGAGACAAGTCAGGGAGTCCAGGTCTTTGATGAAGGGTTAGGCCTGGGACCATGCCTGGGCCCATTTCTGTCTAGTTCTTGCTAGTTCTGGGTTCAATCTGGCTAGTTCTAGGGCCAGTGCCAGTAAAGCCAGTGCTAGCCAGGCGTGGGCCTAGCTGGGCCTAGCTAGTGCAAAAATGGGCCCAGCGGTGCGAAAATGGGCCCAGCGGTGCGAAAATGGGCCCAGCTGCTAACTTTGAGACCCCGCGAAAATCAAATCTCAAATCTCAAAACCAAACCAAACCAAACCAAACCAACACTAACCCAATGGATGATAAACTCCACGTCGGCCAGCTCCTTTGCGGCGGGTTCGAAGGCACCGGTGTCACGGCCCAAGCCCGCCACTTGGTCGTCGACCATCACGTGTCGACCATCATTCTCTCCCGCAAAAACGCCGTCTCCGTCCAGCAAATGACGAGCCTCATTAGCCAACTCCAATACATCGCTTACACTGACGGGGCGTACCGGTACCCGCTAATGTTTGCCATCGACGAAGAGGGCGGGATGTTGAACGCGTTGTTCGACTCGGAGTTTTTGACCCAATTTCCCGGGGCCATGGCGCTTTCTGCCATTGGAGACCCCGATATTGTGTACCAAGTACTGAAAGCTTTGGCCACAGAGCTAAAACATATTGGATTTCAGATCATTTTCGGGCCCGTGTTGGACGTAGTGACCAAGCTCTCGCACCAGCTCGTGGGAGTGAGGAGTTTTGGTACTACGGTAGAACAAGTGGTGAAAAATGGGAAGGCTTGTGCCAAAGGGTTTCGAGATGGCGGGCTTTTGGCGTTCGGGAAACACTTCCCGGGGATCGGGAACGCCAGTGTGGACTCGTTGATGGAGTTGCCGATGCTAACCGACTCGTTGGAGCAGGTCCGGCACTTTAATGCCGTGCCATTCCAGAAATTGATCCAGGACGAGCTTTTGGACGGGGTTTGCTCCACAGGTTGTGGGGTTCCTACCATTAGTCCGGACGAGATTCACTCGTGCTTGTCGCCAGTGATAGTTAACCAGTTGTTGCGGCAAGATTTGGGGTTTGACGGGGTGGTAATTAGTGAGTGTTTGGAGATGGATGCGCTTCATCATTCGATAGGGCTCGGCCAGGGCGTGATATTGGCACTATACGCTGGCTGTGACTTGGTGCTAGTTTGCCACGACCAGGCGTTGCAGAATGAAGCGGTGGAATCGATGGAAAAGGCGTTGGTTAATGGCAATTTGGATGATGAAATTGTGTTGAAATCGCTTGGAAGAATTGAAAAACTCCAGAAACTGCTTCCTCAGTGGGATGTGCTCTTTCCTGATGGAAACCCGGCCCTGGTCACCCTATTCAAAGAGGTTCATCTGAAACAATGGGAAGAACACCAAAGATTATCAGAATTAGCATATAAAGGGAGTATTACTTTGGTGAGAGATTACCCTGATGTGCTTCCTATCACGAAGTTTCTCGGCCCTGGGCCTAAGTCTAAGACGAAGAGCCTGGGCGGGAACAACATTCTCCTCCTAACACCTTTACTTACCCCTATTTACTCAAACCATGGCCTGGAACCGTCCAAACTCTACCACGGAGAAGATGTGTTCAGGGCCTTTGGTAACATGCTTTCCAACCATCCGTTCAACAAAAAGGCCAAGAACCCGTACCGGGTGCTCCACACCACCTACACCGCCAACGGGTTGACTTCCCTCCATGAATCGCTTATAGAGAACTCAAAAGTGGTGATAGTTCTCACCTCAGAAGCTTCTAGAAACATGTACCAGATCGGGATCGTTAAGTATGTGTCTATCCTCTGTGGGGCCAGTCCGTCGTCGCTCAACTCGGGCCAGGGAAGTGCCCAAACTTACTCCCAGTTGTCCAAACCATTGATCTTAGTGGCTACCCTGTCTCCCTATGACTTTTTCTATAACAAAAGCATTGGCAGTGCTTACTTGTGCTGTTATGACTATACCAACAACGCGTTGAAGCAGCTTGCCAATGTGCTTATGGGAGATTACGTCCCTGAGGGCTGTATTCCGGGAGAAAAGAAGTATATCACCAGAACTAGAAAGAGAAGACTTACAAATACCGGAGAAGTCCGGGAGAAAAAGGCTAGTAGTGTGCCTAAAAGACGATGGTTGGTGGATGAGTTTGATATTAAGAGAGATTGGGAGAGTTTGGTGACGTTGATGAAGAATAATCATTATGAAACCAGTCTGGAGGGGAAGGGAATTAATTATCAAGATGATGGGTTTTATCGGAGACTTTATGGGCTTTTGGCGACTCTGAGGCAGAAACACTTTGTGGTGAGGAATTCGTCGCTTAATATATTGTATGGGGTGTTGATGACTTGGGTGACCACTGGACCCACTGGGACCGAAGGGACCAGTGGGGCCAGCTCTGGTTCTAATTCTGGACCTAGCTCTGGTTCTAGCGGCCCTAGTGGTTCTAGCACCAGCACCAGCACTAGCACCACCTCCGGTGGCACTGGAGCTATCATGTACCTCCTCGTCGACAAAACCAAACGACTCCAAAGTATCGGTAAAAACCTCCACGCCCGGGCCATCCGCTACCTCGTCAAAGAACAACACTGTACCTCCATCACCCTCGGGGTGTCCCTCCCCCTCGTCCTCCTCCCGTACGACTCCAGCCTAACTGGCGCCAGCAAAGCCGTCTCTTTCCTCAACAACTTTGGCTGGAACGTCAACGGAGGCAGAAAGAAACACATTTTGGTGTTGAACGAGTTGGATACTTGGCTGGTGCCAAAGAAGATCTTCCGAGAGTTGATGATAGTGGGAATCCGGTTTGATATCTGTAATGATCCGGAGAGGTTAATGGGGTTGATAAATAAAAATACTAGGACGAGTGCCAGTGCCAGTTCTAGCGGAGGTGGTGCTGGAAATGGTTCCAGCGGAGGTGGTGCTGGTGCTAGCGGTGATGGAAATGGTCCCAGTGCTAGTCCTAGTCCTGGGTCCAGTCCTGGGTCCAGCCCTAGCTCCAGCCCTAGCTCCACTGGAGACAACGTCCCCAAACTCCATGCCATTGAAGAAAAAGAATTTATCCGAACCCTTTACCTTGAAGCCATCAAACACCTTGCCAATGACTCGGGGGTTAAGATTATTATGGCCTTGGAACCAACCAATCAAAAGATCATTGGCAGTATAATTCTCTTTACCAACCGGTCTCCTCTCGCTAAGTTCTACCCATTTATGGACGAAGCCAGTGAATTTAGTACGAGGAGCCTGCCTACGGACTCAGTAACGTCGTCCCAGGGGGAGGAGCTTATTGGGGGGATCATTGCCCCGGTAATTGACCCATCGTACTCGAACTTGACGGAAATCTTTAAGTATGGGTTGATTTGTAGTGGGATCACGTTTTTGAAATCAAGTTCTACAGATACAAAGATTAACCAGTGCTTGATGGTGGGGGTGGGGGATGATAAGTGGGGGAATTTGAGTGGGATTAAGGATATTGGGTTTCAGGAATGGAAGTATTATTATGATTATTATGATAAGAGGGGGAGTGAGGAGTTTAAGATTTGATTCGACATTGATTCGACAATGATTCGACATTGATTCGACCGAAGGGAGAATCAATGGAGTACCTCAGGCCGGGCGGGCCGTACTAGCTAGTACCAGTCGCCGTAGAACTAGAACTGTGGTGATAGAAATAGTGCCAGCGGTGCTAGAAATAGTACCATTGGTGCTAGAGCAGTGCCATTGGTGCTAGAACTAGTACCTTTGGTGCTAGAACAGTGCCAGTCGCCCTAGAGCTAGTGCCAGCAGTGCTAGAACAGTGCCAGCGTACTAGAACAGTGCCATTGGTGCTAAAACTACTGCCAGTGGTGCTAATCGAGTTTTTCCGGGGTAAGACGTGTAAGATGAGACGAGTTTATCCGGGACACCAGAGACGAGTTTTTCCGGGACCCAGACGGTCGGTTCCGGGATGTCCCGGAGACACTATAGCCCATGGCCTATAGCCTATAGTCCATATAGTATACTATATAGTAATAGAGGGGTATAACTATGACAAGTAGTAGCACAGGTAATAAGCAACCCGGATCATGTGCTTCCCTTAACCCGGCGGCTTCTCCCGGAGCCATGGTTTGCGTGTTCCGAGTTGCTCCTATGACCCCAGACTTCAACCAGAGCCCCCGGAAGTCTGCATATAGACGTCTTGGTGTGTATATACTCTTTTTTGTGTGCGGAAGGCATCCGCAATTGCTAGTACATTACGGGTGCATGGTGCAGGAAACTGTGCATGATGCAGGATTTGTGTCCTCATACAGTCAGACAACAGCAACCGGCTGTGAAAAGTCAAACTTCCTTTCTCCCGGGGCATAAAGTCACCGGATCCTAATACCCCAAAAACTATATAAATGACCCCAAATCTCCACCTTTTCCAATCTACTCATTAAACACATACTCAAAAATGGTACCTCCAGTTGCTTCTAACATTAATTTCGAAGGTCATCCTACTATTAAAAACGCTAATGATCCAGTCATCAAGAAGTTATCTTTAAATGATGAAGTGATTATTCGTCACAATGCTCCACCACCAACTTTATATGAAGATGGTTTATTAGAAAAAGGTACTACCATTTCTTCCACTGGGGCATTAATGGCTTATTCTGGTAAGAAAACCGGTAGATCTCCTAAAGATAAAAGAATTGTCGATGAAGAAACCTCTTCTCAACATATCTGGTGGGGACCAGTCAACAAACAAGTTGATGAATTAACCTGGAAAATCAGTAGATCCAGAGCCATTGACTACTTAAGAACCAGAGAAAAGTTATTCGTTGTGGATGCTTTTGCTGGTTGGGATCCAAGATACAGAATTAAAGTGAGAATTATTTGTGCTAGAGCTTACCATGCTTTATTCATGACCAATATGTTGATCAGACCTACTGAAGAAGAACTTGCTAACTTTGGGGAACCAGATTTCACCGTTTATAACGCTGGTCAATTCCCTGCTAACGAACATACCAAAGGTATGACATCTTCTACTTCTGTGGAAATTAACTTTAAAGATATGGAAATGGTTATTTTAGGTACTGAATACGCTGGGGAAATGAAAAAGGGGATTTTCACCGTTATGTTCTACTTGATGCCTATTAAACATCAAGTGTTAACCTTGCACTCTTCTGCCAATCAAGGAGACCAAAACGGTGACGTCACCTTATTCTTTGGTTTATCCGGGACCGGAAAAACTACTTTGTCTGCTGATCCTAACAGAAAATTGATTGGGGATGACGAACATTGTTGGTCTGACAATGGTGTTTTCAACATTGAAGGTGGATGTTACGCCAAATGTTTGGATTTAAGTGCTGAAAAGGAACCAGAAATTTTCAACTCTATTAAATTTGGTTCTATTTTAGAAAATGTTGCTTATGATCCAGACACCAAAGTTGTGGATTATAATGATCCATCTATTACTGAAAACACCAGATGTGCTTACCCAATTGATTTTATTCCATCTGCTAAAATCCCATGTTTGGCTGATACTCACCCAACTAACATTGTGTTATTAACTTGTGATGCTTCTGGGGTATTACCACCAGTTTCCAAATTAACTAATGCTCAAGTCATGTACCATTTTATTAGTGGGTACACTTCTAAAATGGCTGGTACTGAAGAGGGGGTTACTGAACCTCAAGCTACCTTTTCTGCTTGTTTCGGGCAACCATTCTTGGTGTTACATCCAATGAAATACGCTCAACAATTATCTGATAAAATCAGTCAACATAAATCCAATGCTTGGTTATTAAATACCGGTTGGGTTGGAGCTTCTGCTGCTAGAGGTGGTAAGAGATGTTCTTTGAAATACACTAGAGCCATTTTGGACGCTATTCATTCTGGTGAATTAAGTAAGGTTGAATTTGAAAACTTCCCAACCTTTAACTTGAACATTCCAAAATCATGTCCTGGTGTTCCAAGTGAAATCTTGAACCCAACTCAAGCTTGGACTGAAGGTCAAGCTTCATTTGTCAAGGAAACTTCCTCTTTAGCATCTAAATTTGTTGAAAACTTTAAGAAATACGCTGACCAAGCTACTTCTGAAGTGCAAGCTGCTGGTCCAGTTGCTTAGGTATTTAGGCCGTAATAGATATTTATTCGTATTATTTTATTGTAGTATTGTAGAGTATGAGTATTAAGACTGGGGTATATTAGAGTATTTTGTAGTATTAAGACTATATTTTATTAGAGTGGAGATGGTTGCAAATCATGGTGCTTGGTGCAAAATTATCTGGCGCATGCACGAATATGCGGGGAATCGTATGCACATGCATGTGCTCTGCAACACATCATAACCTGCAAAGCAGCCTCTTTTGCAGGTTGTCCCGCAACTAGCGGATTCGGAGTTTATTCTTCAATCAACACTTATCTATATAATGGGCCGTTATAGTACTATAGAAATATACAATGGAGGGGAGTAGCTGTCAAGTCAAGGAAGGGTAATCAAGATACCTCGAATGCCTATTTGGTCAACCGAAACCCTAAACCAAATGAACTCAACGGCGGACTTTGCTGCATCATAAGCCTAGGTACTTTCCGGGGATTATATTAATAGGTGCGGGCTTAACGGAGGGCCTCGAATGGGCCTAGGATGTTTGGTCCTAGCCCAGCGTGGACCTAGCATGGGCAGCGGATGGACCTAGCATGGACCTAGCTGGGCTTAGGACGGTGCACGGATTTATGCACGGATTTATGCACGGATTTATGCACGGATCTCGGTAATGTTCATGCACGTCGAGCTGCGTGAGAACCTTCGGAGTTTAAAAAATTCACATGGGCGCATTCCTGTAATCGCTATAAATATTCACAAAGCCCACTCTTTTCTTACTAAATCACCAATAAAATGATATCTGGGGAAACGTTACAAGTGCTTGAATCCCATGCCACTTCTTGGTATGGGCTTATCATCATTGCCGTTGTGTTATTCAACGTCATCGACACCTTAAACCATAAAAGACTCGCCAAAAAACTTGGAGCTACCGGTCCTTTTATGTATGGAACTGATTACATGTGGGGTTTCAAACAAGCCTATGAAATGTTAAAGGCTAAAACTGACGGGGTTTTGTTATCTTATACTTATTCCAGATTTGAACTTTACCACGACACTGTGGTTACTTTTGTGGCTGCAAACAGAATGACTATTACCAGAGACCCAGAAAACATCAAGGCTCTTTTGGGAACCCAATTTAACGATTATGATTTGGGGATCAGACACAAACAATTTTTACCTTTGTTAGGAGACGGGATCTTCACTTTGGATAACCAAGGATGGAAACATTCTAGAGCCATTTTGAGACCTCAGTTTGCTAGAGAACAAGTTGCCCATGTTAAATCCTTGGAACCTCATGTTCAAAAAGTTATGGCTCATGTTCGTAAGAATGCTGGTAAACCATTTGATATTCAAGAAATTTTCTTTAGATTAACTTTGGATTCTGCCACTGAATTTTTATTTGGAGAATCAGTGGAAAGTTTATGTGATGGAACTATTGATATTCAAGCTACTGGAGAAGCTGATCCTGAATTAAAAGCTGAATTTGCTCAAGCTTTTAATGATGCTCAAATGACTTTATCTACCAGAGCTGTGATGCAAAATCTTTACTTTTTAGTTAACCATAAAGAATTCAAAAAGAATTGTAAAGCTGTTCATGATTTAACTGATTTCTTTGTTCAAAAAGCGTTGGAAGCTACTCCAGAAGAATTAGAAAAGAAGGCTGAAAGTGGTTACACTTTCTTATTTGAATTGGTTAGACAAACCAGAGATCCAAAGGTTTTGAGAGACCAAGCTTTGAATATTTTATTGGCTGGTAGAGATACTACTGCTGGGTTATTAAGTTTTGCTTTCTATGAATTAGGTAGAAACCCAGAAATGTACCAGAAGCTAAAAGAAGAAGTACACCAAACGTTTGGGGCTGGAACCAATGCTAGAGTAGACGAAATCACCTTTGAAAGCTTGAAGAAATGTGAATACTTAAAAGCTTTTATCAATGAAACTTTAAGAATGTACCCATCTGTTCCTCAAAACTTTAGAACTGCCAACAAACACACTTCTTTACCAAGAGGAGGTGGAAAAGATGGTATGTCCCCAATTTTTGTTGCCAGAGGATCTGTTGTTACTTACTCCATTTCTGCTACCCACAGAACTGAAGCTTATTACGGTAAAGATGCTGGAGAATTTAGACCAGAAAGATGGTTTGAAGAATCTACTAGAAAGTTAGGCTGGGCCTACTTACCTTTCAATGGGGGTCCAAGAATTTGTTTAGGACAACAATTTGCTTTAACTGAAGCTTCTTATGTTCTTACTAGATTAATTCAAGAATTCCCAAACTTGGAAGGATTTGATACTGAATACCCACCAAAGACTAACTCTCAATTGACCATGTGTCTTGAAGATGGTGCTCATGTCAGTTTGTCATAGTATTTATTCATGTATGTTTTAAATGCACGATTGTGTTTCACCCAAGTTGGATACCCTGGATATCATGAAGTGATGGCCAGTCCACAGTGTAGAGTAAGAGTAGAGTAGTGATGTCATAGAGTAGAAAAGATATAGAACGGAGATTGGCGGCGTAAGCGGCCTCTACCTGGCAAGACCTGGACCTAGCCCGGACCAAGGCCCCTGGCCTGCTGGGCAGGTAGTCCACCGTCACTGCCACTCTAGTTATTCTCACTTCCAGGCACAATCACAAACCCGCTTACCAAGCGATTATGAACCCCCCGCAATTGGCCAGTATAAATAGGAGCAATCCCCACAGAATAGTAATAGTATAGTTAGTAGATATAGTAAAGAGACATAGCATAGCACAGCTAGTGACAGATAGTGACAAATAGTACAATAGTGACAGTCATAGTAAAACAATGTCCTTGGTTGATCATATACTTACCTGGTACGGAATTCTCGTTCTAGGCTACATCACCTATTCCATTGCCAAAACCTTCCACCTAAATCAAGTTGCCAAAAAGTTAGCATGTCTTCCACCCAAAGTCCTTGTGGACGACAAGCTCTTCGGGTTCCGGACCGCCGCCAACATTATCAACAACCGAGACAAAGGCTTAATCTTGGTAGAACTGAGAGAGTTCTTTCTCAAAAATGGTGATACTGCTGCTGTCAAAGTAGCTGGAAGACAAGCCGTGAATACCCGAGACCCTGAAAACATTAAAGCCATATTAGCAACCCAATTCAATGACTTTGGCTTGGGTGTCAGGCACCAGCTGTTTTTGCCATTGCTAGGTGACGGGATCTTTACTTTGGATAACGAAGGCTGGAAACATTCTCGTGCCATGTTAAGACCGCAATTTGCTAGGGAACAAGTGGCCCATGTTAAGGCCCTAGAGCCTCACGTGCAACGAGTCATGGCCCATGTTCGTAAGAATGCTGGGCTGCCATTTGACATTCAAGAAATCTTTTTTAAAATGACCTTGGATTCAGCTACCGAGTTTTTATTTGGAGAATCTGTGGATAGTTTATGTGACGAGTCTATTGGCATAGCTCCAACGGGAGAAGCTGATCCCGTGCTCAAGCAGGGCTTTTCAGATTGTTTCAACGATTCCCAACGGACTTTATCCACCAGAGCCGTGCTCCAAAAGCTTAGTTTTCTTGTAGACACCAAAGAGTTTAGAAGAAACTGTAAGGCTGTGCATGATTTAACTGACTTCTTTGTGCAAAAGGTGTTAGACTTTAGTGATGAAGAGTTGGAAAAGAAGTCGGCGGGGGGATACACATTCTTATATGAATTAGTTAAGCAAACCAGAGACCCAAAGGTTTTGAGAGACCAATCTTTGAACATTTTATTGGCCGGCAGAGATACCACAGCTGGGTTATTAAGTTTTGCGTTCTATGAACTCGCTAGAAACCCAGAAATGTACCAGAAGCTAAAAGAAGAAGTACACCAAACGTTTGGGGCTGGAACCAATGCTAGAGTAGACGAAATCACCTTTGAAAGCTTGAAGAAATGTGAATACTTAAAAGCTTTTATTAACGAAACCTTGAGATTGTACCCTTCAGTTCCCCGGAACGCAAGAGCTGCTAATAAAAACACGTCTTTACCCAGAGGAGGAGGCAAAGATGGCATGTCCCCGATATTTGTTGCCAAAGGTACTACCGTAAGTTATGCCATTGCTGCCACCCATCGGTCAGAGACTTACTACGGTAAAGACGCTGCTGAGTTCAGACCAGAAAGATGGTTTGAAGAGTCGACCCGAAAGTTAGGCTGGGCCTATTTACCGTTCAATGGCGGGCCTAGAATTTGTTTGGGCCAACAGTTTGCCCTTACGGAAGCGTCTTATGTAATCACCAGGTTAGTACAAGAGTTTTCGACTCTTTCAACTCTCCAGGTTGGGGGAGAGTACCCACCTAGAACTAATACTCAGTTAACTATGTGTCTTTTTGATGGGTGTAAGGTTAGTATGAGCTAATGTATAGCAGTTCTAGTGCCAGTTCTGTAGTAGTAGAGTGGTAGTAGAGTAGTAGTAGCTGGTACCAATGCTGGTACCAATGCTGGTACTACGCTGGTACCGCACCGTAGTAATATTCCGGTGGTTATAGTGTGCTGAGCTAGCTGAGCTAGTGTGTGCGAAAATTTTCAAAACAACATGTTGACTTGGTCTAATGACACCCTAGCCCAGTGCTACCACGGCCTCCAGCACCATGCCATTGACGACGGGGCGGCCCTCCAGACCGTCCGGGACGACCTAAACTCCCTCCTTGTGGTTCCACCCAAAACCGACGCCGCCAAACAACAATTGATTGATAATAACTCCCCCATCCAATTCTCCTCTGGCGATAAGTTCCAACTAAACCCCCAGTTCATCGAAGGAAGTGTGTTGTTGTCGAACGAGCTTGGCTTGAACGAGCTCGTGTGCCTGGAGGTGCTTTACTACGCCAACCAGGACTCCGTGGAAGACGGGATCAGCTTTGTGGATTCGGGGAAACAAGCGTTTTTCAAACGGTACCAATACATTTTGAATATCTTGGGGTACTTGATAACCAAGCACAAGCTAGAGTTGGTGGTGACGGACTTTGGCACTTTGAAGCTGAACCTTCTCAAGTCTTTTGGGGCTATTTATAGTATCTTGAATAATGTGAATGATTTGGTTAACAAGCAAGTTATCACCAATACAAACTCAGAAGTGGTGGTAAACTCGGTCCAGTATACGAAAATGCAATTGTTTGAGTGCCACGAGCTTTTGGGCGAGATTTACTTCAATTTGGTCCATCATTACCCCCAACACTTTGGGTCTGTCGCCCTATTTAAGGAGGTTTTGGCCCTTATGTCGGGGGTGGTTAGTGATAACGACGCGTTGGTCTTACATTACCTCCCTGGATTGTTATGTTTTGTGAACAGTCTCTCTAAATTGCCTGAGGCTGACGTCATTGCCTTGCACAAACAAATCACTGCCAAACTCGCCCAGGATTTTGCTGCTGTATCTTCTGGAAATGTCATAGACTTGTCGAAATCGACGGTCAAACAGTATGAGATTCTTGTGGACTTTATGTTCATGACAAACTTCATTCCCTGGTGTAAAGCTACCGGAAACATTACTAAATTCAACTTCAACGACGACATTTTGGCCTATATTCAAATCTGCCTTAACTATGGAGTATTGGAGAATTTGTTACGACTTACCAGTGAATCAGCTCACACCAAAACCCACACGTTATTTGAGCTAAATCACGTGTGTGACTTTAGAAGTTATCTCCAAAGGACGTTCCCCGGTTTAACGTTTGAAAAATTCAATTATACCGAAGGACTCGATAAATTTAATACGGTCTTTACCCTTTCCCCGACATTTAAGGAGGATTTGTTGCCATATTTCTGGCACAGTTTCTTCATCAACTTCATTGGTCATGTGGCTATCGTCTTAACCAAACTAAGAGATAGCGAAGAGGATTACTTACTTTCTTCTATCAACAGAATTCAAAAACGTAATAATAAACCAGAGGATTCAAGACAAATTGGCATGGCGGACGATAAAGTTAACCTAGGGCTTACGAAAGCCTCTAATCCTACCACCGACACCGACCCATCGTTGGACTTGGACCTAGACGAGATTTATTCCCGGGCTGATTTAGAGAGATTCTACCTTTCTTTTGTATATACCTATAAGTTCCGTGACGACATCTGTGGCTTATTATGGGAGGACGACGACATTAACAACGATTTGATAGGGTTTATTATGTGGGGGGTCAATAACAATTCTTCACCACTAATCACTGCCACTTTCTGCTTACTATTATCTTCCCTTACCTCCAGAAACAATAGAAATGGCGCTACCACCAAGATCTTTGAGAGTTTGATTAACAATAACTCCAACTTGAAGAAGACTGATTATACCAAGATCTCTATTGATTCTATCATAGATTCCTTGAATTATTATTTGAATGCTTTGAACGAGAACTTTGAATCAGACTTGAACTCTCAGATCAAACAACGCCAGAAACGCCAGGAATTCCTCTTTTCCAATGGCTCAGCTAACGAGAACCCCCACCAAATCACCATTGAATTGGCAGAGGATTCGGTTATTTTCATCTCAGGGTTTGTATTGCTCATAAGTTCTTTGGTAGGAAACCTTGGTGCTGACGAAAGGTCTAAGGATATAAGGGTCAATTTGTTCAATAGATTTAAGCCGATAGTAGTAGGGTTTTTGAAGTTTGATAATTTGATTATCAACTTACAAAACTCCAAGACCAGTGAAGCCATGATTTCTATTAATGATAGCAATAGAAGTATTCTTATTAACTTGATGTTGCAACTTTTGGTGAGTTTTAACCTGGGTGAGTTAAAGTATGAGATCTGGGAGATTTTGGATAAATGGATGTTTCATAGTTTGATTGAGAATGATTTGTTTGGAGCTGCCGCTAATACCCCTTCTAGGGACTATTTTGCTGGTACTAACCCTGTCGGTGCTAGCTCTAGTGCCGGTGTTGGTGCTGGTGCCGGTCCCAGCTCTGGCCCCAAAGTCAAACTCGTCAAAAACACCGTCAGTATCAAAAACGCATTCAAATTCAACCTCCTTAACCTTTCCAATATCTCCAACTTCACAGAGCTCCTTGACAGCTTATTAACTCCAGTGCCCTCCCCCAAACTCAAACTCCCCTATCCCATCAACTTGGGCTACAACTATAGGCTCAACAACCAGGTGGGAATCTGGCCCTATATGGAGTTTATGGTATTAGACGTCCTCAGTAACTCCAATAAAGTGGTGGACCGGGATATGAGACTCAAACTCCAAACAAATTTGGTGGATATGGTGTTGAAATCTCTTACTGAAGTTGATTGGAAGTTTTTAACTGAGTTATTACCCAACATTTCTGAGAAATTCAATATGCTGAGTCTTGTGGAAGACTTACCGTACGAATCTTTTATCAAATTGCACCATTCGGTAGCAGTTTTGAACTATCTTCTTGACGAAAAGGCTTATAAGGCGATATTTGAGATTATTGGCGGTGGGGAGAGTGACGAATTGGTGCTAAATGGGTTGAGAATTGTGGATAAAATGTTGTTGTTACAGGAGATATTTAGACAATTGATTCCGGTGTTAAAGAATGGGACTGGGGCTGGTGCTAGCTCTAGTACCAGTGGGCCTAGTAGTGGAAAACTTCTCGCTCACACTAGCAGTACCAATTCCCTCTTAATAACCCCCAACCTTACGATCTACTACCCCAGCAACTTCAACCTCGTGGATTTCTATGACGTTCTCAGCACCAATATCCCATTTATCATCAAACTAGGACTATTAATTGAATCCACCGACCCAATTGTCGACCTAGCAGTGGCCCTTTTAACCAAAATCAACCACACCTTCTCCCACGCCCGCCATCAAGATCTCTTCAAGAATAAACTCTTGACTATCTTCCTGGCCAGTGAAGAGTCTAACCTGCTTAAGTATGGGTTTATCAACAGTTTCACCACGGGAAGCATTACCACCAAACTCACGCTTCTTCGGTTCCTTATCAGTGACTTGGACAAATGTAATGATATGCCTTGCTGCTGCCATTACTTGCTAGGCTATGAAATCAAAGGTAGCTACCTTTTACTTGACTCGTCTCAAAACACGTTATTGAAAAACTTGGTGCTTTTATTAATGGCTAGCTTACCAGCCATCTCCGCTACAGATTATAACACTGGCATTAACACTATCGACCCAGACTATATCCAAGTGACGTCATTGATCTTAAAGGTGATTGTCAAGTTATTTGAACAACCCATCTCCTCAGCTATAACCTTGGACTATTTAAGAGAGTTTGACCTGGAAGAAAACTTGTTTGAACGGTTACTTAAATGTCAACCCAAGATCGATACAGACACCGTGTGGTTTAACCATAGTTTCAACGGAGACTTGGCCCTGGCCAGCGACAGCCTGGCCAATGGGATGGCCCTGGCCAATGAGTTTATCTACCATAAACCGTCGCTTGTAACGTTTTTTGATTTCTTCCGGTCCCGAGTCCTTATTATCCAATACTTAACCCTAGAATTCCATAGTCTTGCTCAAAAGGGATCTATCTACAAGCGAAACCAATATCTCCGCAAATTGATGAGTGACGACCAGTTCTTAAATGATTCTAATAAGATCTTGGACTTTTTGGATATTTTAAACTTCAATTTCCACCGGTTTGAAAAGTTCAATTACCAGAAATTCTCTAGTAATTTGAACGTATTGTTGCCAGAGGTTTACGACGAGACGGCGGTGTATAGCGACGAAGTTCTTACTAAACTCGTGGACATTTATGGCCCGGATGAAGTCAACAGCTTAAAAGATTACTTGGTAAAGTATATTGTCAGCGGAGACTTGAAACAACTTCAGTTGAATTACCTCCACTGCTGGGTCCAGCTTATTGAAGTAATTATCAACGACGGGAATTTACCCAAACAAGATTACCAAAACTTCATTCTAGAAGTTCTTTCTAGTATCTTACCCAAAATCAACGATTACTTTGAAAGCGATATCATCTTTAGTGAAGAACTCATTTCCTTGTGTGTGATTTTATTTGACTATTACGAACAAGATGAAGTGTTTATCGAAAGATTGATATCCCTTTTCTCCACTTGTATCAAAGGAGTCATTAGTTCCAATTCTACCATTGCTTTAAGAAACGATTTGTATATCATTATGAATAATTTCCTTCAAAAATCCTTTTCCAACCAAAATTTACTTAAAAAATTGATAGTAATGTTGGAAAAAATCGATTTGAAGTTTTTGGAAATCATTTGCAATGACTCTGTCATCAACGAAGGGTCTATCAGAGTCATTTCTATCATTTTGTTAGAGTCAATTATCCATTTATTTAACCATTTTGATAACAAATACGTTCTTAGTCAATTGATTCATAATAATTCGCTTTTGCTAATTATCAGAAGTTTAAAGAGAATTGATGAAATCCTTTATGACGACGAAAAGAATATTTCTACGATCTTATACGAGCTAATTAACTTCAAATCCATTATCAATTTGCTTATTAGAATCGGTCAGGTAAGAGATGGAGGGTCCTACTTAATCCAAAGTGAATTGTTTTCTATTATAAAACAATTGAAATTCCTTATGGTAGACCCAGAATTAGGAATTAATATCAAAATCGACGAATTAAATGATATTAATTTATCCCTAGATAGTAATTTGAACTTTATTAATTACTACGAGTTTTTACTTCCAGTGTTCAAATTGATTTCGATTTTATTGATATCTATGGGGCCAAATTATAAACCTAGTAAGATCCAGGGGCAGAACCTTTTGGTACACTTTAATGACTTGAAAAATAGTATTATTAAGAAGGATATCTTGATCAATGAGAATAATGGCAAGTATAAGTATGAGCAAGAGTTGGAGCTGTTGATGAACCAGTTTATATTGATAGAGGGGTTGGTAGAGTAGTTAAGTAGTATAATAGATATAGCATGGCTGCAAATTGTCTGTACACGCTTTGGAGGAGTTCTTTGGGTGACTTACTATGGGACTCTTACTATGGGACCCTTACTTTGGGAGCCTAACTATATGAGTCTTTGGGTGTCTTTGTGTAGAAAATATGGTATAGTCACAAAGTCATTTGCTACAGAGAATTGGCTGCAAATGGAGAAAAAGAAATTAGGATCGACAGTGCACAATGGCTGCAAAAACATAATTTCAATTTGTAATACATGTGCACAATTCCAGATAAGAGAGGTCTCCCTCGGAATTCGTTACTATGGACTAGTCGTTATATGTTTGTGGATCCTTGGGTACAAACACAACTTTGTACTCAAGCGCTGAACACAAAAAAATTGAAATTTTTCAATTTGAAAAATATATTTAAACTGCTAATATTTCCGTCAATTTTGAATCTGATGCCTCGAAAATGGGGGGAATGATAGATATCATCCCTGTCTACTTATATATCCCGCTTTCTGCCATAATTTAGCTTTAGTTATTTTTATAACACATATTTTACATAACTGAAATTACTAAACTACTAAATTTAACATATTTCTAGAACTCTTTCTAGCTAAATTTTAAATACAACTGATCATTAAGGAGAGGGTTATATGCCTATGAAGTCAATTTGGATCCTCGGCTTCTTGCTGTGTAAATATATCCAATGTTCACAAATGAAAATTGTGGTTTACAAACAGGTTTTTAGGTGCACAAAAGCTTAACTATGGGGAATTTTGAAAACTAAATTCGAAAAACCTCAATTCGCGAAAATCAAAAATTGGCAATCCGACGACCCGAAATTGGCAATCCCACGACTTTCTTAACTATGGGGATCGGCGGTCCAAGGACATGATGCACAAGCCGCCAAATGGCTGCAAATGCATAATTTTCTTTTGTAAAACAGGTGTACAATTCCCAATAAGAGAGGTTTCCCGGAATTGATTCTGACTTCCGGTCTAAGGCAGGGGCCTCCACCAGATGGTACAAGTACAAAAATTCACAAAAGTGTATGTACTTGGTGCCCCCACCAAATGACACAATTCCCAATAAGAAGGGTTTCTCGGAATTCAATTGCATGGTACAGCATGCATATGCATGTACTATGCACAAAAAACATTATCCACAAAAAGCTTTTTGTACCCAAACATAAACACAAAAAAATTGAAAATTGTCAAATCTTAAATTAAATTTAAAACATTAATAACTTTGTCAAATTTAAGGCTGGAGCCAAGCAAATGTTTTTGATCGTGTATTTTCTCCCCCTCTACATAGTGGCCTATTTATTTCGGCAAATTTAGCCCTACTACTTTTTATATTACATATTTTGTGAATCTAAGATTACAAAACTACTTAATTTGACTTATTTCTACAATAAAATCTTCTAAGTTTTTAGATACATATGATCATTAGTGATAGGCCAATATGCCCTTTATATTAGTTTGACTCGAAATAACTTCAATGGGTAGATATTGTCAATGTTCGCAAACAAAATTGTTGGTTTACAAACAAAAATTTAGGTGCACAAAAGCTTAACTATGGGGAAATTTGAAAACTAAATTCAAAAAACCGCGATTCGAACTTTTCGAAAATTGGCAATCCCACGACCCATATTGGCAATCTCACGACCTTTCTTAACTATGGGGAATTGTTTCGCGCGCGACTTTTGATACCTCAAATAACTGCAAATTCTTTATGTACAAAGGCCACAAATAAAGGTTTACAAATGTATTTGTGGTGTTGGTGCCCCCACCAAAGACCACAATTCCCATTAAGAGGGGTTTCCCGGAATTCAAACCGGAACTCGTGCCGCCACTAGCCCTCCACCGCCCCCACCAAAGACCACAAAAATGAAAAATCAACATCCACAAACACAAACACAAATTCCACAAGTGTATATGTGACCTTTGCCTCCACCAAAAACCACAAATACTGATAAGAAGGGTTTTGACCGGAATTCAAATCCGGGTTTCCTCTTGTGTATATTACTTCAGTACACAAACAGCACTAGACACAAACATCAAAACCAAAACCAAAACCAAATTGCTGCGGCATAACTTTTTTTTATAAATAGACATTACAAGATACTACACTGCAAATGACGTTGTAAACCAAACAACATTATTTGCTGGTACAAATCAGATCATGTTTCCGTATTTTCTGCCTACTTATTTTCATATCTAAGGTTTCAATTTGTTTCACTTACTCGTAATCTTGATTTCACTACATACAATTGAAGACCAATATCTTTACTATCCTAATCTATTCTTAGTAACACAATCCACTCTCTATCTTCTCTGCTTACCGATTCCTTGCAGCATATTTTGCAGCCATCTGCATGACCTCACTATAATTTCCTTTTCGCAGTTTTTGCAGCCAAAGAGCATATTAAAACATGACATATAAAAGCAGGGTCTGCTGCTGATTTTAAATATTCTACAAGCAACACACTATATACAATGGTAGTAGCAAATGGGAATGGGCATGATGCCAAGTTAACCATGATTCTCCTTGAACTTGATGAAGTCAAAGATCAGTTGAGAGAATATCAAACTCAAACCAACAGCGCACTTGAACAGCAAAGTAACAGGATTGACATGTTACAACCTTTAGAACATTTTGTGGATGTCGAAAGGTATGAGGACGCAATTGACATGCCAATTCTCGTGACAGCTCAGCCAGATACTGAGGTACGTTCACTTAGACAAAACGATACCTTAAAACCACTTCTTGATTCTATTGCTGATACGCGGCAGTATGTTTCTACTTTAAGTGATGAAGAAATTTCAACCAAATTTTATCAATTTTTACTGGTGGTGACTCAATTTGTGAATTCTACTCAAGTGCCTAATGTTGAGATCAAGGAGCCTTTGGGTATTTTTGATGAAGATGTGAGAGGTTCTCTTAGACATTTAGTTGAAAATATGGCTAAACATGAAAGTGACTTTGGGATTTTATCTGACCCTGAATCCCTGTTTGAGCTTAACGACATTTCCAAAGAAAATGGTGTGCCAGTAATTAGTTATTCCCGTGTGGATGAAGCTCCAGCTTATATTGAAACTATGATGAACTGGTTAAAGAATAACCTGGCTTTAGAAGGAAAGGATATGGAATTGGTGGAGGTGAACAATGACAGTTCTGGGGACTCCAGCAACAATTCTAGTACTGATTTCTTCTCCAGCAGTGAATTTCTTTCTGGCGGGGACTGGTACGAAATGTGTCAAAGCTCTGATAGTGAAGAGGATATTAAGGATAAAAGTGTCAAAGACGAAGCCAAAGAACAAAACGAAGAAGTCAAAGAAGTAAAAGATGAAGTCAGAGAGCCAAAAGATGAAGTAAAAGCAGTCAAGGAAGAAGTCAAAAAAGATGTAAAAGAAGTCAAGGAAGAAGTCAAAAAAGATGTAAAAGAAGTCAAGGAAGAAGTCAAAGATGTCAAAAATGTCAAAGAAGCCAAAGAAGCCAAAGAAGCCAAAGTCAAAATCACTAAACTCCCAACTATTAAAAACGGGTTTGTTCCTCTCCATAAAACCCCCGCTCCCTTCCAAATCTTCAAAGTCAGAGCCAAAAAAGTCAAATGTTTTGAACACAATTTAAGACCCGAAGGACAACTTGTCATCAAAATCTTTGACCCTTGGGCAGCTTTGTATTGGGAAGATAAACCTTACTCCGAAATGAATGAATTTATTAATTCTGCTTATAAAGCAGAAAAAGATTCAATTGAAACCTTAAGTAAAGACCCAAAGTTCCATAATTGTTACTATTCTCATAATGAAACCTGGGTCCAAGTAGTTGCTCCTGGAGGTGTTTCAGGTGGGAAAAGTATTTTGCGTAAGCATATTACTACAGTTCCATTGCCTAAAAATGAAGAGACTTTTAATAAAGTTAAACAACAATTAGAGGTTATCCACAAAAATGGAATTGTTCATAATGACATTGCTGGTAATATTCTTCACACCAAAAGGGGGAAGATTTATATCATTGGGTTTGGCCGGGCTACTAAAAGCTCAGACTTTACCAAAGATATTAAGGACTTGGAGGTTCTTTTTAATGTCAATTAGGATTTCTCTAGGACTCACCATATAACCCTTCAATACTAGGACTCTACAATACTATAACTTTGCTAAGAATATAAGACTCACTATAACTCTGCTAAAACTGCTCTAGACTGTCTTGACACTATCTGACAGTTCCACAGAACTCTGCTTGAGTAAACGCTGTGCGAGGGAAATTTTAACTAAGAAATGTGACAAAAGAGGGAACTTCTCAGACCTCAAAAGGGCACTAAAGGAGAGTTATTTCTTTACAGAGACAAGTTCATCTACTACTTCCCATACAAATGTTTGTCCTCATTACTTAAAGAATCTTATTGTCTGATCAACTTTTCTTACCCTTGTGAAATATTTATTATAGACTTTTCTAGTGGACTTGAGTAAGTTTTTATCCTGTCGGAGAAAGAAAAAAGGGCCTAACCGGGCCTAGGACCTTCTTAGAGCCGGTTGGCACACTACCAAGTATATCCCACTAATCCATATAAAGCTAAATAAATATATATTTCATACCTCTTATGGAGATATAAATTACACCATTGTATTTCCCAAACTTTCCTCTATCTAATTCACATTTTTAATGTATTTTTTTCAAAGTTCCCGACCCTTTATCGTCCCCTGTATATTTCCCTACATTTGAGACAGATTTTGTTAAGAGAAAATGTATTTTTTGCAACCGATTGCGAGAATCAGAATTATTTATTATTCTTTTTCCTTGATAAGTTACTTTCTTAGAATACACAATATTTAGAGAGGATATGGCCAGCAGAGCAGGGCTGTCTGAATCCCAGCACTCTAAGGCAGTTAGCACCCAAAACCTGGAGGAAAATACGGTAAAATCACCCTCGGCGGCTAAACTCAAAATAACAATCCCTGCTAATGTATCTTGCTTCAGTAACAACCACAAACAAGGAGAGTCTGATAGCCAAAGTGAGGCTAGTGACTGTGAAGATAACTATGAAGAAGCTTCCGGGGACACGGAGTTTGAGCCACGGTTCCGTGACCTCGAAAATAGACCTCCAGCGTATGACGTACCACAGTTATCTACAGTGATTATCAACGCCTTGAATTTAACCGGAGGAAAAGATCTTAGAAACCGGTATTTCAGAATGTTTTCCATATTAGAGATTTTAATGGGCCATCACCTTTTAATGAGAGGAGAAATGACCAGAAATACCAATTTATCTGATACGTATCTCTCTCAAGGTCGGTGGGGCCCAACGCCTCTGACCCGGCAAGAGGTGCCGTTGTTGAGGGTTGTAATTGACAAATTAAAACCAGAAAAAGCAGTGGCTTGTGCCCGGAACCGGCGGCCTGAAAGGTGTTTAATGGGAATGTATGCTTTGTCACTTTGGCATAGATTTGATTTTGATGATGGAGGTTTGGATGGAATTGATTTACCTGATTTTAAGCCTCAACAAGAATGGAATGAGTTGAAGGTATTAACTTTGGATCAAGGAAAAGAGGTTTCAAAAGAACCCGTATCATTATTCCGACAACGCACGGCCATTAAGAGTGCTTTTGAATGCATTGGAATAAATGCAATTACTGCTACTTGTAGAGCAACTTCTCTTGCAATTGCTAAAATGAATCAGATATATGTTCCAGATATTAAAAGGTTTCCTTATGTGAATGGTCTACCAATGGATTTCCTTTGTTCTCATGCTGGATTTGCTTCTAATGAACCATATTTGATTAAAAGAGCTGCTTTTAAACCTCCAGAAGAATTGAGAAGAATGATATTTCCTTGGTTGGAAAGTAGAAAGATATCTGTTATGAAATATATCGATAAACGGCCAGAAAATTCAGACCCAGTGGTAGTTAAGTTTTTGGAAATGCTTGATCAATTAAGAGATATCATTTTACAAGATTTGCCATATATCAGAGAAATATCCCCGAAATGTATTTATGGAAAACACAAAATTAATGATGATTCACTTTTCAACCTGTTTGCTAAGGAAGTGTTATCAAATCCTGATATAACCTTTGAAGATAACTTATCAAATGAAATAACTCAAATCGAGGAATCTGGAATTATTGAAGTTTCTAAAGAGATTAGTAATGAATCCAGAGTATTTGAGGAAGATCAAGTACAAACAATTCTTGACAATCAAGAGAAAAAATTTAGAGCAGTACTTGATAATCAGGAACTCATGTTTGAACACCAGGAAAAGCAGTTTAATACTGTGCTTAAAAAACAGAAACATCTGTTTAAAGCAGTTTTAAAGAATCAGAAACTTTTATTTGAAAGTTTGGAACAGCAATTGTATGATGAACGGAAAGAGAATACGGAGAGATATCAAGAGATTATGACATTGATCCAACTGTCAAAGTCTTCTCCAGGAGTATCTGTTCCCAAGATACCAACCAAAGAATCTCAAAGGTCACAGACTAAAATCCAAAGGTCATCGATACTAAAAGTCTTAAAACCAATGAATGTTAATGTTTCAAAAGAAAAAAACAAAACAAGTTTTGAGCCAGAAGAGATTATCAGACCAATGCATCGGCATGATTGGGAGTTATTGGATATACAACAACAAGAAGAATTAAAAATGAATCGAAATACTAAAAGGGTGGATTCTCTTATCAAGGAGTGGTTTATTGGAACTGCAACTATGATACCAGTTGTGGAAAAAGATAAAAGATATGGAAAAGCCTGGAGAACAAAGTTTTCAGAAGCAGGGTTTTATTTTAGAAGGAAAAATATTATAGAGTCTATTCTATTGATCTATGAAGCCCGTCCCCAATCCCTAAAAACTATGTCTATTGTACAATTTGGGGAGTTAGTTGAGAGAGCTAGATGCAGAAGGGGCTTGAGTCTATCGAAATTTGGAGGGAAGCTTCTGAATCATAGTTTTAAACAAACCATACTCAATGAAATCATTAGAACAAATTAGAGATCCAAGTATATTACTAGATTTAATTATTACAAAGATGTGCACCATTGCACCATTGCACCATTTCTATCTACTCCCATTCCTGTTTGATATCCCTCATCCTATTTTCAAAAGCCTTTATCGCTTCTTCTCTTTTGTGATCCAAATCATCAATCACACAGTCATAATCTCTGCGTGCTTCGTCCCATTTGTCTCGAAAAATCTTGACAAGGTCCATGTAACCATCTTCGTAGTTCAGCGTTCTTTTCTCCGATCTGTCAAGGTACTCTTTAGTGTAATTCATGTTGATTAATAACATCCTTTCCGAATGTTCCCTTTTGAGTTCACGACTAAAATCATCCTCAGCAGCCTTCATTTCAGTTTGATACCATTGGAATTGAGCATCACGAAACTCCCTAGCGGCGTGCTTTTCATTCTCCACCCTTTTGAATTCAGCATCACGATCTTTCCTGGCCAAAAGTTCCTCTTCAATCCTGGAGTTTCTTACCTTTAGTTTGTCAAAACCATTAAGAAAATAGCTGAAAAGCCAACCCAGCTTAGATCTGTGTTCTTGTTTGATTGGGACAAGAACTCGCCTGACAAGTATCTTAGAGTTGAGATTAGGTTTTGCGTTGTCTACTCCCATTTTATTGATAGCTCTAGGGTGAGGATTCCTGGGGTTTAAATAGGGAAACTTTAGCAGTGGCTGCAAAATGCTGCACAGCATCCCCTAGCAAAGGAAACAAGGAAACAACAAGGAACAGACGACACAAGGGCACAAAGACAAGGTCACACATACACACACACAAATGATTGGATACTCGTATTGTAGCAACAGAGCCAGGGTTCAAGGTTCAGGGTCCAAGGGTTAAGGGTTCAAGGGCAAGGTCGCAGAGGGAAAGTGTTGCAGAGGGTAAATTTAACCAACTTCAACAACTCCAGATAGAAATATTATAATAAATGTTTGACGAGGGTAAGATAAAGTAATTATATAGTAAGATACCTCTAGTTGTCAGGACAAACATTTGTATGAGTCATAGTAGATGAACTATTCTCCATAAAGAAATAACGCTCTTCTAGTGGTCCTTTGGAGCATAAAAGGGTCGCAGGATGTTCTTACTAGTGGTCCTTGAAGTCAAACCACTTCAACCCAAGCGGACTTTTTAAGATTATTTCCTAATTCGTCCAGTTGCTGCACCTTGAACTTCCGCTTCATCATTGTGCGCTTACCGGAAAAAGTTCCGCTTCGTTTAAATAGATCTAGTGGGTTTCCCACACTATAACCTACTCCACACACGACCCATCTAGTTACGACCCATCTCGTTATCTACCCTGTAGTGTGTATACCGAGCACGTTGGCCTTGGCTGGTTATTACTACCACCATTGAAACTAATCTATATTGTCTCCCTTCAAGATCTCAGTCTTGGATACATTTAAGCTTTACCGGCACCACCAAAAGAACAAACCAACCCAAAAGGCGGAACAGAGCCCCCATCTTATTGGCTCATTAAAGTTTCTCATTCTCTGCACTTTTTCGGTTCATTAAATTAACTGAAACTAGCAGGAGATATTGTTCAATTCAAAGACATGGAAGAGAATACCCCCACCCCACCCAGCACAAAGATGTTATTTGGAGCCAAGTTGGCCCAAGAGATTTATGAGCCTTGGAAAGACCATTATATAAACTATAACCAATTAAAACGGTTACTTAAAGAAAATGTCATTTTACAAGATAATTGGTGTGAAAATGATGAACAAAAATTTGTTTCAAGTTTAGATGAAAATTTGGAAAAAGTCTATACTTTCCAAGCTCATAAGTATGATGAATTGAATGAAGAATTAAATAACTTACAAACTATCATTCAAAATCCTAATAATAAGTTTGATTTACAAGAATTCTTAGGGAAATTAGATTCAATTTTGGCTTCAGCTCAAGAATTAGATCATTTTCAAAGATTAAATTATACGGGGTTTATTAAAATTGTGAAAAAACACGATAGATTACACCCAGAGTTTAGTGTTAAGCCATTATTGAATGTTAGATTAAAGGATTTACCTTTCCACCTGGAAGATTATAGTCCCCTTTTATATAAGATTTCGGCACTTTTCCAATTTTTAAGAGAAAATTATGATATTAATCAGTCTGTGAACGAATTATCAAGTTTTAATGATTCTGATAATTCGAATTTCCAAAGTTTTAAATTCTGGATTCACCCGGATAATTTAATGGAAGTTAAAACTACTATTTTAAGACATTTACCGGTTTTAGTGTTCAATTCTTTATCTGCTGGGGGTGATGGGGATGATGAAGATGACGAGGATGAAGATGAGGATGAAGATGACGAAGGTGCTACTCATTATAATAAAAATGACCCAATCATTAATTGTCTTTACTTTGATAACTCCCATTTTGATATTTATAATTCTAAATTAATTAAATCTTCGGATTCTTCCACCTTAAGATTGAAATGGTTAGGCAATTTAAACAAGGCCTTGAAAATTTCTATGGAAAAGAAGAATTTTGATCCTTCAAGTGAAAATTTCAATATCAATGAAAAGGTTTTAATTAAACCAAAAAATGTCAATTCTTTGATTCATAATAAATTGAATTTTTTAAAGAAGAAATCTGAAGATGAAAAGGAAATTTTCACCAATTTTGCTGAATTTATTCATAGTCATAACTTACAACCAGCGTTAAGAAGTATTTATAAAAGAACTGCTTTCCAAATCCCTGGTGATGATAAAGTTAGAATTACTATTGATTCTAACTTATTATTTATCAGAGAAGATGCATTCGACCAACAAAGACCCATTAGAGATCCTAAGGAATGGCATAGATCTGATATTGATAATAATCCAAATTATGAAAAGTATCTTAGAACTGGAGAATATTCTAGATTCCCATATTCAGTTATGGAAATTAAAATCAAAAAGTTCAGTTCCAAGAAGAAGGTCTTATGGATTGAAGATTTAATTAATTCTCATTTGGTTAAAGAAGTGCCTAATTTTTCTAAATTTATTCATGGGATTTCTTCTTTATTCTTAGAAGATGATCATTTGGATAATATTCCCTTCTGGTTCAATGAGTTGGAACAAGATATTAAAATCGATCCAAGACAATATTTTGCTGATAAATCCAAAACGGTTAAGACTGAGAATGCTAATGAGAATTTGAATAAATTTAAATTGATGGTTAACAATTCCAATAATTTGAATTTAAGAAAATCTTTTAGTGGGTCACTTTTATTAGAAAATGACTTTAAAGGACACCAAGAAACAAAAACTAATAACAAGCAAGGAATTGATGATGATGATTCGGATGAAGATGATTTAGAAAATGAAGTTTCTTCAGAAGATTTAGACGATTTAGCTGAAAGAGACACTGCGTTTACTATTTCACCTAATCTTGCTAGCGCTGGACCAAATAAATTAGATGTTGATTCAGAAGATGAAGAAATTGAGCTTCCAAGAGGTGTCATTAAACCAGAACATTACATGAAAAACGCTGGTCCCTTAAAAATTGAACCTAAAGTTTGGTTAGCTAATGAAAGAACCTTCAACAGATGGTTACATGTGACTACATTATTATCATCTATCACATTTATTATTTATTCTTCAGCTCATAAAGCTAATAGCAGTCAATTATCTGATTTCCTTGCTTATATCTACTTTGGATTGACCCTTTTCTCGGGGGTTTGGGCATACTATATTTTCAACAGAAGAAGAGAAATCATTATGGAAAGAGATGCCAAACATTTAGACAATATGATTGGACCATTAATCGTGGCCGCTGGATTGGTCTTGTCGTTAATATTCAACTTTGCGTTTGGGTTCAAGAGAATTTATAAGGAAGTCGATATGGACTTTTACGCTGCTCATCCAATCCACCACGAGATCCATAAGTTTATAGCAGAGAACTTCTGACAAAACAAGCCATAGCCATAGCTCATAGATAATTAATATAAAGAAATAATCACATATATTGTAAATACAAATAAATAAAACTAATACAAAATAAATAAAACTTAAATAATACTTTTAGTTAGACCGTAGACTAAGGGTCACGGGTTAGATAAGCTAAATAAGTAAAGATAATCCAGCAATACCCCCCACTATAGTGAACATTCTAGGATAATTAGTTGCAGCCAAATTTTCTGAGTCTCCAGAACCATTAGAACTATTAGAACTATTAATAGAAGCCGGCTCTTTAGATTCAACTTTGGTGATGTTAGCGCAACCACATCTGGATCCATTGGCGTAGTGGAAAGTAATTGATTTTCCACCAATAAAAGCCGGAGAATCAGGGTTTAAAGAAATGTATTGGTCAACATATTCCGTTTTGTAAGTATATTTAGAAACAATACCTGGTTCAGTATCATTTTTATAAATCTTTCCATGTCTACCACTCAAATCACCAACTTCTAATTCATCAATATTGGTAGCATCTGGGTTACCATTATATGGATCCAAGTGACCTCCAGTGGCATTACAACCCTCTTCATTATAAGGGGCCGGCTTTTCGTGGACATGGTACAGAAATGGTACAGAAATGGGGCCCCGTCAATTGCTGGAGTGTTTTTAAGATCCACCTTCACCAAAACTGAACTATTAGCTAAGCCAGTGAAATTTAAGTCTCCACTAAAAGTCCATTTAAATTGTGCCATGTAAAGGCCTTGAGGCTAGTCGTTAGCCTTTGGTTGGACTTCAGCGGTGGCTAACACCAAACATGCCAATTGTGCAATACTTTTAAATAACATTTTATACAATTAGATTATATGAAAAGATTGATTAGATAATTACAAGTACTAGTAGAGTGATAGTAGCAGAAGTAGTAGTAGTAGTAGTAGTAGTAGTAGTAGTAGTAGTAGTAGTAGTAGCTGATGGGTTAGTGTATGTCATGTCTTTGTGTACTTTGGGTCCTCGAGAACCAGAGGTAACTAAAACCACAGATTGAATTAGAACCGAGATTTTAAAACGGAAATTTGGACATTGTCGTTTGAGGCAGTTGTTAGAAACAGACTCTCGTATGGCCCTCTGTGTATGTGCCTTCTGTGTATGTACCTTCTGGGTCTCTAAGTATGAGGTCTCTAAGTATGAGGCCTCTAAGTATGAGACCTCTCTAAGTATGAGGGATTCTCAGAGAGTAAATCAAAACCGCGCGCTTCGTGGCCAAAGAAAAACATCGTTGAATAATTCCTAGCACCGAGCCACCATGACCAATATTTCCCTATACACCATCACAGCATGTCTAATATTAGACAACGAAGGGAAACGGTTGTTTGCCAAATACTACCAGGCAGAAACCAACCACCCGGAATTACAAAGTACCACCCAACAGTTTGAATTTGAGAAAAAAGTCTTTAGCAAGATCAATAAATTAAATCAAGATATTTTATTATATAACTCCAATTTGATTGTATATAAACAAGTGAATGATGTTATATTGGTGCTTGTGGCTAATTTGGATGAAAACGAGTCGTTGATCTTCTCGTTGTTGTTTAATTTGTATGAAGCCCTTAACATTTTGTTAGATAACACGTTTGACAAATTGACGATTTTGGAAAAATATGATATGACCAGTCTTTGTATTGACGAAGCCATTGATGACGGAATCATTTTGGAAATGGATTCCAGTGTATTGGTATCGAGAGTTACAAACCCTCCTGCTAACATTAACTTATCCCAAGATTTGAACTTGAACAAACTTGATTTATCTGAAAAGGGGTTACTTAATGCTTTTTCATTTGCTACTAAGAAGATTGGTGAAAGATTACAACAAGGTTTATAGTGCTATTAAATAAAAATTGACTTTTGTATTACTCTTACTCTTCTGCCCTTGAGAATTGTTTTCTAACTAGAAATCTACTGTGTCCACCGTGCCACAGTATTCCCACAGTATTCCCATAGTATTCCCACCATGTGCCGACATTTACTGCCATGGTCCATGGTCCTTAGGGAGAGTTAGTTCTACCAAATTGTCTATAAACTGTGCTAGTAAGCTACTTGTTGGCAGTGGCTAATGGTACACCCACGACCTTCTCACCAAAACTATCTCAACTCACACAAAAGATAATACTTCACCAACGATGGAAGAAACGTTTCACCATGGATTATTACGGATCTCCATAATCCAAATCCTTAAAGCCAACGGATTCGACAAAATCAAACCCTCAACCTTAAATGTTGTCACCGATATATACATCAAAATGCTCACGATGCTAGTAAACAAAACCATGAAAGCTTCTACCTTACGTAACGATACCCCCCAAAGTCGAGATATTTTAATAGCAATGATAGAGATAGGACTTATTAAATCAGATGATCATGATGAATATAACACCAAAAGTGTCACCAGTTTCAAAAATTGGCTTGATTCTACTAGTAACACCACAGTAAATCGATTAAATCAAGTTCCTAGCAGCTTTAAAAAAACCATAGTAGAAAATCGAAAGTTTGACCAAGATATCGATGAACAAGATGAAAAATTGAAAAAATTGAAACAAAAACAAGATTTTTATAATAATTTCAATAATATGAATAATGATGCTATTAAAGACCTAGAGTTTGATAATAAAATGAATGTTGAAGAAGAAGAAGATTTGGACTTTAAACTCCATTGGTTAGATTATTTGATTGAAAAGGATTATAAGTACAATCGGAAAAAGTACGAAAACACGATATTTTCCGACAATGTTCATACCGGGGACTATTTAACAGACAATGACGACCGAGTAAACGGGTATTTGCCTATAAATATAAAGTATGAGGAATAAGTGTCCGAGGAGTGTCCTACCAACCCAACAATATAACTGCAATGTCCAACACACCAATTTATCCCAAATAGTCATACATTCATATCAAACCTTTGTTCAACAATAAAACCGTAGGATCCAACTGGAAACAATAGATTCAATCTGTAAACTAGTGTAATATACGCAACAATGACCACATGTAAACCCTAACCTGTAGATTGTATCTGACAATAACCTTTCCCAATCTTAACATGTTATGACGCGAGATTCCAATCCCTTAATTGTATTAGGTAATATTCTTCCAACAATCTCCTTACATGTTTAATTTAACCCGATTCAGAAATGAAGAATCGCGTCTTGATTTTTTTGTGTCGCACAATAACGTCTCCTTGTTTGGGAGTTGCTTAATTTTTACATATATCTTCTTTTCAAATCCCAACATCATTGATATTCTTGTACTGGTAGTGGAACCTTTGCTACCATGATCAATAAGAACATGAATTTGCTGTTAAAATTGAATAAATCCTTAACAAATATCCAAGATCCAGGTCCTTATACCCCTTTGGACCAAACGTTGAAAACTCCTTTGGATCCTCCGGCAAACTACTTTAATCAAGGGTTTTTGCCTCCAGGAGCCCCCCATCTTCAATCGTTCCATCAACAATCCAATCCCCAACCTCTTCCACAAAATTCTATCTATGGTAACCCCCGGTATAACGAATCTGATGATATCTTAACAGACGCGACTGAGGATAATAGTGTAACCCAGAAGAATAGTAAGAATTATACCTTAAATTTCACCACGAATTTTGATCATTTGATCATGACCATATACAGCCATATCTTATCTTTACCTACCACGACTCCATTTTCTGGTACTATGCCTCCAAGTGGATTGGTTAGTAAAGTAGCAAATGAAACTATGATGAATTTAATTAATGATACTGCTAATAAGGAAAATCCTAGTTATGATCAACAACAAATTATTAATTATGATATGTTGAATAATACTAGTTATCAACCAATATTTTTACAATTAATAAGGAAAAGATTACTTGAATTATGTGCCAATAAGAATGATTTAAATAAGTTGCCGGTTTCAACTTCTATTACTATTACCAATACTACTCAGGGTGCTATTATTTCAAATGGTCCAGCCCTTAGTCGTACAAATAGTCAAAATCCTTATGGTTCAGTGAACAATAATCCTTATGGATCTAGTTCCAATAACCCATATGGTAATAACGTCAGACAATCTTCGATTTCGAATTTATCGTTAACGGATTTGAACATTTCAAACTACCAACAACAACAGCAACAGCAGCAGCAGCAACAAGACCAAAATAGATCTAGAGCCGCTTCTGTGAACTTAAGAAAACAATCTTTAACGAGAAATAATAGTTATAGTAATGGGAATAATTGGTTACATGTGGGAAATTTGAATACTATCAAAAACCCTAATGAATCAACGGATTCTTTACAATCCATGCAAGATTTTGTCCCTCAACCATTTATTAATAGATCAGCTCCTGGTTCTAGTGGGAATAATAATACTACTCCTTCAAACCAAGGGTTTAGTCATATGATGATGGACTATCAAACGCCTCCAAGTTCGAATAAATCGTCATTTTCTACCCCTCCTAGTAATGGGAATGGGAATAACGTTCAAATAGTACATGGAGGATCTAATCTTCATGTTCCTAATGCCATGGATTTCGATGAATTTAACTTTACTGGCGACAGATCTCGGTCTAATTCTGCTGGATCCAAGCAAAATTTCCCTAAACCATTGACAATTAATACCGATAATGCCAATTTACAAGCATTAAATTCATTGACAGGAAATGCTGATACTCTTGATTCACCATTTATGTCCGCCACTACCCCATCGGAAGATTTCCAGATGATGATGCATGCTCCTCATACTCCTAATAATCATAATCATTCAGGTAATAATGGGTTTTTACAAACTCCTATACCAGAAAGTCCTAATGAAGACGAACGAGCATTACCATTTAATAAGGTAAGCTTAAGTGAGAAGAAGAGAGACTCTTTGAAATTAAAGAGAGGGATTCATTAATGATTACGAGAGAGGCGTGTTGTTATAGACAATGTATATACCGAATATCATCTAACTGTGCTTCACTATGTTAACTATGTAACTGTCTCTTAACTATGTAACTATGTCTCTTGCTTTTACAGTGCGCTTCTTAACTATGCGTAGGCTGCAAACGCGTATCCAATAGTACTTATCTTAATATGATCCGTAAGCGTGGGAATGATATTCTTCTGAAGTTTATCAAAGGAAATATCACCGGGACCGTCAAGAATGAAAAGTTGCTCCGACTATATGAGAATTTCGGCTTAAACTATGATCAATTACTTCCAGTGAAGAAACCTCCCTACGTTGACCAAACCCCATACAAATTCCATTCTACTGTGAATGATAACGAGAGTTATATCAATATGAGTCGGCTTTCCGTGACAAAACTCTTGACTGAAAGCTGGTGTGAGCTTCGGGAGTACTATACGATCTACTCCGGGTCGTTAAAAGAGGAAAAAACCCAGTCGTTGATTCTAGGAAGTCAGTATCATGAGGCATTGGAATTAGAAGACTTTGAAATGATAAATATTCAAGAGTTTGAAAAACTTCTACTAAAGGCGTTTGGCGATGACCCGGTTGACATAGAAAGTGAATTGTTTGGTGAATGGTTTGAAAATATCGTGTACAAACTATACAATTTGATCTTGAAATCAGATACAAGAGAAGTGCTTGTGCACAATTATTTAGATCTCAACGCTGGTGAGTTCAATTTGGAAGACAATAGTGTGTTAATCAGTGGGATTATTGATTATGTTAAACTAGAAGCTTTGAACCAACATAACTATTCATTATTTGAGGAAATCCAGGCGTATGTGGATATGAATCATGAGAGTTTAAGTTTGAATGAGTTTTTCATGGCTGTAGCCAATATCACCGAAAGTTATAAGGATCAATATGGTTTGAAATTTGCTGATGTCAAGACTCGTCAATATAATAAAGTTCCCATTCAAGAATCTGTGGTCAAGTCAGCTTATCTTCAAATATCGTATTATAAGTCTTTTTTTGATACTATGAGTAATGATATTGAAACTTGTTTTAACATGTTATGCAAAAATGCTGCCACCCGTCATTGTGATATAGATAAACCTATAGACCCCAAAGTGGTATTTAGTCTCTTGAGAAAGTATCCAGGGCTATTACTCCATGATTTCAAACACTTGGCCGCTGGAAAACCTATTGGATTCCCTGATTTTGATAATTATAACCCAGAAGTTTCATTTAATCTGTACGATTTTACTTCAGCGTTTACCCCAGAACAAGTGGCAGAGTTAAAAGAACTTGATAATTTCGAATATGATACGATTTTAAATTCGGATATTTTGAAACCTTGGTCCAAGCCAGTGACGTTAAGGTACTTAATCAGCCGATGTGCCCAATTCTTCAGTATATTTAAACCGTTCAATTCTTTCCATTCACCAAACTCGAACACAGTATCAATTGAGTACCATAATGTCAAAACCAACTACAATTTTAAAACCCTTCAGTATAAATATGACCCTTCAGCATTAAAATATTCCATTGAATCAGCTACAGAATTTTGGAATGGTGAAAGACCTCCAAAACTAAACCAAGATTTATCAAAGTGTAAGTATTGTGATTTCAATTCAAAGTGCCAAATTCCTAATAAGAATCTTAAATCTTTTGGCACCAAACTCACAAGCTACTTAGCAACCGATTAGCTAGCTATATATGTACATGTGTATATGAATAACATATCCCATTAGGGCCCATTAGGGATTAGGAGAATTGTTCTTTCCTTGGTTGTATTTGCGGCCAAACTCTAAAGAAAGGTGTTGTTTCAATTTAACAAAGCTATTACCAAAAGAAGCATGGCAGTAACTACACCTCAACGGAGTAGTCTTTATAATCTGTTCAAGAACTTTCGGATCAGTTTCAAGTCTGGGAGTTTTCTCTTCATCTGAAGAGTACTGAGTCTCATCAGAGTAGACTGTCTCAGCAGAATTAGAACTGGGGAGCGGTTTCAATTGGTCAAAAGCAACAAAGAACTTGGTGGTGAAAGAGTTATAGTGTTTCTTATGTTTTAGGCGAGGAGAATTGAAGTCCTTGGTCATCACATGAATATGGAGATTATTTAAGGAAGGAATTGAGTGAACTCCCACTTGAATGAATTGAGATTTAAATGTCTCTACATCCTTACTATCAATAAGCTGGTACTCAATTAAATCATCCACTATAAGCTGTTTTGTCTTTTCAATATAGTCAGAAAGTAGTTGGTGAAGTTTGGGGAACTTTTGGAATACTTGTAATGGGTGTACTTTTGTGTACTCCGAAGCGGTGGGGATTATTAGATAGTGTCGTAAAGCTTTGGGGAATTTGTCTTTGATAATTAGCACGTGTTGGTCTTGGAAGAGAGTTATATCCTGGGCCTTCAGCGGCTGGTCTATATACGTTTGGAACACATCTCTAAAGCTCATTATAAACTCCAACACAGAAGTCTCTTTCTCACCATAATGAGAATGAGAACTAACAAGCTGGGGTCACTTTATAACGATTTATATTGAAAATAGACTACTGGAGATACTTAGACTGATGACAGAATTTATTTATCACAGATACATTCACAGATTATTTCTATTCAATTCTATATATTAATTCTATTCAAATATATTCAAAGATACTCAAATATATCAAATATATCAAATATATCAAATCTATCAAATATATCAAATCTATTACAATAATACAGATGCTACTATTTACACTTTTCTCTTTCTAGGAGACGCCGTATTGGTTGCCGTCTTGGTTGCCGTGCTAGTTGGCTTTTCACTGGGTTCTTTTTTATCTTCTTTCCCTTTCTCTTCTTCTTCTCCCTCCTTGACCAAGTCAGGATTGTCTTTCAACTTGGCCTGTTGCAATTCATGAACAAACCAAATCACAGAAGCATAAAGAAGGATGGAAATGACCAAAAGGTTTATGAAATGAATCGATCGACTAAGAAATACCAAACTACTCAAGGATATAATTAACAAGATAAAACTAGCATGGGTGGCTTTTATCAAGGCCGGGGTAGTTCCGGGGGTGAACACCGATTCCCAAAGCTCCGTCACAAATGATGCCATATCAAGTACTTCTTCTAGTAAACCTCTAGATTCGAACCTTAGATTCTGAATATGCCTTGATCTGGAGGGCGCGCTGGTGGCACACGACCATCATGACAAATTTGGATTCAACCTTTTCTCTACACCAGCTTGAACATTCAGCTTTAGTAATACAAGTTACTGAGGCTATAGTATCAATAGACATCTTATTAGCCCATAGTGTATTACCGCACCCGAATACGTTAAAATGACCACCATAGACGATTCCTTCATTAGTGATGAGGAAGAAGAGTACTGTCCATTATGTGTTGAAGAAATGGATATATCTGATAAAAACTTTAAACCCTGTCCCTGTGGGTATCAAATTTGCCAATTTTGTTACAATAACATCAAGCAGATCCCGGAGTTGAACGGACGGTGCCCTGGTTGTAGAAGGCTTTATGATGATTCGAGTGTAGAGTATAGGACTATTACTCCAGAAGAATATAAAGCTCAACAACTTAGAAGAGAGAAAAGAGAAAGAGATAAGAAACAACGGGAAAAGGAAAAGAAGGAAAGTGAGTTGGCCAGTAAGAAACATTTGGCTGGGATTAGAGTGGTGCAAAAAAATTTGGTTTATGTCACTGGTTTAAACCCTCCTTGTACTCCAGAAGACTTACATTCAGTTTTAAGATCCGATAGATATTTCGGGAGATATGGGAAAATTCTGAAAATCGTCATTAATAAGAAAAACCCTACCACTCCAGGTCCTCCTCATCATAACCAGAACCCAGGGTTGGTGGTTTATGTGACTTTTAGTAAAAAAGAAGATGCTCAAAAATGTATAAATGATATGGATGGGTCTTTATTAGATGGAAGAGTATTAAGAGCTGCTCATGGGACCACCAAGTATTGTTCTTCTTATTTAAGAGGACATCCATGTCAAAACCCAAATTGTATGTTTTTACATGAGCCTGGTGAAGAAGCGGACTCTTTTACTAGAAAAGATTTATCTACTCAACAAGGAATTAAGATGGGTATGATGGGATCAAGAGTCAGTAGTTCCACTAATATCGACGGAGTACCTTCTCAAGATATTAATATTGGTAGCACCAGTAATAATGGTAGTGTTACTAATGAAGAGGATGAAACCGAAAAAGATAGAGATTCGAATGCTCCTGTTTTACCAGTGACTGCTCATTGGGCCAAGGTTACAGCTGCCAATAGTTCAAATGCTTCATCACCAGCTGTTAATAATAATGCTCCACTAGCTAATGTTTCTGCTTTCCCAACATTAGGAGAGATCTTTAAAGAACAAAAGAATGCTCCTTCCATTGCTCCTCAAGCCAAAACTCTCAAATCTAAAAAGAGAAGAGATATGTTTGATGATACGGATAATGAATCTGATTCGCCAGTTCAATTCTTGGGTAGTTTGACGGATAATTTGAAACATTTGACGATTAATAAAGAAAAGTTACCGGTGAAATTCAGTAAAGAATTTGAAGATATTAATGAATCAGATGGAAGTATCTTACCATTATTCAACTTCAACAGATCTTTACCTAACACCAGAATTAACATTGATCAAGAGAAATTATTGGCCAAAAAAGTTATTGAAAGTTATTTATTAAGACCCATTAAAAACTATCATCTTGCTTATGCTAACCATCCAATTATCCAACAACAATTGTTATTACAACAGCAACAACAAAAGACTCCGGTGGATAATTTACAGCAACAGCAACAACAATTGATGTTATTGCAACAATTGCAAAGACAACAGGCTCAGCAAGCCCAAACTCCTGGGACTTCTAATGCTGTGCCACAAGCACCTCCACAATCGCAAGCACCACCTCAACCACAAGCACCACAGACTGAGGCACCACAAACTGGAGCTGGTGCTCCTCCTGGATTGGGTGGTAACACTTCAAGCTCGCAGTTGTTGACCCAATTAATGAGTGGAAAGAGGTGAGTAGATAAATTGTATAATAAATATCTATTTCTAATTACTATTTACAACGTCATCACATTTGTGACATAATTCCAGCTCTGTAGGGGAAGTCATTTTCCAACACCTTGGGCATTTATGGGAGTCGGAATGGTAGACTTTGACGGAATTGTCATCAAGGTCAAACGACTCTATCAATAACTCTTGAGAAAACTCTTCTTCAGTCAGAAATTTGGACACCAACAAAAAGTCATCTAAAATCTCTTGATTCTTCAATACATACTGATTCTTGGTGGAGATATGCACCATCAAGTCTAAGTTTTTCTTGAAAGCACCAGCTTTTCTTAATGCTTCTAACTTTCCGAAAACTCCTACCCTAAGTTTCAATAACTGGCTTATTTCTTCATCAACTTCTTGGTTAAGATATGCTTCTGGCAACCGGTAGAAGTCATATTCAACCATAAAGGGAGACTCGACTTGTTGGTTGAACAATTCCTTGCACTCGTACCAAACTTCTTGAGTCAAATTGGGTAATATTGGAGCCAAAACCCCTATGTAAGTTTTTAAAATTTGTTGAAGTACAAATTGGGTCTTCTGTCTTCTGGGAGAGTCTATAGCATCTGTATAGAGACAGTCTTTGGAAATGTCAAAATATAAAGCAGATAAAGTATTGTTCATGTTATTATTTAACTCTTTTAACACTTTCTGGAAGTTATACTCCCGGTAGTTCGATTCACACGTGAGTTGAAGTTTCTTTAAATCACATAAAATATACTTTTCAAAATTATTCAAATCTGAATACTCAACCACACTAGATCCAGATAAGTTCCCTAACAAGTATTTGAATGTGACTCTGAATTTTTTCAAATTATCCAAAACCCGTTTCAAGATCTCGTTACTTATAGAAATATCATTCACATAGTTCGAAGACCCAATCCATAATCTTAACCCCTCAACTCCCAACTTGGGAAGCCCGGTAGAAGGACTCCCTTCAATTAAATCTTTGGGAGCTATGACATTCCCTTTGGATTTGGACATTTTATCACTCTTCTTATCGAGAATAAACCCATGGGTTACAATTTGTTTAAATGGAGCAATGGCTGCAAAGTCTCCGTCTTTCCCTGAAGAAATGACTTTATTTAATAAAGAACTTTGAAACCAGCCTCTATGTTGATCACTGCCTTCTAAGTAAACGTCAGCAATTTTGTCACCCATAGTTTTCCACGAGGTCCCTGAATCAAACCACACATCCATAGTATCTCTACTTTTACTGAAATGGGCGATATCCAATTGATTATCCTCTGGGTAGTTTGGAGGCAACCATTTTAAGATATCTCCTTCTTCAAACCAAGTATCAGTTCCTAGTTTACCGATTGTGTCGATCACATGATCCACGATTTCGTATAAAGGTTGGTTTTTATAGTAGATAACAGGAATCGGGACCCCCCAAGACCTTTGTCTTGAAATACACCATTCAGACCGGTTCTCAATAAATGACTTCAACCTATTGATTCCAATTTCAGGAATGAAATTAACAGACTCCAATGCTTTTTTGGTGGCAGGTTTAATCTTCTCGACGTTAATAAACCATTGCGGAGTGGCTTGTTGAATTACCGGGGTTTTGGATCTCCAGTCATATGGATAATTATGAACAAATTTGTAGTCGACTTTATGGATCATTTCGTAGCTGAAATATATCTTCAACAATTCCTTAATAGTTCCCACTTGGTTTACTGGAGTTTGCGGGAATTCAGGGTTAATTAAAATCCCGTTTTCATCTACAATAGATTCGATATGTAAATTGTTCTTAAGTCCAATGAGGTAATCTTCCATCCCATGAGCAGGAGCCGTGTGAACCAACCCTGTTCCGGCCGTGTTGGTAACGTGATCTCCATGTAACACAGGACAAGTTTCTCCAGTCAAAGGGTTTACGTACGATAAAGATAACAAGATATTGTTATCAAACGGGATGATTTGATCGAATTGAGGGTTCAAGGTTTGAATAGACTCGGCCAACCTCTCTTCCACTATCAACAGTTCATTTCCATTACTCAATTTCACATACTGAAGCTTTTCATTTACACAAATAGCTTTATTCCCTGGAAGGGTCCACGGAGTCGAAGTCCAAATCAACAACGAAGTGTTGTCACCAAGCTGAGCCAAAGATTCTGGCGATAACTTGAACTTGGCATACACGGCAATGGATTTATGTTTTTTATATTCCAATTCTGCCTCTGCTAGAGCGGTTTTGGTATCGACCCCATACCACACCGGTTTCAATTGTCGAGTCAATAAGTTATTCTTTATAAGCAGCTGGAAAATCGATAGTTGGTTGACTTCAAATTGGTGATCCATGGTCCTATAAATGTCGGACCAATCGGTCATAATCCCATACTGTTGGAACTGGGACATTTGTTTCTGGATCATTTCATCGGCGACATTTCTGCTGGCTTGTCGAATCTCTGGGGCCAGAAGGCCTGGTTTAGACACCTTCAACTCGATGGGCAAGCCATGGCAATCCCATCCTGGCACATATTCAATGGTTTTGTGGTTATATAGCATTTCGTACCGGTTTATCATATCTTTCAACACTTTATTAAGCGCATGTCCTAAGTGTAAGTCCCCATTTGCGTATGGAGGTCCGTCGTGAAGAGTGAATGTAGAACCTTTTTGGGGGGTTTTCTGCTGCCATTTATACAATTTCTCTGACGAATCGGCCAAGATTTGGTCGGCAAACTCTCCTGAAGGGATCTTTGGACTGAATTTAGTTACTGGAAGGTGCAAAGTACTGGAATAGTTTTTGGAAGAATAACTTCGAAGACCCGCCAAAACCGTTGCTTTTGTTCCCCGTCGTACCGTGAGCCTGACCATTCTTATTGTTACTTCAAAGACGTTGTTATTTCAAAGAGTGTGGGGCCTTAGCCTGAATCTGGTGATAGTTGATTTCAGAATTTTTCACTTCGCACTAGATGAGAAGCTAGAGACCATACAAACCATACAAGCAGAGAACACTGGAACATATATTATGAACATCTACATACAAATGGATTTTACTTTCATTCACTGTCAAATAAATAAATAAATAAATAATAAATAAATAAATACAAGATGACTTATCTTCGTATCACTTTATACTTAAGCAATGTTTTTAACCATTTCAATGTATTTTTCAGTGGAGAAAGATTTTGGTCTTTCAATTGGTAATCCTAAACCTCTGTCCAAGATTAATTGAGGCAATACACCGAAAGCTCTAGAAACACCGAATAAAACGGTATAGAAACTTTCTTCAGTTAATCCGTAGTATTGTAACAAGACACCAGAGTGAGAATCGACATTTGGCCATGGGTTTTTGGTTTTACCATGTTTGGTCAATACACCTGGAGCAACTTCATAAATGTTAGAAACCAATTGGAATAATTCGTCATTAGGCATGTGTTTCAAAGCAAATTCTCTTTGAGCAGTGTATCTTGGATCAGTCTTTCTTAAGACAGCATGACCATAACCTGGAACAACTCTACCAGAGTTAAGGGTATCCCATAAGTATTTTTCAATGTTTTCTTTAGAGTAATCATTGTTTAATTCTTCTCTCATTTTGAATAACCATTCTAAAACTTCTTGGTTAGCTCTACCATGTAATGGACCAGCTAAACCATTCAAACCAGCAGCTAAAGATAAGAATGGGGAAGATAAAGCAGAACCAACCAAATGAGTGGTGTGAGCAGAAACATTACCCCCTTCATGATCAGAGTGGATGGTTAAGTATAATCTCATTAATTCAGTGAATTCAGCATTACCACCAAATCCTAACAAGTTAGACAAGTTAGCAGAATAATCTAAAGAAGAATCAATGGAACCTAATTTACCATCATGGAAAACATTTCTATAAATTCTAGCAGCAATGTTTGGTAATTTAGCTAATAATTCAATAGAATCTTCATAAGTATGTTCCCAATATTCAGCCTTGTTAACTCCCTTAGCATAAGCTTTAGCGAATTGAGATTCAGATTCTAAAGCAGTAATAGCAATGGAGAATTGAGCCATTGGGTGTAAATGAGCTGGAGATCTATCAATTAAATCTTCAACATGCTTTGGTAAAGCAGATCTAGCAGCTAATTCTTCAGAGAAAGCTTTAGTTTGTTCAGCAGTTGGAACTTCTCCAGTTAATAATAACCAGAATAAAGCTTCTGGTAATGGTTCATTTCCACCTGGAGCTTTTGGTAATTCATTTTGAATATCTGGAATAGTTCTACCTCTAAATCTAATCCCTTCAATTGGGTCTAAAACAGAACCTTCCCAAACTAAACCTTTGATACCTCTCATACCACCATAAGCTTGTTCTAATAACACTTCACCAATGACGGTTTTACCATGTTCTTTTTTCAATTGTTTAACTTCTTCAGCTTTTTCTGGTAAGATTTCAGCTAATCTTTGTTTTAAAGATGGTTCACCAGTAGCATAGGTTCTTAAACCTTGCAAAGAAGCTCTCAAAGCAGTTTGGGATCTTTTGACAGAGTTAATCAATGACATTTTTCAAAGTCTATAAGAATATATATAGATGATTTGCTATAATATATAAAAAAGTAGAAACAGCGCAGAAATCGGCGAAGGGAATTTCATGAGATATTTAAATGATTTTCATTTGGTGAGACCTGGGTGTGCGCGGCTCAAGTCTCGGGTTTTGGATGTCAATTTGTCTGACCACACTGGAAGGTATAAGCCATTAGTGATCTATAGGGTGATTTAGGGAAGTGGACGAGTTTCCCATACGTTTGAATCCATTCTGACTAGTTTTCCACCCCAAAATCAATGCCAAAATCAAAAAATCTTACCCCCACAGGCAGAAGGTCCCGAAGCATTGACCAATCATATGGCCGAGCGCACAGCAATTTTTCACATTGGCACACCATTCACAATTGATCCTAATTACCCGTATAAACTGATCCGAAAATGGCCCAACGGATTGGCAGAAAATATTGGCCGTACTATGTGCACGCAAACGTTAACAAAGCGTTAGCAACTCGCCATGGGGTAATTCGGAACCAAGAACGAATACGATTGGCTCAACCCTTATCCCCAGATTTCGGAGTGAGGCTAAAGTTTGTATCCGAGTGTTCGGTTTTTGGAACCTTATGGGGTTATAATTGGTAGTAATGGGCGGACGGAGGGGGTGGTATTATAGTATAGGCTGATTTGTATTGGTTTTTGGGTTTGGGATTGGAACCGTTTAACCAATGGCTCTACCGTAGTATACTCTTTGGTAGCAGGCTAAATCAAGATCCATGACGTAATGCCGGCTTTAAACATCCGAGAGGCATCCGAGGCCCTGCCAAATCATGTTGCAGACACAACTAGACACTATAACTTTACTATAGCTGTTACTATAACACTTTATGTTAACACTATCTGACTAGCTATGACTATCTATTACTGTCTATGGCAACACTATCTATGGTAACACTATCTTTGTAACACTATCCTTGTAACACAGTGTAACTATTACCTTTGTCGTCACGTGCCGTATCACGTGATATACTACTATTCTAGTGCCTTAGCAGGCTTTTCAGCTGAGGACAGAAGCACAACCTTCACTGATTCCCGTTCCACCATTTTCTCTGCCTAGCTCAGGCCATCTCTGTCTAGCTCAAGCCTCTGCTAGCTTAAACCTCTGCCTGGCCCGTCGCCCGTCTGGCCCTGCCCCAGCCCTCGCCCTAGCCTCGTCTTCTCTTCGCGTGCTCATCGCATCTCAAATCTTCAAATCTACACCTTATCATGTTCAGAATCATAGGCAACATCTACCTCGGGTCTTTAGAGTCCCTAGACCCTGAAACCCTAGCCACTAACAAAATAACTCACATCTTATCCCTCCTCCCTGGCCCCTTACCTGAAATAACCTCCTCCTACAACCATTTACAAGTTCCTATCACCGATGACTCCTCCACAAACCTCCTCCATTACTTCCCTCCCTGCTTCAAGTTCATCAACACCTGTTTATTCAAAGACCCGTGCCAGTTCAACGGTAGGAAACAAAGTCACCAGGGCGCCATTTTAATCCATTGCCACGAAGGCTTAAGTCGAAGTGTCGCCGTTCTTATTGGCTACCTCATGAAATGCTATGATTTGTCTTTGACTCAAGCCACACATGCTATAGCCAGAAAACAAAAAATCGACATAAACCCAACATTTGTGGCCCAGCTCGAGGTATATGACGCCTGTAAAGCGCATTTGGCCGCCAATGAAGACCCGTATAAGGAGTATTTGTTTGAGTTCTATAAAGATCAAGATCCAAAATGGGTCTTGGACCGTCTTAATGAAGATATACTAGCCCATTGTTTTGGCCCCAAGGATACGGGGGTCGAATCTAAGGAATCTGGAGTGTTACGGTGTAAGAAATGTCGGGAAACGTTGGGAATAGGAGCCCAAATCCTTAACCATTCGAAACCCACAGAGTCTTCTCACCAATCAGTGTTTTATAAGAAAGCAGGGAACTATATCTATGCTAGTGAAAAGGCTTCTGTGGACTGTTCCCATTACTTTTTGAGAAACCCTTTGAACTGGATGAATCTTGGGAAGGGAGAAGACCTAGAGGGCCGTTTAGATTGTATTAAATGTAATTCTAAAATCGGGGGGTATAGTTGGAAGGGGTCTAGATGTTCTTGTGGGAAATGGATCATTCCATCGTTTCATCTTCTGACCTCCAAGGTTGATTATATGAAATCGTAGCATACATTAATACATATCATATTCATAACCTGACTTTCCTGGCTTGCCTGGCTAGGCAGGCTCCAGCTAGAGCTGGTCTCACTAGTCTGCCTAGGCAGGTGTTAGAATGTTTTGACGAGTTCTAGCAAGCTAGCAAGCTAGTCCAGCTAGGCTAGTCCAGCTCATCTAGCACCATATCCTCCTCTTCTTGATGTTTTTCCATCGCCGTTCCTATACTAGAAGCATTTGTAGCCGTATCCGTAACTGTAGTCGTATCTGTAACTGTAGAGTTTGTGGTGGCAGTAGTAGCAGTAGTGGGCATAAGATTACTAGAAGCAGAATTGGCACCAGAAACTAATGGCATCGGGGCTTCTGAGTGATCTGGCTGGTACTCCACATCCTCAGCCATAAACCCTTCATCTTCATTGATTTGACTCAATGGTGGTTGAGGCTCTTCGATTTCAAAATCAAAATCGTCGGTTTCTTCCGAATCAAAATTGGGGATATTATCATCAATATCAATATCGGTCCCGCCAGCACCCGAAGCCATCTGCTCAGAAGTGTTCTCCTCCCTCTCGGCATCAATTGGTTCAGAAACTGATTCTATGGGCGGTACTATTCCCAATTGTTCATTTTCCACCGTGTGAGACTCATTGTGTTCTCCCGGGATATCCCGGTCTATGTCCAACTGTTCCATGGTCTTATTAACTCCAATGGGTCTCAAGCTCTTATACCCATAGAACCGGACCATTTTCAACTTGTTAAGCTTGAGATGAGTGAAGGTAGACATATCTTCATGAGATCCTCGTTGACTATTGTTATGGATCATATGAAGCTTAGAAGCCCCGGGGAACTCGGGAGAATAAGCACTCAACGGTGGCTGCTGTTGCTGGTACACCCCTTCCTTCTTGTTATCGTTCCAGAGTTCGTAGTAATCGTTGATATTGAAGTTAGGAGAGAACATAAGGATGAAGTGATATATTTATATTTGCGCGGCTGCAAATACAAACAGAAGTTACTTCACTATGAGTTGATACTTTCACTATGTATGAAGTATACTATTTATGTATTGTGTGTATTGTTGCTAATGTGTTGATAGTTTGTGTATAGTATGTTACTCCTCTTCATCTTCATCAATTATATACTCCTCTAGAACCTTTGAATCTTCACGGTTGACAGGCCACAAAAACCCATCGCTTTTGATCCCATTAATACTCACCATACACCCATAACAAACATCGATATCAGAGTCCCCAAACTGATACTTCTCAGCACCACTGGCTTCAAGGGATTCCTGATACTGTTGTAAATACTGTTTCTCTGTTTCTGAGGTCAATTCTTCAGGGTCGTTTTCGGTGATTTTATTCAACCAATACTTGGGAGATTGGTAAATGATTTGATGACAGATTCTACAAGTAGGATTGGTTTCATGGGCGAATTTGCTGGGAGCCACGAGTTTTTCAGAGATTTTCACCACTGTAGGAATCGTAGATGAATACCCATTGACTTCGATTTGCTGAAGATACTTATCGGTCAATTGGTTAACAGTTAAGTTCTTGTTAATGGTGGATAAAAGTTGATTGGCTTGTTGGTATAACGGGAGCACAAGCTTGTCAAGAGTGGTGATCTTGGTATAGTATTCCAACTCGTTGTCAAAAAGCTCTCTCATAGGATGCTTGATATGAATGCCATTTATGGTGGTGTCGTTGATTTTGTCATTAATGTTACTACCTCTTCCTTTGATGATATGGGATAAACTAACACTTGATAGTTTGGTCATTGAATGGTTATAGATTATGGTTCCACATTCCATTTCCCCGGCTTGTCTCGTGATGATATCAGTATAGATAATATCCAAGAAATCCTGAAGGGATGATTTATCAGGAATCAATCTAATGATATCTTCCAAGGTATAATTCTCATCAGAGATATTTGCAACCAAAGGATTGAATTTCTTATCAATACTCAATCTTCGTATGGTGGTTCCCAGCAAGAAACTATTGATATCCACCACCCGGTACTTCAACTTGTCGTGATAACGGTCATTTAATCCTTTAAAATGGGCCTTGATTTCTTCGGTTTCAACTTCTTTGATGTTTAATACCACAACCTCAAACCCTTGTTTTCCAGAACTTTCAAGCTGACTTTTCAACAAGTTCATGATCATATCCAAACACGTTAAGGAGCTGGTGTTCCCGTTGTAAGCCACAAGAATCCGGTGAACTCCGTGACGGGAGTTGATCCTATAAATATCTGCTTGCAACAGCTTTCTTAACTTTCCACTGACAGACCGGATAAAACACTGGTCACACATGGTTTCTTTCCGGTTTAAAATGGTGGCTGGGGAGGTTGTACATTTCTGGCACGTCTGGCCATCTTCTGGGGGTAACGCCTCGATCATTTGCTAGTATTGTCTGGGTGTTACTAATGAGATGAGATGAGATGAGGTGAAATGTTGGTGCGAATTATCACCAAATCGCGATCTCCAAAATCACCAACTCAAATTCAAATACCCCAAACGCTATGACAAAGTCCACGGAATCGGCCCAGGCACCAGCCCAGGCACCAGTCGCCCAGGCCCCATCTGACACTCCATCTAACACTTCATCAAACTCCCCAACCGAAAAGGCTGAAAGGGCCAAAAAGGCTGAAAAGACTACAAGCCAGACTTCGGTCCAATCAGATACAGTTGAAACTAATAAAGCCGATATAGATTTCACTAAAGGGGGGGTGGAGAACTATAAATTCTACCCCGATAACCCCGAAAATCACAGGCACAAGTATAGATGGGTCCACAAAGAGCCCACCAAGTTCTACGATCCATGTGAAGAAAGTAGACAGGCTTCTATTAACTGTGTGTTAAGAAACCAAGAGGACCGGTCGGTGTGTCAGGACTTCTTTGATGCTTATAAAGAGTGTAGGCGAGACTTCTTTAAGAAGAAAAGAGACGATAGAGTGCAGGGAAAGGGGGGTTGGGGGTTCTGGTGATGTAAATAGGAATTCGTATATCATAATATCATATAGGTTATTAAGTTATAGGAGTCTGGTCAGTCTAGCAGTCTGGTCAGTCTGGTAGTCATAGACAGTCTAGCTCATAGGACAGTAAAGGTCTGGTGCCCTCCTCCGGCGGAATACTTATTTGTATTCCCCTTGGTAGGTCCTGCCAGAAGACACTCCTCGTAATCATCATATAGAAACCTTTCTGGTCTAGGAGGCCCGTTGAGCGTACTGGTTAGGGCCGGGAGCCGGTTCACCATAGACAATTGATGGTTGGCATTGGTATCCCCAGAAGAAATCGATTGGTTATCGTCATAGTCAAACGTTCTATTGGGGTTGTTTTGGGAAAGAAACTGTCTGACATTGTTAAGAAGTTGAGTCACATTGGTACTATTTGAACGATTGAGGGCCACATTGGTATCAAAAAGACTGCTGGGAGCAGCCGTAGACCCGGCAGTACTTTCTTCGGTGCTGGTGTTAACATCTGCTTCAATACCTCTTTCGTCAGTGTCGCCAGCCGGGGTGTCGTCTTCCATTCTATACGGGTTTTCGTCTGCTTCTCCATCGCTCTGCTCCAGTTGGCTCAGGTCCAGGTCCAGGGCCAGTTCCAGTTCGGTTCCATCGATTCCTTCTTCGTCGTCTCCTTCGTCATCTCCCTCCTCGTATGAATTTTCATTCCACTCATCGTCCCATTCCTCATCCTCATCACTCAAATCACTGCTACTGGACCCTCTATGGAAATTGAATAATTCATTGAACCTTTGAGTATATAGTTTCCGGAAACTTTCTCGTTTAGGCTCTGGAGTGGTCAAGATTTGCGTGTTATGCAAGCTCCAGACCCCTGACTTTTTATCTATTGAATTAATCAAGTATAACGCATCGTCATTGGTATAATCCACAAACTTCTGGTTCAATCGCTTATACTGGCCTGCAAAAGTAGTCAATTCTTTGCCCGGGTACATGGTGAAAACCGTATCAAAAAGCTGATTAATTAACGTTAGCATAGGAATTTCCATTTGGAAGAACGTAAAGTTCATTCTTAAATTCGTATTACAAGGACTAAAGTGATTCTGGGCTTTTGTGGGAGTTTCAGGAGCTTTTCCAGAAGAACAAGAAATATAATTCATTATCAACTTTATAAGTTTTGTTTCAACGTTTGGGGTATTCATTTCTTTCACTGTAGATGCTGGGAAATCAAGTTTATAAATAGACTCTAACACCCCACCTAACTCAAGGAGTTTTTGTAACTTTTTATTGAATTTTTCCTCTTTAGAAGGAGCATCTGAATCAGACACAAGGTTCTTATCTTTCTGAAGATTGAACTTCTTTAAGAATAATATCAAAGTGTATGCTCTATAAAATTTGGCAGGGTATTCTTCTTGGGTGGTGTCTCGTTTTGAGGTCTTGGATGAAGTTATCATTTGCATAACAAACTTTGATACTATTAATTTGAAAGGAGACAAGTTGAGCCATTTCACCATCTGAAGATGAAGCCGGAACCGGTCTAATCTGAGCAATCGATAGTTTTTATCGTTTAAAAGAGTGAACTTATTTTTCAAGTTCAAGAACCGAAAGTCTGTTTTGTTAAAGTCTATCAATCTGCCTTTGTTAACGTCGAATTTGAAGATATGTTTGGGAAACCTTTGAGGAGTTTCGGGAACTTTTGGTGGGACAGAATTGACAGGAGGTCTAATACGTCGATGTAAAGCCCCAGTCATGTGATCAAATAACTGATACTTTTCAATCAAGTGCTGGTTTCCAAGGTTCTTATAATTCGGCACCAAGTACAACACAAATTTCCGTAAAGCCATTATGTAATTAGCGTCAGAAGACGTTTCAGACGGCGGGAGCACATTCAAATTAAACCGTAAATGCACGCCAGAAATGTCGTTAATAATCCAGTTAAGGTGGAAATCACTCATACAAGTATCAAAACTTGACCCCACCCTTAAGAATGAATTGTGATCCAATAGCTCTGGAACCATTAGTTGAGGAGACATTAGGCGGGCCCGTCGGTCCAAAACATCAGGTTCTGGTTCCGTATCTTCTTCTTTTAGCATTTTGATGGGGTGGGAACTCTTTTGCCGTTTCTCAGGCCCATCTTTCTGGTGCCATTTCCGTTTATTCGTCTCAGCGTCCGGGTCGTCAGCCTGTTTAACCATATATTCGTCATACAAAACCCCCTTATCCAACCAAGTATTAATCTCATTTATATTATACTTATTGTGTTGGTGGTTAGCTAAGCATTCAAATAACGGACACTCGGCGGAATTCAAGTCATATTCCGCTTTCAAGAATTTGGCAAACTGATCATATTGCTTAAAGAACACATCTCTTAAATCCCTGGTACTATGGGCCAAAGCATCGGTTCTGAACCGATTCCGGATCCGTTTTCTTCGGATAGCGTTCTGCCGGGTAAGCGTCACGGGATCTAGTACTCTGTTGGGTCTTCTTCTAAGATGACTTAGCCTAGTTCGAGGTAAACTACCGAATCCTTGCCGTTGGAAACCTGGATCCTCTGAGGGAAGTTGGGGGGATAAATGGGATTGGAGTCCCATGGACCCGGAGAATCCCGAGAGTGATGGTCTAGGCCCAGCGTAGGGTTGCATTCCATCGACTTCTGGGTCGGTGATATGAATATTTCGTATTTGGATAGGGATTAATTCGTTTCGGATATAGTAGTTATCGTGATTGTCTGGGTTGCCTGGATCGGGGGGAGAAGGATCTGGGGGTTCATTGGCACTCATAGTTTGGTTGCTGGTTTGAAGTCTCTGGGCGATTCGACGGTCTTGTCTATGTAAATAATAGGAAAAGGAGTTGATAGAATTTAACAGAATCGGGCTAGAAGGTGGTGGCATTCTTACTGATAAGAATAAGTGCGGCTTGAGTTAGGGAGATTTAGGGAGCGAGTTAGGGCGCGTGGTACTAAATTAGCGACAACTGGTGCGAGCATATCAAACTACTAAGACTAGGCATATTACAGACAGATTACTATGGCAGAGTACAGAACAGAGTAACAGTATATGCTAGCATGTGACTAGCACATGACTAGCACATGACCAGCTTGTAATCCTATGATTACTCTTGAAGATGGTGGCATTGTAATGCTCTGGTATTGTAATGCTCTGCAATGTTACTGGAAACTATAGCGTTTCTAGTCTCAGTAGTGTCTAGTAAAATTCATATGCCCAGTGTCGAATGCTTACGTAATCACATCTCACGATTAAACACAATGTTTAAACTAACCTAAAGTCATACACTGTAACAACTACACTATCCACTGTCTCTACTGTCAAATACACTCAAAGGATTTCAACTACTCTCCTATACTCTCAAATACAATCTCAACTACAAACTCAACTGCAAACTCAACTACAAACTCAACTACTCACTACAAACTCCCTCCAATACAAACTCCTAACAAGCACAATTGTTTGGCACAGAATACGCAGAGAACCTTACTTACGAGCGGTGCATGATAAATCCGTCCACCCTATATCTCTCCTAAACCCCTCCAACCTCTCCCACCTCTCTCTAACTCCCACCCCAAACCTCGTCCCCCACTAATCTCTCCATTTCCCCCCAAACATCCAGACTCCCAGCTTATCGCCTACCGCCAGCACATTCCTGGTTGTCACTAACTTAAAAAAATTTTCGCATTCGCAGATAAACAAAAGCCATTACTAACTTGTTTATCCTGCTAGCGGTTAGAGGTTTCCAATGAAAGACACACTCTATCTTTGCATCAAACAGTTCAACTCCCGGTTGGGAGACGAGCTCAACTTGAAGGTTGGAGATAAAATCGAAGTGCTTTCTGATGATTCAGAATATAATGATGGGTGGTATATGGGGAAGAACCTTTCAAATAATGAAGTTGGATTATATCCTAAATCTTTCACTCAAGTGTTGGTTAATGAACCTTCAGAACACCCTAGTGTGTTACGGTCCCGGTCTAGGTCCAGAGGCATCCCTTCACCTAACCCTAATTCTCCTAATACTACGCCTTCTAAGATCTCTCAACTTACTAATACTTTTGAGAATTTATCCATGAAAAATTCCCCTAATGAAATCAAGAAACAAAAGCTGAAGGGCCCAGCAGAAAATGGGGCAGCAGACTTGAATGGGTCGGCGGACCCTCCAAATGATCAGGCAGTCCATAAAACTATGAGTGATATCGATAGAGCCCTTCAAGAACTACAGTCTGATTCCTTTGTTAATAACAGTGACAATAGTGTGACTCAGGAGCTTCCGGTTAAGAGTCCTGATCATAACGGTAAGTCTCATCAACGGACCGCTTCTAATCTTTCTTTAACTGAGGATTTGAACCCTAAAGATGCCATGAAATGGACCCCTAAACAAGTCACTTCTTACTTTGCCTTGGGGTTAGGTTTTGATGCTAGTGTGGCGGGGAAATTCGCTAGACATAAAATCACGGGGGCGATTTTATTTGAGTTGGATTTGGCTCATTTAAAAGAATTGGATATTGATTCTTTTGGGACCAGATTTGAAATTCATAAAGAAATTGACAACTTGAAAAAGATTGTTAATGGTCATGAGAAACAAATTCTTGATGAAAATGGGTTGGCAGGGCTTCAACCTCCTCACCATCCATCCCAACCTCAAACTCCTAGTTCTCAAATCGGTTCAAGTTCTCCTGGTTCTCCTTTTAATGATAATAACAATGATACTACTAATGATTCAATTGAAAATCAAAATCCTTATGGACATTCTCGGAAAATGTCCCACTCTATGGAAAATGTTAATGATATGGTAACCCCAATACAAAATTCCCATAATAGAGATAATAATCTTGATAAAAACTTCAAATTTGGTGAACAAAAGGGTAATAATGATGTTTACAAGAATAAATATGGTAGTACATCTGCTTTAACAGGAACTCCTGGTGCTGGAGCCAGTAGACCTGCTTCATCTATATATGATCAATCGGTTCATTCCCGAAATCATAGTAGAAATATGTCCAATATGTCTGATTATCAACAACCTGGTGGACATATGCGGACCCAAAGTCGAACACAAGCTCATAGCCGGAATCCTAGTGGGGTTAATAACCATAGGAGACATAGTTCTATTATGGCCCAAGGTAATGATAAATCTAATGATCCTCACAGAAGACATAGTTCATTGTTCCTGTTTATGTCTAAAGGAGAAGATATTGATAATAAGAAGTATTATGATAAAAAACAAGACAAGTTGATCTCGCCAGTTAAAATCAAACACTCTAATCCTAATCTTCAATCAGAACCTGGAGATGAAGAAGAAGAAGATTTCACCGGAGAAAAGACTCCTGGTCAATATGACGAATCAGTTGACATTGATCATGTGCAATTCTCCCCAAGAAAACTGAAATCAATTAATTATAAGTATGATGAACCCAAGAAACTTGATTTCAAAGATGACAAACGGTCTGTTTCTGATTCCGCCAATTTGACTCACGAAGGGAATAGTTCGAATCCTAGTTCAAATTCTACCACCCCCAAGAATAGTGCTTCTATTTCAAGATTTAAAACCTTAAGAACCGCTTCCACTAATAACTTTAAGAATTTAACTAGTTCTAAAAAACTGAAAACTAGTGCGTTCCAAGAAGGAATTAGAAGTATTACTCCCGATGAAGCTATCAAGACTGCCAATTATAGTGGGTTTATGGCCAAGCGGTCTGGTAGTAACTTAAGTTGGAGATCAAGATACTTTACTTTACATGGAACACGGTTGCTGTATTTCACGTCTTTAAAAGATAAAAAGGAGAAAGGTTTAATTGATATAACTGCCCATAAAGTCATTCCTATTAATACTGAAGGGGAAGACAAGTATGTGGCATTGTATGCTGCATCTACTGGGTTAGGAAGATATTGTTTCAAATTAATTCCACCGGCTCCAGGGTTTAAGAAAGGGTTAACTTTTACCCAACCTAAAACCCATTTCTTTGCGGTAGAAAGTCAAGATGAAATGAGAGGATGGATGAAAGCATTAATGACATCTACTATTGATATTGATGATTCAGTTCCAGTGGTTTCTAGTTGTTCCACTCCTACAGTTACTTTAGCTAAAGCACAAGAACTTTTAGCTAAAGCTAGAGAAGAAACCAAATTGAAAGATGAAGAGATTAAAGCTAAAGGGTTTTTAGGAGACTTTAATAACTTTGGTGGAGACGATGACTTTTCAGAAGCTCAATTGACATCATTTATAGGGAATTATACCTTAGATCCTAATAGTTCTGGTGAAAATAGTCCTATAGTGGAATCGGTGGAAGAGGCTTCAAACATGTCTAGTAATCCATATTCTAGTTCTAATGCTACTCCTAATATTGGTACTGGAACTAGTGGGACTAGTAGTGCTGCTGGATTTACTACCATTCCCCATAATGATCCTTATGGAGCTGGCCCTAATGCCACTACTGGTCAACCAAAATTAAGTATTGATACTTCTGGAAGACCTTCCAGTAGAGGTCCTACCACTCCTCAAGCCAATAATAGTCAAGGGTTTGCCTCGCCATACCTTTTGGCATCCGGGTTATTATCCCCCAGACTGAACAGTGGGGTCTCTCCATCAATTCCTGCTCCAGCTCCTACTGAAGACCATGACGATACCGCCCACTCAGCCAATGGTACTACCACCACCAACGGGTCCAACTATTCCAATTCCAATTCCCAGATGGCCCATACTAATATGACCAATGTGTCTACGCCGTTAGAGCAAGGCCGGGAGTATTTCCCCGAGTTTGAATCCAATGAATCTACTCCAAAACTGTTGTTTTCTAATGGTAGAACTAGCACTTCTAATAATACCACTACCCAAAGCCAATCCCAACCCCAACACCAAAGCCATAGCCACAGCCAGTACAACCCTATCAAGAAGAAACGTAACTCGGAGAAGATGTTGGCTTATAGTAGCGACGGGTCCGGCAACCATACGTTTGTGATCCAACCTAAGAAGTAGTCTTCTATATGTAATATATTATCGCGCGCCATTTGTATCAACACTCACCACAACACAAATCACAAATCACTAACAACCCGCTACCAAAACCACACAAACCATGGGGGAGCAAAGCTTAGTGGTGCAACAGCTCCGGTCTGTGATCATCCACTCGCTAGACACGTTCAACTACGCCAATGCCGAGTTTGCTAGCGAGAGATTGCTTGCGTATGATGGGGACAATCTCGACTCCACTTATCTCTATTGTTTGGTGTTGTTCCACCAGAAGAAATACAAGTCGTGTTACAATAAGTTGGCAGTGAGTTCCCAGGACCACTTGGGATGTTGTTATTTGTTTGCAAGGCTGTGTTTGGTGTTGAAGAAGTACAAGGAAGGGATCTTTCTGCTTTTGAAGGTGAATTATTTGTATAATGATAGTCAGAGCCATTCGACTTCAAACGTGTCTGTTTTGCCTCAAGGTCCAGCTCCAGAATCTGCTGATACTATTGGTTCCCATGGTACAACTGTTCATTATTTTTCCACCCCTCAAGCTCGTTACGCCTATGAATTCAACCGGTCGATCTATGTTGATCTGTCAAGTATTTATCACCTTTTAGGTGATTTGTACGCCCATATAAATGATACCAAACTCGCGTCGTTAAATTACACTTACTGCTTGAAATATAACCATTTTGACTTTGAAGCGTTCCAGAAACTATGTAAATTGGGGGTGGATGTTAAGGTTAAAGCGTTATATAAATCGAATTTTGCTTGGGCCGATAATTTGGATATCAATACCCCAATCCTGACCATGAACCAAGGGACTAATCCAATTCTTTCCCAAAACCAGAATTCCAGTACCAATACCAGTCCCAATAGCCCATTCCAAAACGTTTCAGTACACCCAGACGACTCGTTTAGTTTGTCCACTCCTCGGGTTAAATCCACCGCCATACCGAGTGCTCCATTAAGAAAACTGAATAATCATGAGAGTTTATCTAATAGATTCGAGTTTACTAAACCTAGCTTTCCTCAAGAAAAGAAACGAGAAAGTACCTATTCGAAAATCACTTCTAGGTTGATTTCGCAGCCACAACTGTCAGATAAATCAAGACCTAATGGTCTCAAGAGAAACAATTCGTTTAATAATCCCCCAACCAATAATTCTGCAGGGCCTCCTAGTAGTAAAAATAATGGAAATAATGGAAATAACTCTGGTACTGGGGCTAATGGTAATGGTAATACGGACCAGTATATCAACCAAAAGGAAATCGAAACCAGTAATAATTACTTACTACTGCTTTACTTAATATTTGCTAAAAGTTACAAATGCTTTAGTAAATATGATTGTTATAAAGCCATCCGAATGTTGGAATCCTTGCCTGACCTGGAAAAAAACACCCCGTGGGTTCTTAGTAAATTAGGAAGACTTCATTATGAAATTGTGAATTATAAACAATCTGAGTATTTCTTTATTAAATTAAGACAATTGGATAGGACTCGTTTGGAGGACATGGAATATTATTCCACCTTATTATGGCATCTTCATAAGAAAATTGAACTCACCTATTTGGCAAATGAATTATATGATCTAGATGATAGTAGTGCTATCACTTGGTGTGTGATTGGGAATTTATTCTCATTAACTCGAGAACCAGATGAAGCCATTAAATGTTTTAATAAAGCCATTAAATTCGATGAAACTTTTACTTACGCTTATACCTTAAAGGGCCATGAATATTTCGGAAATGATAACTATGAAATGGCGCTTGAAAATTTCCGGGTTAGTTTATTAATTGATTCAAGACATTATAATGCGTTATATGGGATTGGAATGGTTTATATCAATTTAGGAGATTATCAAAAAGCAGATTATCACTTTAGAAAAGCAGTGTCTATCAACCCAATTAACATTATTTTAATTTGTTGTGTGGGGATGGTATTAGAGAAATTAGGCAAGAAGAATTTGGCGTTAAGACAATATGAATTAGCCAATAAATTACAACCATTAAACCCATTACCAATCTTTAAAAAGGCCCAATTATTATTTACTATGCAACAATTCAAACAATCGTTACAATTATTTGAAGTGTTGAAAGACTTGGCTCCTGACGAAGCATCAGTTCATTTCTTGTTGGGGCAATTATATAATATTCAAGATGATAAATTCCAAGCCATTCGAGAGTTTACTATTGCGTTGAACTTGGATCCTAAGGGGAATTATTTAATCAGAGAAGCCATGGAATCTTTACAAGATAAGTCGTAATATATATCTACCTCTAGTACCAGTAACAGTAGTACTGTAGACCCTTAGAGACGCGGTGAAATTGGCAAGAATTAGACAATGAATGCCCAGTCGGGATTATTGTCTTACCTCTTTGGCTTATAACCGTAATCAAGCATCGGTACTCGCACGCGATCTCATTTTCCAACCGTGTCAAATATATGGACGTGTAGAGATATCAACTAGAAACTACTAGAGACATTAGAGATATGAAGACGTGGGGAATCTTAGGGTACATTGCCGTGATCTGCTTTGTTCTATGGCAGCTCCGGTCCGCCGACTTTGGTCTCACTCCCAAATACTATAGAAATGGGGAAAAAGTAGATCTACTCGTCAATAAAGTAGAATCAGATCATACTCAATTACCTTATGGATATTACGATTTGAAATTTGTATGTCCTCATTCCCAAACTAAGAAACCGTTACATTTATCCTTAGGTGAGATTCTAAGAGGTGATAGATTATGGGAAAGTGATTATAAGTTACAATTTGGTCAAGATATTCAGTGTGCTAGATTATGTGATTTTAATGCTAAAGATCCTCAAATTAAATTCGCTGATAATTTAATTAAAAATGGATATGTGGCTCATTGGTCAATTGATGGATTACCAGGTGCTACGACATTTGTGTCAAGTAATAAAAATTCAAAATACTATGCCGCTGGGTTCCCATTGGGGTTTTTCAAGGGTGATTTAAGTTATTTATATAATCATTTTATGTTGGTGATACGATACCATACCGAGAAATCAAATCCTTCTTTGCATACTATTGTGGGGTTTGAAGTTTACCCTAAGCTGGTGGTTGATGAAACTTGTCCTGGATCTTCTAAAGAGTATGATAATTTGGCATTAACTTTAAAGAAACCTAAAAGTAAAGGAGCGGCTGCTTCTAAATTAAGAATCCCTTATACTTACTCTGTATATTGGAGAGAAGATAATTCCGTTGATTATGATCATAGATGGGAATTATATTATGCTAATGATACTAATAAGCATTCTAATAATATTCATTGGATCTCTTTTTTCAATTCAGTGGTATTATTGGTTTTGGTAAGTTTAATTACTGCTATTATTATGATAAGATTATTCAAATCGAATGGCAACTCCACGACTTTGCCATTGACCAATGATTCTAAAGAAAGACCTTCGTCTGCTCCTTCTTCAGCTGATTCGTCTCCTACAGCTGATAGCTTTAGTCGGGAAAACTATTGGAAATCCTTGGGAGTTGAAGTAACTAAAAAACCTCCTTATTCCTTATTGTTAGCCGTAGTAGTGTCTAGTGGGATTCAATTGATTATAGCCACTACTGGAGTAATTACTGCTATCATTATCAAAACTCAATTTGAATCAAATCGGTCTCAAGGTCTTCAATTTAATAATTATCAAGGAGCTTTGACATCTTTCACATTATCTTGTTTTATGTTATCAGGAATTATCCCCTCTTTTTTTGGAACCATTTTGTTCAAGATTTTCAATAATGATAATTTAAATCAAGAATATCCTAGTCATAAAGCTCATAAGTTATCTTTGATTTTAAGTGGGTTTTTACCTTGTTTAGTCTTATCATTCATGTTATTCTTTAACTTTTTTGTGTTTGCCAAAGAATCTTCCAATGCATTACCTTTCGGAACTATAGTGGTGTTGTTATTGTTATTCTTTTTGATCGTTTTACCCTTGGGAATGATTGGTGGTTATTATGGAAATAAAACCAAATTCAGTGAAAAATCCTTCTTATTATTTTCTAGTAAATCCAAAGATGATTTTACCCAATCTGACATCAAAACCTCAACCGGTTCGACCCTTACTGCCAAACGAACCAAGTTTAGTCTTACCAGCTTGATTAAAAACTCGTTCTTTGTCATGGTCATTTATGGATTAATTCCTTTTGGAATTGTCTATGTGGAACTTTCATTCATATTCAATTCTATCTGGCTAGAAAAAACCACCTTCTATTATATGTATGGATTTTTATTCTTGACAATTGTGATGTTAACAATAGTTGTTTGTGAATCCAGTTTAATTGGTCTTTATGTCAATTTAATCATAAATAATAATCCTAACTGGCAATGGTTATGTTTCAGAATTGGATCTAGTATTGGGTTATATATTTATGGGTATTCCTTCTATTATTTCTTTTCCCATTTACATGTGGCTGACTTTGTGAGTATTTTATTATATTTTGGATATATGGGATTAGTTTCATTGTTGATTGCAATTGCATGTGGATCCATGTCGGTTTTAACTGGTTTGGTATTTATCAGAAAACTTTATGGTTCAACAAAGGTTGATTAAATGATATTCCCTAGGATTCAATCCATTTATAGATTTTTTTTCTTCTTCATTATGTAACATTTTGTTATCTAACATTCTTGGACTATGCAATCGCATACTATTTAGATGTAATTCTAATACACGACTATTAATATTTGGCTACAACTCGTTATTAGCTGTTGACTACAAGTTACTATATTTATGATGTGTATTTTATGATATAAAGATGCAGCCTCTAATCTAATGAGGAAGCACCAGTAATAATATCAACTAATTCGTTAGTAATAACAGCTTGTCTAGTTCTGTTATATAAGATAGAGTAGGAGTTAATCATATCACCAGCATTCTTAGAAGCGTTATCCATAGCATTTCTTCTAGCAGAAATTTCAGAAGCATACCCTTCAGCCATAGCAGTTAATAAAGAGTTAGCTAAAGAAAATTCAGCAATGGTGTCTGGAGCGTCTTCGTTTTCAATTTCATATTTGTTGAAACCTGGAGCTTTTTCAATGGCTTCTTTGGCTAAAACAGAAAAGTTAGAAGGTTCGAAAGAAACACCACTAACGAATTTGTTGTATAAGATTTCGGTGTTTTCGTATTTACCTAATTTTGCGATTTCATCAGCAATTAAAGAAACTTCATGAAAGTTTGGAGCTTCTCTACCAACACCATTGAAAGCTAATTTCATGCTTTCAGGGTGGGTTCTGGATAATTGGGCTCTAACTTTATCCCCAATGGTAACAATATCAACGTTACCGTTTAATTCTTCAACTCTCTTTCTAGCAGCTTTAGAAATTTGAGAATGAATAGATCCACATAAACCTTTATCAGAAGATACAACAACGACTAAGGATTTTTGTTCGGATTCAGGTTTTTCTAATTCGGCATTTTCATAAAATTCGGAATCGGATTTGTTGAAAACTCTAGAAGCTTGCATAGCTCTTTGAGCTTTATTTAATCTAGTAGAAGCAACAATTTTCATAGTATTGGTGATTTTTTCAATATTCTTGATAGACTTCAAACGGTCTTCAATTTCACGTAAAGTGGCATAGTTTCTAAAGGGGTTAGTATAAGAACATTTAATTTAAACAATTGTATCAATTAATCAATTAATTATTCAATTTCTTCAATTTAACTTGGACGCATCCGATAACACGGTGTTCGATTTCGGTGGTCCCGGGGACAATTCATGCCGGGATTGGATTGATGGACAATGGTTCTGTGTGGGTTACGCTATACATACCTAACTCCTGAACGAGCTACTTGGTTGACTCCTAAGCGAAACATGATTCTTGATTGATGTGTTGAGTTACTGGTGAAATCTTTTTCAGTTCGGCTTCAGCGTTGTCGATTTTCATTGGCTGCGCGGGTGGTATGCGCACTACTTTAGTGCTTTCTCTACTGCCATAGTTAAGGATACTCAATACTAGTAGAGCCAGTATATGACAAAGTACAACCAGTAGACGTTACAGAATACTAACTTATAGAGAAAGTAACTGGTGTAGACATGTAGAATATTCAACACCTCTATTTCAGGTTTCTAATCGTTTATTATGCTAATTATACACTATTGAGTAGGATCATTCTTTTGATATCCCAAATATCCATGTAATGCTGGTTTTTCAATCATCTTCATATATTTCAACACCAATGGTCTGCAATTCTTCTGTGCATCTTCTCCATGGTATCTCTTACACTTTCTTAATGCATCGTGAGTGACTTTGATTTCCATGGTTTTAATCCATTGTTCTCTAGTCATGGAAGATCTAGCTTTTTGCACATCGGCAAAGTTATCATAATTTATATCATCAAACGATACCAACTCTGGTCTGCTGTGATTATCGTAGGAGCCTATACTTGTTAGTACTTGGTTTGTCTACTGGTCTGGTAACACTTTACATACCCATAGTGTTAATTATCTTCAATATAACTGGTTGGTGAAATTTTTTGTTTTCGCACCAACTTTGCACGACTTCATACAAAAAACTCCATAGTTAACACTCCATAGTTAAGGCTTAGGTGAAGTTCATAGTAACGCGACACAATATCACTGGATTTTTCAACCGTTTAACAAATTGTTTGAGTTCTAACTAATTCCAGCGATGGCAGAAAAAGCACCAGCGGTGGTCCAGGCCCCCATTATAATCAATGGGAAATATATCGCTTATGCTCATGGATTCTTTGCTTATAGTGCCTTTTTTTCAGCCTTAATTGTCGGATGTTGGCTACATTATCATAAAATTGTCAAGAATTCCTCCTTTGGGTATCCAGATGAATGGTTCCCATCCGTTTCAGCCGCTATAGGTGACCGGTATCCTGAAAGATCCATTTTCCAGATCTTGATCGCTTTGACCTCGGGTCCTCGGTTTCTCTTATTGTTCTGTAATTATTTGTTGAACCGAAGTAAATGGACTTGTTTGGCAGGAGTGATCCGTACTTTCACCTGTGGAGGTTGGGTATATATTACATCAACAGATGACCATGATTGGCACGACATTTTCATGATCAGTTATATTGTGTTAACTATTCCTTGGACTTTTGGTGTCAGTTATTACTCCCCAGTTAATTCTACAGTTCGTAAAGGTAGAGCGTTAACTGCTTCCACATTCTTTTCGACATTGATTCCTTTGGTATATTGGTTTATTCAGCATAAGGTTCATGTTAGACCTGGGGCTTATTCCATCTATGCTTACTTTGAATGGGCCTTAATTATTCTTGATATTGGGTTTGATTGTTGGTCTTTATTGGAGTTTAAGTTTATTAATTTCTCAGTATCAAATAATTCGATTGATTTCAAAATTGAACCAACTGGATCTACTAAAGCTGATTCGACTGCTAGTTCTAAGGTGGCTGCAAAAGTTACGGTAGACGACTTTGACGGGTTCTTTCCATTTTTAATTAACTCCATTAATGCGTTTTATTTGTTTTCCATTACCACTGCCTTATTTGTATGTGTGTGGCATTTCCCATTGTGGGATTTGGGTCTTACAGGCTACGAAGCGTGTATTGTGGTGTTTTTCCTTGCTCCTTTGGTATTGTTATCCCCTCATTTAAGAAACCTTTATTTGAGATTCCCATTTATCACTAGGGTCATTTCAGTTTTATTGGGTGTTGGTGCTTTTAAGTGTGGTAAACCTAAAGACAAATTGTTGACCGTGTCTGGGGGAGTTTTTTTTGCTATTTTATCATTTGTAAATGAATTATCGGGGTTATACAATCATCCAAAGAAATTCCATTCTTATACCGTTTCCCTTTTGGTTGGTTTATTAGCTAGTTCTGTCATAAAATTCTTGCATTATTCTAATAATCCAGTATGGCCAATCATGAATGCTAAAAACGGGGGACAAAATGAAATTGGGGTGGCTGTTGGTGTTATTGCTGGTTTGTTAACTCCTTCATTCAAGTTTCCAGTTGATCCTAATGTGACCAAGAAACCAAGTCCTAAAAGAAGAGGTGGATCGATCTTATTGGCCAGTTTAGGCTTTGGTGCCTTCTTTTTCAGTTTGATGTCTTATATCACTGATTCTTCTACTTTAGCTCTTTGGGCTTGGTCTGGGTATCCTATTACTGGTCCAACTCATATAACTGGAGCTTTGTTTCATATGGCAGCAATTGCTGTGGGGATTGTTTTATCTATCAAACTTTCTCCTAATGTTTTATCCAGCTTGAGTTATAATTTACTCGTGGGTGGATGTAGTTGTATTACCCTTTATGTGGCAGAAGATTGGTACGGTTTTACCGGAGCCTGTGTTTATTCCCTTTATTTATCTTCAGTGACTCCTATTGTGTTGCAAAATACTATTCACTACAACCCAGCCTTAACCTTTTTCTTAGGGTTTTTGTTCATGATCATTTTCTCCTTAGGAAGTATTTGGATTGTAGCATATGCTTTTGTTCCATTGGGGTGGACATTAAGAGAGAGAACTGATATAATCTTATTTTCCTCTTTTGCCCTGATTTTATTAGGAATCTTCAACCAAAACCTCAGATTAAAAGCTACTAAAATCAACCTTACCAGTGCCAATTTAGTTGGGAAAAAGCTTTTACTGCAAACTATTAAATTATTAGTGGTGTTATTATCCGTTGCAGGGGTCGGACTTTATCAAAGATTCCCAAACCCAGATTCCATCAAACCATATAACGAATCGCTGAAATCTTTCACTGCTGGGATCTGGTGTGTTCATTTTGGCTTAGATAACAATATGTGGTCTAGTCATGATAGAATGAGAGATTTAATAAAAGATGCTCAAGTGGATATCATTGGATTATTGGAAACAGATACCCAAAGATTAATTGGAGGTAACCGGGATTTCACCCAAAAAATCGCTGAAGATTTACAAATGTATTCTGATTATGGTCCAGGTCCTAATAAACATACTTGGGGAGCAGCATTATTATCGAAATTCCCAATTGTTAAATCCAAACATCATTTATTACCTTCACCGGTTGGAGAGTTAGCCCCAGCCATTGAAGCCACTTTGGATATTTATGGAGAATTGGTAGATATTGTTGTTTTCCATTCCGGTCAAGAAGAAGATAAAGAAGATCGTAGATTACAAAGTTTAGGGGTAGAAGAAATCATGGCTAATTCATCTAATCCATTGGTATTATTAAGTTACTTGGTCACTAAACCATTGAAGGGTAATTATTTCACTTATGCTAGTGAAAAGTCCAGAATGCATGATATTGATAGTACCGATTGGGATAGATGGTGTGAATATATCATGTTCAGAGACCTTAAAAAAGTGGCCTACGCCAGAATTTCCAGATCAACTATCACCGATACTGAATTGCAAATTGCAAAATTCAGACCTTTATCAGAGGCAGAAAAGTCGGCAGATTCTGACTTTTTGTATGGTAACAATTACATCAAAGAGGACGAAGTGCCTGAAGAGTTAAGGATGCCAAAGTTATTTAAGGGGAGAGGAGTCAGAGGTCATAAGTATCATGTGTTCAAGAAACCTAGATACTTTGAACTAGAACCACGTGACAATTAGCATATAGGATTAGACTAGATAGCTTAATGTACTATACGAGAATAATACTTGGCCAGTAGTGTCTGGTTAATTGTGTAAATGTGTGGTGAAGCTCTGTAACTTTTATTATATTGCGTACAAATTGCAAATTTCGCAACAATTTGAGATAAGATCTTCTACTAGTTAAATTGGTATTATGAGCAATTCGTCAAAGCCTGAAGACCATATAAAGCCAGGAGACTCCGTATCCAAAGAAAACACAAGAGAAGACAATGAATTCTTTGATGATGAGAACGAAGGACGGAAAACGCTTGCTGAACAGATTAAAGAGGGCAAAGGTATGTAAGGAGATATTTGAGCCAGAATCAACTTGGATTTGTGATACTAACAGATTGTAGAATTAAAAGAATTGGAATATAGGCGACAACTAGAGGCCCAGAACTCGTCATATAAGCTTGATAACCGGTCATTACAGTACTACCAGCTGCTCCAGAAGCAAGAGGCTGAGGCTGAAAGATTACAGAAAGATAGAGAATCTGAAGAGCTCCGCCGATATAGGTTAAAGAAAACCATTCAAAAGTCTACTCCAAGTCCTTTTAGTACTACTGAATTGGCAAAAAAGAAACATACTCTTATCCGGAAACTAGCAGTGGCCCCTGATAGAATCACACCTTCCACGGTAGATTCACCGCCACAAATCCCTGAAAAAGGCCCCAAAAATCACGAAAAAATCAGCAATGATTCCCTGGACCCTAAAGATGATAAAGAGCCCTTAAGATCTATAATATCGGGTTATTCTAGTGATTCAGACTAAGTTTACTCAATTGTTTCTATTCAAAAGTCACTTCTCCAACTATCATAAACCGTGCGCGAACCAGAATAGTTTTGAGAAAAAAAAAGTGAAAATTACTACAACCCAAGATTCCATACTTCTCCAATATAATGCTAGGGTCTTTGATCAGTAACACCGCCAAAGTGGTGTTCCAGAAAAACCCTACGGCCTTGCTTATGCAAACCAGAACCAAAATGAAAACTCATAAGGCTGCTGCCAAAAGATTTGTAAAGACTGGAAATGGGTTTAAGAGAAAACAGGCTGGTAGAAACCACGGGAATGGTAGATTCAGTAGTAATACCTTGTCTCATTTGGACTCTTTTATTCCAGTAACAGACAAAGGAGGAAATTTAAAGAAGTTGAAACAATACGTTAAGTAACTACCCAGTAACTACAGTATCACACTTCATGTACAATAGATTAATACAGCTGTAAATAGATAAATATAGTCATACATTTTGTATATTAATTGTAATGATCTATATAAAGCGACAAAGTTATTTATGTTCGATTTGCTTCCATTGGCCGTCAACTTTAGTGAATTCTGATGTAGGGAAATAATGATAATTAGTTTTCATGGAAATTGCAGCCGGAATATTATCAAACGAAACCAATCTGACTTTCAAATAGGTATTATCAGGAATATCTTTGATAACTTCAATGAATGTCTTTAAGTCTTTGGTTTCTTTGTCGTTAACATGAGTTATAAAACTGATAGGTAATAAGGCATATTGTTGAGCTGGACCTCCAGAACTTCTACCAGTGATATAAACTTCAGAAGGAATTTTTTCCATCTGTTGACGAACCCCATGATGTGGGGCTTGGATAGCAGCTCCACACCAGAAGATAATATGGGTAGTATTAAGAATGTTGGTATCAATAGTAGGAACCGTCAAATCAATTTCTTTCTTTTGTCTGATAACTTTGAAATTAAGAGATTCTGCTTCATACATTATATTCAAATCTCTCATTTCTTTAACGATTTGGTCATTAACTGATAATAAGATATCACCAGTCTTCAATGGAAGTTGTGGTCTATTTAAAGGAGCTGCTACCACTCTATCCACTGTTAAAAAGGAAATTTGATCTTCACAAACCTCTTCAAACTTGGTGATCCAATCTTGTGACACTCCTCTGGTTCTTCCTTGAAGAATACTCATAGATGTAAATTCAGCATCGACAGTATTTAAATGTTTTGGAACTTCATTTTTATGAAGCAAGTCAAGTACTTCTTTAACATCAGTCACATCCAAACCCATTCTGTAAGTTTTGTCTGCCGCCAAGTCACGGCTACTTTCACCTAAAAACGTCAACCAAAAGGCTCTTAATGTCCCATCAGCATCACATAATATCCCCGTATTACACTCCTGAGATAATTTACTATCCAATAAGATACATTGTAAGTTAGTTCCTCTATAACGAGGAGCATAAACCGCTGGGGGGATATTTAAAGAAGAAACACCACTAACCTTGATGTCTTCAGTAACTATTCTCATATTATAGTTATAACCAATAAATAAAGATTTTTCACCTCTCTTCAATGGTTTATTACTGAATTTGGGAGTTTTCACATCGGCTGTTATTAAACTTGGATCATATTTAACAATAGCATAATTTTGAGTAGGATGTAAAAACACAACTTTCCCAGGGATATCTACCGATTCAGCAAATACGATTAATATATCACATAAGTCATGGCCAACATTTCTTCTCGATACCAAAACATATCCATTGGTAGCATCAACCACAACCCCATGTCCAAGTTGTTGCTTATTAGGGAAAGAATCTAATGGCACTGGAGTAAAAGTTCTGACTTGCACAAATGATCTGGATAATGAAGAACATTCACCTTTGGTATCATCATCAAAGGGAATATCAATGTATTTAGCAAATTTGGGTTCTATTTCAATTGGTGGTACTGGTTCTTCTTGAATGGTCGTATAATCCCAAATCCCGGTTTCATCATTTCTAGTGGCAAGTCTAAAAGTAGAATTCCAATGTCTTTCCAAGTAGATTCCATAAATCAACTCAGTATGTAAATCAGAAACATGACGATAAGAAATCGTCACCTTATGGCGATCGGGAATCGTCTTCATCACTTCAATAAAACTCGACAAATCAGGAGTTGGTTTATCATCAACTGATTCCAATAACCAACCATTTTTTTCAAATGGTGATACCTCAAAAGATCCTGAGGCATCGTTAATAAACACTCCTCTAACAGGCATACAGTAACATCTAGCAATTTGGTAAGAAAGATTATTAAAAGAAGCACCTCCTACTTCCACATATTGATCTGGAGTAATATCATGCAAATTTCCAATTTTAATATATTGAGTTAATTCTTCACCACCTCTTTGAATGACAAATTTCAACTCTTTACCAACATTTTCATCGAGAATTTCATCAACCTTGATAAATGTACAGATTGGTTGGTCGTTAATAGAAATTAAAGTATCCCCCTCTTTAATCAAAGTATCAGCAGGTCCTTCAGGTAAAACCAACTCAGCTACCAATAATCCAATTTTACTGGGGAATAACTCTCTAGCTTTTGCTTCAGCATCTGGAGTTAAGCCTAACCTTCTACATTCATCATAAGGTTTTAATTGCCATTCAACTTGAATATCACCTCTAGTTATTGGTAAAGAGTTTTGAATACACTTTAGTGCTCTTAAAGGTCTGAACATGGGTAAGAAGAAATCCGTAGAAGCTTCAGAAGATCCACCCGCTTGTAAAGCAATAGCATAACCATCTTCATTTATAACTGGAGAACCAGAAGACCCCCCCGAAGCACTAGCAGCAGCTTGAATATACTCAGTATTAAAATCATTATAAGTCAAACTCCCATAATCAGGAGCATTTCTATCTAACCGGGAAATAAACCCCGATAAAATCGATAACTTTTCCCCAGCATCATTCCCCACCACTCTAATTTCAGTTCCTACTTTAGCTAATTCAGGATTCAAATCTAATTGTACCAATTTCATATACTTAATATCAGCCACATTGAATTGAAGAAACCCAAAATCATGAATCGGATCTCTATATACTGGCTTCACTACTGCTTCTTCATGGTTGTCAAATACAGCGTACCCACAAAAAGGTCCTGGTCCCACAACATGTCTGTTAGTTAAAATAAGTCCTGCTTTATTATCGACCACAAATCCTGTGGCTTCACTCACAACGGCAGTTTCGGTATCAAAATTGGCCACGTGAGTAAACTGGATCGATACCACGGCTTTAACTACACTGGTTATAGTTTTCTGCCATAAACTTTTATCACTACCTTCTTTTAGTATGGCTGCTATTTCGGTATTATCGTCAAGCGATTCAGAACCAGAGTCTCCGTCCATTTCCACATCTTCGCCGTGTCCATTCACAGCCATCAGACTCTCCGTCGACTCAAACGTCATGTCCCCTGAAGTTTTCCTTCTCTTTGTCGGTATAACGGAATTTGTCATGGAGTATATTTGTTGGCTTTATGATTTACGAACTTTTTTTGAGACCAACACTACGGCCAAGTTAACACAAAACCTGTCCCGAATTCGGATATATGTTATTTACAAGATAAATCGACTGGTGGTTGTCTTAATATGGCCAGTACAGTTACAAGATCGATTCGAGTTAAACCTAGATTGGTGGTTGGAAATTTTCAGATTTGATCGTAAGAGTTGAAAAAATTGAGCGAAGAGACACGGGCTGCAAACCGCAATAGCTGCAAATGGTCTTCTTCGTCAGGGCTGTTACACTATATTAACACTACTATTGTATGATTACAATGCATTATAGTATGATTACATTATTCATTAGTCGTATACTCTATTCTAATTGCTGAAGAACACTACTGGTCCATGTGTTGTAATAATCTTCTTGAGATTTAGAGCTAAGATCAGAGTGAGAATTCACCATAGCTCCTAAATTATCATATATCTTATACCCAGCCCCTAATTTGGCGTCAAGTTCTTTTTGCCGTTTGGCTTCCAGTTTGATCCCATACTTATAAATATCTTCGATTTCAAGAATCCAAGGGTCGTATTGAACCGCATTATTTATAGTACCACACCAGTAACCAAGATTTGGTCTTTTTAACCCACGCTCTTGCCGGATAAATTGTGACAAAAGCATGTCATTATAATCTGGTTTTGTTGAAGCGATACGATGGTTGATCCGTAGGGAAGCCGCGTATATAAGGCCAAGGGCAAGGTACCAAGTGTTTTTCTTGATGAATTTGTGTTTCTGATCGAGAAAGGATTGGATAATATGGACAGTGATTGGAGGTGGAATATAAAACCGATTGCACGTTTGGATCAACCTGGGGATAGTGAGAGGTGTTGATGTTTTGGGTTTGGGCCTTGGATCATCTGCTAGGAAAGGATTTGATTCAGAATCTTGAATGTCAGAAGCGATTTCAGAACCTTCTGTTCCTTCAGTTTCAGGTTCAGCCAATGATTCAAGCCGTTTCTTCAATGGAGATGACTTTGTTGGCGATGATTTAACCGGAGACACTTTATTCAACTTCAATGGAGAGCCATATTTTGTGGGAGACGACTGAGGAGAATAATACTTTGAATTACTAGCAGGAGACTCTTGTAACTTTCTCTTCTTAGGCGTGGAACTGGCAGATTTGACATCATCCAAATAATTCCGGAACTCATTGATCGTTTTATAAGCCATTTTGGGGGGCATAGGGATTCTGGTATATTCTGGAATTGGTAAATCGAATTTATCCATATATTTCTCTACTGTAAGATAGGCACAGACGTGATAGCGACCAATTTCAAGGGCTTTATTTAAGGGCTTTTGTAAGGTTTGGCCATACAACCGGTCACAGTACGAGACCAATTGGGGAGGAGGCGGGTCCGGAAGCTCCGAAGACACGTCTTTCAACGCACTTTTAACTTGTAAACTCATGGATTTGATTAAACTTGGTTAAACCAGTGAGATCTTGATTTAGTAGTGTGGTACTTAGTGAGGTTTGGTAGGGAACTTTTTCAAGGCCAAAAGACGGTCCACACACGACGCGCGCTAAATTTTTTATCCAACCAGAAACGAGTTAAACTAAGTAACCAAGCTAAACTGGAAGAACAACTCATCAAATAGACAATACCTGGACTCTAAAATGCTTTCCGCAAGATCCATTGTATTCAAGAGCTTGCCAAAGGCATCTAGTGTGCGCCATTTATCAAGCACCACTGTGCTAAGCAAAACCACTCCAGACATATATAATCCACAAGTTCCAAAGGAAATTGTATCGGGAGCCCCAGAAGCTGCCATCAACAGAATCGTCAAGATCTATAAACCTGCCAAACCCGCTACTCAATCCAGTAACAATGATGGAAGTACCTGGAGATTGGATTTCGATATCATTGGTAAGAGTAACAGATGGGAAAATGATTTGATGGGATGGCAAGGTACTGGTGATATTATGAATGCTACCACTCTTAGATTCGATACTAAAGATAGTGCTGTAAGATTTGCTGAAGGTCAAGGATGGGATTACTATGTCACTGAACCTAAGACCAGAAAGTTCAGAAAGAAGGATTATTCCGCAAACTTCTACCATTCTGCTGGACCTTTGAAACACATTAGAACTAAATAAGCATAATAAACGTACCACGAGTAGTTATAGAGTAGTATATAGATCTAGAGAAGTTAGAGTAGAGTCAAGAACTAAAGCCTTCACTAGTAAGAAGTGTGAGCCTCAGTAAGCTTGAGTAAGCCTGGCCCTCGCAGTGTTTTGAAACATCGCGAAGTGATAAGACTCCATAGATACGTTGGAGTCAGACGACCATGTCTTATAACAACCATGGCCACAACGGAGGATATGTCCGACCCAAGTCACACGGACAGAGCTTGTACAAAGACGCGTATCGACTGAACAAGTATCACGAGCGATCTCATTATGATGGCTACAGCTTTGGAGACAAAGGAAACGGCTATTACAACGGTGCCCCAGACCGAGACCGGGCCCAAACTGCTCCCGTTTCAAATGGGTACAAAAACAGTCACCTAGGGTCTGTACCTTCTACTCCATCTCTTAATGTTGCCAAAAATGAGTTGTTAGGCACTGATATGACAACTGGTGAAAACCCTCATGATAATCAGTTTACAAAGCTTTTGATTCACGCTGATTTCCGGTCAGACGCCAGTTTTCGTCTGCCAGATCCAAAGAAGAACTTTAAAGTTGTCTATGATCCTGAGTTGGATAAATCTTTATCGAAATCAGACAAAAAGACGAAATCCAAAAAAATCAAATTTCATGAAGAAACTGACGATCTGCCAGTGAAAGACCCCAGACTTTCATTTAATGGCGGATTAGAGTCTTATTTGAAGAAACCAAACAAGAGATCGAAGAAATTTCCATTTAAACAATTGCCACAAACGAAATTTATATATGATAAACATTCTTTAGGACCTGCTCCTTTGAATGAATTGGTTATATGGGAACTTCCTGCTACTATTAGTGAGATTTATTTATCTAATTTTTTCCGGAGTTATGGGAGTGCTATTAAAGATTTAAAGTTTGTGAATGATTCTGAAAATGGGGTTCCATTAGGAATTGTCACGTTTAAGTTCCAAGGAAACCCGGAAAAGGCCACCAGATTGGCTGAGAAAGTAGTTCAAGATTCCAAGACTGAAGGTATTAAATTGGATGGAGTAAAGATCAAAATCGAGTTGAATGATCATGAGGGGAAACTCTTGGATACTAAGATCAAAGCTGCAGAGGGTAAATTACGACTTTCCAAATTAAGACGTGAAGAGGAAGAGAAGAGAAGGATCAAAGAAGCAGAAGATCTAAGAAGAAAACAACAAGAACAAGAGAAAAAAGCCCAGTTACAAAATGCTTCCAAACAAGAACCAGATGGAGTTCCTAGAGATAAAGGGTTCAAATCAAATTGTACCATTACATCTATGAGAAATGGGAACAGAATAATTCCTGGAGTTTCTTTTCCTCAAGACTTGACGAAATATATTAAAGACCGTCCATTTCTTTTAATTAATGCTAGATTTGTTGCTACCCGAGAAATCGCCAGCAATGATATCAAACGGTTATTAAATAAATACAATTGGAGAAGAATTCTTCCCGATAGAACTGGGATCTATATAGTGTTTAACTCTTTGAAAGAGTGTGAACGATGCTTTTATAAAGAAGACGGGGCCACATTTTATTCTCATAAATTGTATATGGATATGTGTATACCTGAAGGATTTGAAGGAGATCAAATCATTGGAGATACAGTGAAAAGTACTGATGCTGTTAATGAGGCAAGTAATATGCTTCTCAAAGAGTTTGAAACTTATTTGACTAAAGATATTAGAGAACGAATCATTGCCCCAGCCGTGTTAGATCTTTTGAGTCCTGATAAATACCCTGAATTAATGGCTGAAGTCAAAGCCAAAGAAGCAGCTATAAAAAGAGAAACTGCTCCACCAGTTTTCACGACTCCAAAGTTGAAAGAGAATGCCTTGTCGATATTGGCATCAAAAAGATCCCAAACCGTTCAACCTTTACCAAGTTTTAGAAAGAAAACTGTCATTACTAATAAAAAGTTAAATGGAACTAGTGGTGCTAGCCAATCTAAGCTGAAGAAATCAGTTATTCCAATGCTGCATGCGCTTAACTTTGATAATGATTCAGAAGACTCTGAAGATGATTCCAGCAGGTCAGTGACTCCTCTTACCCCTAATTTGAAGAGACAGCATAGCTCAACGTCCACCAGCATTGTTGAAAAAGAAGAGAAGGAAGGACCCAAGAAGAGAAAGGTCCAAAAAGCCTTCCTTTTTGATTCCTCAGATGAAGATATGGGCACCGAAGAAAAAGAAAAAGCCCAACAAGAAGAAGAAGATATGGAAGTTGATGAGGAAGAAGAAGAGGGAGTCGACAAAGACATTGATTACTCTAATTTGGATGAAATTTATCAACCAACCTATGACTTCCCTCACCCAGTATATGAAGATATCCCAACCTGGCCCAAAAGCACCTTGGATATTGATATATTACAACAGACAGTTAAAGATGATGAAGATTATGAGTTACTTAAAGAGGTTCTAAAAGAAAGTCCTAGAAGTGGTGAGATTAATAATGTAGAATATTTTGCCTGGAAGCTTAAGGAAGCCAGTAGAGCTGAGTCCAGTCTCCAAGGAGGAGTTGACCCTACAGAAGAAGAAGAACTCATTACGACATTGGATGCTAGATTGGATTCAGAAACCGGAGCGTTTAAAAGTGACGGGTACAAGAAAATCCCTGATAATGATAAGATTGAATATTTACCACATCGTCGTAAGGTTCATAAACCATTGAAGACAGTTCAACACGATGACGTTGATAACGATAAGAGTAATAACCAACAAAACACCAATACCCACAGTTCCAGAGTCAACAGAGCCAATAACAGAAGGTTTGCTGCTGATATAAGTGCTCAGAAACAAATGATTGGAAGTGAAACCGATATCTTAAACTTGAATGCCTTAACCAAGAGAAAGAAACCGGTATCTTTTGCCAGATCCGCCATTCATAACTGGGGGTTATATGCTTTAGAGCCTATAGCTGCTAAGGAAATGATCATTGAGTATGTGGGAGAAAGTATCAGACAACAAGTAGCCGAACACCGAGAAAGATCATACTTAAAGACAGGAATTGGTTCGTCATATCTTTTCAGAATTGATGAGAATACCGTGATTGATGCCACCAAGAAAGGAGCGATTGCTCGGTTCATCAACCATTGTTGTAGTCCAAGTTGTACCGCTAAGATCATTAAGGTGGAGGGGAAAAAGAGAATTGTCATTTATGCCTTGAGAGATATCGAAGCCAATGAAGAGTTGACATATGATTATAAGTTTGAGCGAGAGATCAATGATAGTGAGCGGATCCGGTGTCTTTGTGGAGCTCCGGGTTGTAAGGGATATTTGAACTAGTCATCTGACCAGTACTGTCTTAGTAGTAGTAGTAGAGTAATACATAATAGAATTAATCGCGTGAAAAATCTGGCTTTATGATCAGACTCTTACTCCACAAGCCGCTACAGGCCGGGACGGGGGCCGGGGCCTGGAGAAGTATACATAGACTACGGCCCGGTTCGAATAGAATTGGCCCTAGTACCATCACTGCATCCACTGCATCCACTTTCACTAATACGTTCACTAATACATTCGCTACCAGATCAGTCTCTACTGAGACTAGGACAGATTCCAGTACCACAGATTCTAGCACAGAATCTAGTCCAGACCCAGTATCTAGTGACTGGGACAGAGGAGGAAAGACCGAAGCAAATAGCCTAACTCCCCTCTATGCCTCCATGAAAACCCTAATAGACAAAAACCCTGGGTGTGTTTGCCTAATCCAAGTAGGCAGTTTCTATGAATTGTACTTTGACCAAGCAGAGACTTATGGGTTGAAACTAGGACTTAAGGTGGCTACCAGGAAAACCACTAACTATATGATTCCTATGGCAGGTTTCCCAGTGTTCCAGCTCCAAAAATTCGTCAAAATGTTAGTGCAAGACCTCCAAGTGAATGTGGCTATAATAGACCAATACCCTGGAGACAAAATCATTGGAGATAAGATCATCCACCGGAAAGTGTCACGAATTATCACCCCAGGGACGTTGGTGGATGAAACTTTTGTCAATTATAATGAGAATAATTATCTATTGGGGGTTTCCTTCCCGGCAAATTGTACTAAACAACCCTATGATCCTGACTTACCGGTAGGAATATCATGGATTGATTTGTCGGTAGGGAATTTCTATGTCCAGCTGACAACTCTTCACGAATTGATATCGGATATATCTCGAATAAACCCCAGTGAAATCATCATTTCTAAAGAATTTATTAATGACGATTTACCCAATTGGTACCCTGGGTTACAAGATTTGAATAAATACTTCCTTCGATACCATAAGGTTGTATATAATGATTTGAAGTTGCTGTTTAAATCCAATTTGAATTCCATTCGAAAGTTAATTGAAACTTTTACTGTTAGAGAAGAAGCGGCCATGAATATGATTTTATCGTATATTAACGTGAACCTTCCAGAACGGAATCCTTCTTTGGATTTACCGGTTAAGTATTGGAACGACAAATACTTGCAAATGGACTCAAGAACTCGGGATTCTTTAGAGTTAATTGAACGAACTGGTGGGACTAGTGGGAAGAATCTTACGGTAGGATCTTTGATGAATACTATTAAAAGAACCGTGACTCCTTCGGGGACAAGAGTCTTAACCGAATGGATTAAATCTCCTATACTAGATATTGAAGAGTTGAAACATCGTCAACAATTTGTGAAATTCTTTTTAGATAACCCTCATCACAGTATAGTGGTTAAAGAAATGTTAAGTTATTTGGGAGATTATGTTCGAAGTGCTCAGAGGTTGGCTTTGGGAACTGGTGATGTTATTAGTAATTTGAAATCTGTGTCTCAGGGATTAAGACATGTCAATGAGTTAAACCTATTCTTACTGAGGAATATTCCTCAAGACTATGAGGAATTAATCAGTGATTTTTTGACGGAGTTTCAAGTCCCGGTAGAAATAGCCCATGAAATTAATGACACTTTTATAGATGAGGTTCCAGAAATAGATCTAGACTTGGGAGATTCTGAAACCAAAGAACTATTGAGCAGGTATAAAAATGAAAATGGCGAGGTCAAAGGTTCATTTGTAATCAGAAAGGATTACTCTCTGGAGTTGGAGAACCACCATGATTTACTCAACGCCCTAAGGTCCAGAGAAGTAGAATTATTTGGTAGTCTCAAGCAAGGACTTCAGAGTATCGATGAGAAATTGGTGGTCCAAATTAAACCGATCCACGGCCGGTTTAATGATGTGATATATATCAATGGTAAAGCCAAACTGATTGAACAGGTCAACGAGGTATACAAAGCAGATATCAGAGAGAGGAGAAAAAACTCAATTTTGTATAAACCTCAAGAATGGAAGTATCTTCAGTTAGAAATCAACCATCAGTTGGAAAAAATCAGTAGCTTAGAACGAACCATCATAGATAATCTCCAGAGGAAAGCGGTGGACCAGATTATAAATATCAGAAAAGCCAATAAGATGGTTGACTTCTTGGACATTACTTTATCCTTTTCCATCTTAGTCCAAGAATTCAATTTAACGTGTCCTACCTTTGTCAAGGCCAATCAACTTGTAATTGAAAATGGAAGACATATTGTGGTAGAATCTAGTTTGAAGAATATCGGAAGTAATTTTGTTGAAAACAATACCAAGCTTACCACTTCCGAGAATCTATGGATTGTAACTGGTCCTAATATGGGAGGGAAAAGTACATTTTTAAGACAGAATGCTTTAATAACCATATTGGCTCAAATTGGATGTTTTGTCCCTGCCTCCAAATGTAGTATGGGAATAGTGGATAAATTATTCACTCGTATAGGAGCCTCCGATGATTTATTCAATGATCTCAGTACTTTTATGGTGGAAATGATAGAGGTGAGTAATATTCTAACCAATGCCACCAAAAGATCGTTTGCCATTGTCGATGAGGTGGGACGAGGAACTAGTGGGAAAGAAGGTTTAGCCATAGCATATTCTACATTAGTAAGTCTATTAAAAGTTAACAAGTGTAGAACTTTATTTGCTACACATTTCGGTAATGAAATCAACCAATTATTGCAAAATGAAAATGATTCTAAACTGTTACAAAAGATCAAGTTTTATAAAACCAATATCATCAAACACTATGATCCCATGGCCAAATCTGGAACCCAAAAGTTGAATTTGGTGATGAATCATAAATTAGAAGAGGGTATAAGTGAAAAGAGTTATGCTATAGAGGTAGCCCAAATGGCAGGGTTTCCTAAGAGTAGTCTTGAAATTGCCCACAATGCATTAAAGAAAATCCCTTGAAGGGGTAGTATAAAAGTTGTAATATAGTTTATTAATATATACAAGGTATCTAATGCTGTTGGTTATTGTTCAACTGGTTTTTTAAAAGTTGTTCTAGAAGACGTAATTGTTCAGGGGAGGCATTAGCCAATGCATTATTGAGGTTTTGGTTTGGTTGATTTGAGTTCTGGAACTGGTTGCCCTGGAATTGGTTTGATTGAGGGAATTGGTTAGACTGGTACTGATTCTGGGATTGGTTTGGTTGAAATTGGTTTGACTGGAAGGACTGGTTGTAAGGGAATTGGTTCGACTGGTAGTTAAACTGGTTCTGGGGAAATGCTTGGTTGAATGGTTGGCCGTAGGGATTGTATGGCTGTCCATATTGGTTTGGGTACTGAGTATTTTGGTATGGGTTGAATTGGGGAGCTTGTGGAAGTTGGCTATGAGGTTGACTCTGAGGAGCCTGGGATTGAGAAGGTTGAGAAGGTTGAGGGGTCTGTGACTGAGCAGGCTGTGGAAGATTATATGAAGTGAACTGTGAGAATTCAGGACCTTCGTTTCTCTTCTTTTGAACAGGTTTTTTTGGTTTAGGTTTATCCGATTTGGTCTTGTTTTTCCGTTTCTTTTGTTTTGCAGCCATTTCCTTCTCATCATCAGAAAACTCTTGCTCATCCTCAGGAATTTCTTCATCATTAAAATTCGAAGCATCTGAACCTTTAAGGATTTTAATAGAATCAGTGAAGATAAAGTCAGAATCAGGCACCACATAATATACTTGATGTCCTTTAAAAGACTTTAAAGATTCATATTTTTCAGCATCCTGAGGGGAATCATTGAATTTGATTCTATAAATAGGAGTCTTAAGATTGCCAAAAATCTCATATAATGGGCCTAGAGCTTGATCTTTCAAACATAAAATAGAACTCTCTTTAAGTACTCTAAACTCAGCAGATATGCTCCCTTTAATGATAATACTGTTATCCACAAACCCGGTGATTTCTCCTAAAGGTTCAATTGGCTTGTCGCCTAATTCATAATCTTCAGGCAAAGAAGGAGCTACTTCGTTGACAATCTCGTTTTTTGATACTATAGGACCAGTGATTTTATCTCCTTCGTTATCTTCATCACTCAATTGGTTCTTATCATCATCACTTTCGGCGTCAGAGTCAGACGAGTCAGAACTCGAGTCAGAATCTGAATCACTATCTGAGTCATTTGAATTGTCATCTGAGTCTGAAATATTACCATCACTTGAGTTTACTTCTATTTCATCATCTGATAATGCCGGTTGAGGATCATTATTTTCAGTATTTTCCTTCACTTTTACCTCGGGTTCAGGTTCAGGCGGATTCTGACACTGATTTTCCCCACTCCCCAGATCAATCGGCTTATCTACAGGGTCTAAATCACTTTGTTCACTCATGATTCCTTATCTGAGAGTTCTCCAGCTCATCGAGCTCATCGCGGTATAAAATTATCACCAGCAGCGTGTGCGTACCGAGTTTATTACCAGCCAGGTTAAGCACCAGAGATAGCAACAGACAGAGCAAGAGACAGAGCCCGGAAAGAGAGACAAAGAGAACAAGGCTTCGAAGGCACCAAAAAACTACAAACATCCAACTCCTCCCCTACCTTACAACAGTAACCCTTTCAACAATTACGTGATTACTTTAACGAATCGAGACAAATTGGCAGGTTTCAGAATTGCTGCAGAATAAAATTCTGAAACGCGACATACCATTTATTCTACATCGCTACCGTTTTTCTTAACACTACGCAACCAAATAAAATTTCTTAGGCCCACACAATGCGAGTTATGTGCAGGACGGGCGCTGCTAGCACCATACCCCAATTGAGCGAAATTGGCACAACCAAGAATAAAGGCTCCAGAGTATATAAGAAAAGGTGATCCCCCTTTTTAAAAGTTTTCCGTCAACATACTCAAGTTCAAGTTTTTTTGGTTTAACCTGTCATTCCTTTTTATTGTTAACTATTACACTCCTTTAACCTGAGTCTACCCAAAGGTATGTATTTGTAGAAGAGCCAGAGAGCTCAAAGAGCCCGAGAGCTCGTACAACAGAATATCCACGCTCAAACACTGTGAAAACACGCTCAAACCCAGCGAAAAATCATAGAACAACATTCAACACAGAACATATTAAAGCCCGAATTCATATGGCCATTACACTAAACCCAAGGTTACTCCCTAGGGGGTTTCACTACGTTACTACTGGTGTTCACCCCTATCCATACACATTCCCACAGGGAGAAATTCCACAGATCTGACGGTAAACAAATCCGCCGTAAACACAATAGGCGAATCATCACTTATTGGCTAGTCGTCACGCCTCTTAACCAAATCTGGCTATTCCACTGCCAGAATGGGTGGCTGGCCCTGCACACTGAGCCAGCCATCCTCAACTGGTGTCGTGTACGCGTCCAGACCACGAGCCCGGATCGCCCAATGTGGCGATCGTCTAGCCGCATGCGGCCGTTTCCTGCAAATAACCCACCAAGACAAAACGCGAAATCGCAGAATGTGAGGTACCATAATTTTCTGGGTGACTCTTGGTCCGCGATTAGGTCCACTTGGACTCACTCCCGGCCTAAGCCTGGCACTAGAAATTCCATGTGGCGCGAATTTCGTGTTTTGTTTTGATGGGAAATTTCTTTGCAATAACATTACTCCTGTGAGGTTGCAAAATTCCATGGCTATTGTTTATGTTTTTTTATACTTGTTCTTGTGAAATGTTAATGATTGTTTTCATTGTTCGGATGAAGTGTTGATATCGTTTCTTTCTATTACCTTCGAGTTACTAACATTATTTTAGATGAAATTAACCAATTTAGCAGTATTCTTTAACTTAGCTTTAAGCATTGTTAATGCTGCTCCTTTAGATGATTGTGACAAAACCAGAGTTCACGCTCATCACAAACATAAGAGAGATGTGGTCTATGATTACGCTTATGTTACTGTGACTGTTGATGGAAGTGGGAAATTAGTTCAAGAAAGTACTACTTCTAGTTCCAGTGTTCCAACTAGTTCTAGTACCAGTTCTAGTAGTTCTAGTTCTAGTACCAGCACTACTGCTGCTGCTTCTAGTTCCAGTCCAGCTGAAGATGACTCTGATGATGAAGATGATTCTACTCCAAAAGGAACTTTAGGTCCTTACGAAAACCCATCTGGTTCTTTCAAAGATGGGGAAATTTCTTGTGATAGTTTCCCATCTGGTAACGGGGTTGTTGCCTTAAACCATTTAGGATTTGGTGGATGGTCTGGTATTTATAATTCTGATACTTCCACTGGTGGTTCTTGTAAAGATGGTTCTTACTGTTCTTATGCTTGTCAACCCGGTATGGCTAAAACCCAATGGCCATCTGACCAACCTTCCAATGGGGTTTCCGTTGGAGGATTACTCTGTAAAAATGGTAAATTATACAGAACTAACAAAGATAAAGAAAACTTATGTGAATGGGGGCTTGATAAAGCTAGTGTTGAATCTAAATTAGATAAATCCGTTGCTATTTGTCAAACTGATTACCCAGGTACTGAAAATATGGTTATTCCAACTGTTGTCACTGGTGGGGGTTCTTCTCCTTTAACTACTGTTGATCAAGCTTCTTATTATACTTGGAGAGGAGGTAAAACTTCTTGTCAATATTATGTTAATGATGCTGGTGTTGATTGGCAAAAAGGTTGTGCTTGGGGTAGTGCTGGTAGTGGATTAGGTAACTGGGCTCCATTGAATTTTGGGGCTGGGTACGACCACGGAATTGCTTATTTATCATTAATTCCAAATCCTAATAACCATAGTCCTTTGAATTATAATGTTAAGATTGTTGCTGATGGAGATGATTCTATTGTTAGTGGAGATTGTAAGTATGAAGATGGTAAATACACCAATGGAGGAGATGGGTGTACTGCTGGGGTTACTAAGGGTAAAGCTAAATTTGTTTTATATTAGGTCTCGGTATAGTTTATGTATTGTAAATTAAAATTGTTTTGGGAAATGTAGCCGTCAGTAGCCGTTAGGTGCCGAGACAAGGAAATCTCCGAACAAATCAACCAGGGTATAGGTTAGCGAATAAGGGTGCAGAATTAGTGGAGCCAAGGATGTCAGATCAAGAAAAAAGAAAGTTGGCATATGCACGACCATATAGAGTTTTAATTAGTGAAGCTTTAATAGTTTAGATACTAGAACGAACAGAGTCTAGTACTACCACCAGTACTAGTAGTACTAGTACCATACGTACCACCACTTTACGAGTACCACATGGATCATCCGCTTATGGTGTATTTAAACAATGCTTACCACTTTCAGGTTTAATAATTTATCCTAAACCGGCCTTAGACGGGTGCGCTAATAACCTGTCAATGCATGCGGGCTCACAATATTCAAACGCCGTTTTAAACTCAATTCAGGGTCATATGTCAAATGTCAAACGAACTAGCGAATGCCATGGATGTTCAATGGCAGGGCAATGGCAATGGATATAGTATCCTGGTATCTTGATGATAGTACTATGCTACTGACAGTATCCTGCTATCCTTGTCCTACATTCCTTGTTCCAGATAAGAAGATCAGCCTTAAGAAAAAAACCAGAAAAAGAACGGTACACACACGACCGTCTCTTGAGCGATGAGCTTGCAATTGCCGTACTCGAAATCCTTAAGCTTGGAAGCTCGCCTTGAATTACCAGTTTAATAAGCCGTCAAACCGGTCCAAAAGGAAACAGAACAAGGTTTTATCCTGTGGTGGCAATAGATCTCCGATACCTATCGCCCCCCCTATCGGCCAATCATGTTCCAGCTCCGGTTTCGATTGACCAATCTCTTTAATCTCTCAGATTCCCCTCAATTTAGTGCTACTGATTATGGGATAGCCTTTCTCCAGTGATTTCTTTTTTCTGCACTTCGTATGCAAGGAGACAAATAATTTTTTTTCCAGATGTATATAAAGCGCAAAGAATCCCACCAAATTAACTAAACTCTAACTTAACCTATTTCAAAATGTATGAGGAAAGAGAAGTAGGAATGTCACCAGAACATTCTTCTAAAGCCACAAACATGGAAAAAGATTTGAATGTAGTTCAAACTAATTCTAATGAGGGGTTATTGGGAGACTTTCAACATAAAGAAGTGTCGAGATCCTTAAAACCAAGACATATTTCTATGATTGCCATTGGGGGAACTATTGGTACCGGGTTATTCATTTCTACTGGTGGTACTTTAGCTACTGCCGGGCCGGTTTCATCCCTTATTTCCTTTATTTTCATTGGGACCTTAGCATTTTCTGTGACTCAAGCTTTGGGGGAAATGGCTACTTATATTCCAATTTCAGGGTCTTTCACTCAATTCACCGCTAGATGGTGTTCTCCTGCCTTGGGGGCTGCCAATGGGTATTCTTATTGGTTTTCTTGGGCCATTACCTATGCTTTGGAATTGTCTATTGTTGGTCAAATCATTTTCTACTGGACTGATGCTGTGCCTTTAGGTGCTTGGATTGGGATCTTTTTTGTGATTTTAACTTCCATTAATATGTTCCCAGTTAAATTTTTCGGGGAAATTGAATTCTGGATTTCTTTCTTAAAAGTTCTTGCTGTTTTTGGATGGTTAATCTATGCTCTTTGTATTGTGTGTGGGGCTGGTCAAACTGGTCCTATTGGATTCAGATACTGGAGAAACCCTGGTCCTTGGGGTCCAGGGATCTTGGTGGATGACACTAACACTGCCAGATTCTTAGGTTGGTTAGCTTCTTTGATTAATGCTGCTTTCACTTTCCAAGGGTGTGAATTAATTGGGATTGCCTCAGGGGAAATGAGATCTCCAAAATCTTTACCAAAAGCTATTAGATCCATTTACATTAGAATCATTGTATTTTATCTTTTCTCCATGTTTTTCATTGGGTTATTGATTCCTTTTGATAATCCTAAATTAGGAGGGGATGGTTATGCCACTGCTTCTCCATTTGTCATTGCTATGGATTTGGCTGGTACTCCAGTGTTACCAGACATTTTCAATGCCGTTTTATTAATTACCATTATTTCCGCTGGTAACTCCAACATTTACTGTGGATCCAGAATTTTATACGGGCTTGGACAAGCTGGTGTGGGACCAAAATTCTTTACTTTGACTACCAAACAAGGGGTTCCTTACGTGACCGTTATAATCACCAGTTTATTCGGATTATTAGCTTTCTTGGTGTTAAGTAATGATGGTAGTACCGTTTTCGACTGGTTATTAAACATTACTGCTGTGGCTGGTTTGATTTCTTGGGGTTGGATTACTGCTACTCATTTAAGATTCATGTCGATTTTAAAGAGTAGAGGTATTTCTAGAAACTCTTTACCTTATAAAGGGTTCTTACAACCATACTTATCCCAATATGCTACTGTCACCATCTTTGTGCTTGTATTCATTCAAGGGTTCCAATGTTTCTGGGATGTCACTGCTTCTAGTTTCTTGACTGCTTATATTTCCGTGATTTTCTTTGCTGGATTATTCATTTTCTTCCACTTTTTCTTCAATGGATTCAAAGCTTCTGCTTTCACCAAATTATCATCTTTCTGGATTCCTACTGAAGATTGTGATATTGATACTGGGGTTAGAGAAATCGATGAATACTATGTCGAACCAGAACCTAAGAACTTATGGGAAAAAATTTGGGCTGTTATTGCTTAAACTCCCTACTCATTTACTACCAAATATTACTATTTATTGTGATTCCCTACGACTTTTACTTCCACCTTCATTTACATTATTACCTTGTTTCTTATATAATCATCATGAGTTCGTGTATTTTATTTAATATAATTATCTTAATACTTTGTAATGTTTTATCTTTTTCGAGAGCTTCTTCGAGTGGCTGGGGAGGGGGCGTTCCGGGCTGATCTTCTTGTGGGTTTAGGTGAGTCTTCTTTCTTGCCTCGACGTTTGGGATCTTCTTGATCTTCTGATTTGGGGTCAGGGTCTTCTTCTTCGTTGTCTCCTCGCGTTCTTCTTTTGGTGGTCTTGGGTTTCTTGGTCTCTCTTTCAGCAACAGGTTCTTTGATAGATGCAGATCTCGTTCGTTTTTTGGGAATTGGTTCGGGTTCGGGTTCAGGTTCGGGTTCTTCTTTGGCTTTTGGTTTTCGGCCTCTTCTGGTGACTCTTTTGGGTGGTTCTTCCTGGTCTCCGTCTTCTTCGTCTTCCTCATCTTCTTCTTCACCTTCTTCACCTTGTTCTTCCCCTTCTTCCTCTTCTTCGTCTTCTTCTTCCTCTTCCTCTTCATCCTTTCCCTTTTCCTTCTCTTTTTTGGTTTTGGTCTTTTCAACCTCACTTTCACTCTCCTCGCTCTCACTCTCCTCACTTTCACTCTCACCACTCCCCTCCTCCTCGACCTTCTTACTATCTTCTTCACTGGTCTCTTCACTCTTGACGTCACTGGAATCGGTCTTTTCAAACCATTTCATATCATATAAAGACGCCAATTTCTCAGAGATATCTGCCAATTTGAACCGTTTATCGTTCATTTTTTCCACAAGTATCGCCAAGTTCTTGTCCTTATTCTCACCCACGGGCGCATGGTCACAGATCAAGTTGAACAACTTGATTTCATCTCCCACTTTCCACTCCTTCATGGTGTTGTCTAACTGTTAGTGAGCTCTCTCAAAAGTTGATTCTCTGAGGAAGAATCGCAAAATCCAGGCCTCGCACGACCCTATACTTTTGTCAAAAATTTTTCAAGACACCGTACAACCTGAAAACAAGAGCCTGTTATCACCACCAGTTGTGTTGGGGAGAAATAACTAGATAAAAAGTGTTTGGCCATGCCCAGAAACACTCAAAACATCAACTCCTTGAGTAGGGGCCGTGTACGGGCCTCGATGAATAAGTATAACTTGTTCAATTTGTATAAGAAGCCTGCTATTAGGTATAATGGGAAAACTTTGTATCAACAGAAATGGACTTCTAAAGCGGAAACAAGAGCATACCACGGAGAACATTTGACTGAAGGAAGATGGAAATCGTTATTTGATCCTAACTTACAGTCTGTGGCTCAGTTGGACGCTTCCTTAAAAGGGATTGGGGTAGAACCTACTCCTATGGCTTTACAAACTTATGCTACCTTGGAAAAAAGATTAGAATTTGCTGTGTTTAGAGCCATGTTTGCTTCTTCTATTAGACAAGCCAGACAATTCATTTTGGGTGGCCATGTCAAGGTGAATGGAGTTACCATCAAACATCCTTCTTATCCTTTACAAAGTGGAGATATATTCAATGTCACACCTGAAAAAGTCTTACTAGCCATGGGGAAGAATAAACCAAGTCTAGAAAACAGTATCAAGGTGGACAACAAGCAAATCACCGTGTGGAACAAATACGTTAAATCTGCCAAAGAAAACCCTAAGGAAATATGGGATATGAAAAACGTCAAACCCAAATCTTTAGATACCATAAATCAACAGGAATTAAAACATACTGTGAAAAGTTTCAATGCCAACATTGAAAAGCAAATGAAAAAAGATCAAGCACAAACCACCAGATCATATATCTTGAGTCAAGTATTAAGTATTGGAAACGGACAAGAAATGACTGATTCTCAACCGTTTAAACAATTATTGGGGGAAAAAAATAGTGGGAAATGCTTTGAAATTTATAAGAAATTATACGAAGCCAAACATGATATCCTTAAAACCCCAGATTTGAAAGCTTGTGATGAATTAGTCAGTAAAAAATCCCCAGAATTTGAAAATCAAGTGGAATTTAAATTGATTTCTTCGGTTAAACAAATTCTTTCTGAGTTGGTCAAAACTCATCAAGAGTTTTTAAGAGTTAATGCTGGTAAAAGTAAATTGCCTGAAGATGCTACAAAGATCCCATACACCCCAGCATTTGCTAACCAATTGACTTACCATGAGAAATTAAATAAAGACGAAGTGGTGGAAGATGAATCTAAGGCTTCAGTGAATTTACCATGGCAAAAGTCTTTGTTTGGTAGACAAGAACCTGCCAAGCCATACTTCACTCCTTGGACCCCTAGACCTTTCATTGGATGTTTTGCCATCTTGCCATTCCATATTGAAATCTCTTTTGCTACTTGTCATGCCATCTACTTGAGAGATCCTGTTGCCAGACCAGGCCATTCGGAAGTGGCTACCCCTTTCCCCACCGATGTTCACGAAAGAGCTTACATGTACTACGTAAGAAACGGTATGTAAATATAATCTGTATATAGCCAATAAATGATCTCCTAACATTTGATCTCCTAACTTTTGATCGTGTTCTTATGGTTTGTGAACTTTGAAAGTGAGAATGCGATGAGCATGAGACTATCACCTAAAGTAATACGGCAAGCCCTAACCCATTCTCGATACCTACCGCCATTGCTAAGGCCGTGTAAGACTATCGATGCTGCCAAGCAAGAATTGGCCTGGATCAAGGCAGAACTTCCGCAAAAACTTTGGAAACAGGCCATAAGAAGAAGATCTCAATATGAACCATTGCAATACATTCTTGGGTCTCAGCCGTTTGGAGAGTTGGAAATTACCTGTAAGCCCGGGGTATTGATTCCTCGGTGGGAGACGGAGGAATGGGTCACAAAATTGGCCACTTATTTGACAAATCACCGTGCAAGTGGCCCTCTTCGGATTCTTGATATTTGTACTGGTTCTGGGTGCATTCCAATACTTTTAAACCATCAGTTGACCACAAATGATGTGCTGTGTTTTGTTGAAGGAATCGATATCTCCGAACATGCCATCAGCTTATCCAATGAAAACAACGCCAAATGTGGATCGAAAGTGCTGTTTTACCTCCAGGATGTGTTTGAATTTACTCCGAAACAGCCCTATGATGTGATCGTGTCTAATCCTCCTTATATCCCCTTCAATGACTACAAATCACACGAAGTAGAGACTTCTGTCAGAAGATATGAACCTGAACTAGCACTAGTGGGAGACTTGGAGTTCTATACTCGCTTAGTTGAAGTGGTGAAGAATAGTTGCAAATTGTTTGTGTTTGAGCTAGGATATCAAACCCAAGCACATCACGTCAAGGATTTACTACCAGACAAATGGACTACCCGTACTTTTGAGGATTCCGCTGGGAATCTTAGAGGTGTTATAGGGGTTTTAAAAGACTGTGAATTTTATGATATCATGACTATATAGTAATAAAGGATTTTACGCTTCTTTTGGTTTCTTGGACTCAGGTTCTTCTGGAGCAGGTGATTGGACTCTTTTCTTACTGATACCTCTCCCCACGGCCTGGACGTGTTCCTTAGGAAACACTCTAGTTCCCCAAAGAATATACCCCCCAGACCCTTTCATAGTCATCACAGGATGGATTCTTCCAGGAATAGTTTGATAAGGTCTAACTCTGGTTTCAAAAATCGATGGGGCTAATATTCTTTTATCAGTGGTCAAAGAATGTTGCACGTCCAACAAGACTTCTTTATACTGGTTGTATACGGTAACAGGTCTAGACCCTCCCACCTTAGGAATCATCAATGGCATATAACTAATAGGATCCAAACTGGAAACAGATATAAACCCATCAAAGTTCCCATTTTGAAACAAATCAATGGCAGTGTTGATTTCATCGGCCCGTTTCTGACGTCTGTAGTATTGGGATCTTTTAGGAGCTTTCATTTCAGACATTTTCTCTGCTGGGATTCCATCGAATTCGATCTTCTCTTGTTCTGGTTCCACAACTTGCAACCAATTAATGGTTTTCACTGATTCTTTGATTACAGACTCGGGAATATCGGACTGTTTCAAGGCACTGGTATTAGGATGTTCATGTTCGTGTACCATTACAATGGTTCCTTTACAATTCATTCTTTCCAACATGGCGTATAATACAATTCCTCCTGTTTCATCAATTAAAAGATACTTTCCATCAGGTCTTACGTTAGAATAAGTCATTAATAAACCCAAACTTTCTTCACTCATGTCTAGCACCCGGCAATTATCTTTTTCCGAATAGTATTGTAACATTTGAGATGATCCGAAATATTCTACCGTAAACCTTCTAAGGAACTTTTGTTGTTTCCGTTTTAAATATTTCTGTTGAGAAAAGATGGTCTTCTTATCAAACCCTCCATGTCCTTCAATCATCTTTTGAATGATGGTTTGTCCAACATCTGAAGTGGCTCCTGACTTCTTCAACTCATTAATATCTTCACTGGTTAATTTCTGGATTTTAGATCCCATATCAATGATATTCTGATTATTCTCTGAATTATTGGATAAAATCTGGGTCAATTTATCTTTGGTCATTTCTTCGGTTTCTTCACCTTCTTCTTCACCTACAATATCTTCACCATTTTCGTTCCCGGTAGAACATGTTAGACTTTCAATAGGTTTCACTTTATTGTCTCCAATCACTTCAAATGATTGTCCTAAAGGAAATCCTAAAATCCCATTGATATCAAAGGTTCCAAATTTCCCTAAGCTTACATGGCCATCCCGTTTAAGATGAACCACTTTCATACCGGCGGACGGGAGCTTGACCAATACATGCTGGTCCTCTGTTATTATGTTTTGATCTTTATTCATGATGGGCCCTAGTTAACTAATAAGCTTATTCTTTTTAGTTATAAGGCCAACTTTTCAGTCGCGCCACGACCCATCGCGATGAGACGATGAGAGTGATAATAATTTTTCAGGTAAAAACTAGTAGTAGTACCTAACTATAAAGATCATCTAGAACTGGCAAAAATGGGTAGAAGAGCTAAGAATAAACAAGCGGCTCCACCGAGTTATGACGAATTCCAAGCCAAGCAGGAAAGAAAGGAGAAAAAATTACAGAAAAGAAAGAGCGAAGCCGTAGAAGAACCTAAGATCGAAAAAGTTAGCAGCACCAAGAGAAGTAAGAAATCCACTCCAAAACCTCCAGTAGAAGAGGAGGAAGAAGAGGAAGTAGAATTAGAAGAAGAAGAATTACCTGACGAAGAACTCAGTAACACAAAGAAAGCGTTATTTGACGATTCTGATGAAGAAGCAGACGTTCAAGAAGGATTAGATGGGCTTGACGGAGATGAATTTGAAGATGATGAATTCGAAGGAGAAGATTTTGTTGATTCAGATGAAGATGACAGAGAAAGACCTATGTTTTCAGATGACGACGAAGAAGATATGGAAAACTTAAACGCCGCTAATATGGAAGCCTTGTCCCGTAGATTAGAAGAAGAGGAAGAATTGGAAGCAGAAGAAGCCGAGCAAGAATTATTAGAAGGAACCACTCAACCTAGAGCTAAAGTGTTACCAACCGAACAAGAAGAATCTATGATCTCTAAAGGTCAACAAGATGTTACCATGGTAAGAACCAGAATGATTGAAGTTGTGAAAGTGTTAGAGAATTTCAAAGAGTTAGCTGAAGAAGGTAAATCTAGAGCTGATTATACTGCTAGATTACTTAAAGATATTTGTGAATATTTCGGATACACTGAATTTTTGGCTGAAAAATTATTCAATCTTTTTTCTCCAAGTGAAGCTATGGAATTTTTTGAAGCCAATGAAATTGCTAGACCAGTTACTATTAGAACCAATACTTTAAAAACCAGACGTCGTGAATTGGCACAAACTTTAGTCAACCGTGGGGTTAACTTACAACCAATTGGATCCTGGACCAAAGTTGGATTACAAGTGTTTGATTCTCAAGTACCAATTGGGGCCACTCCAGAATATTTGGCTGGTCACTATATATTACAAGCTGCTTCTTCCTTTTTACCAGTAATGGCATTAGATCCACAAGAAAATGAAAGAGTTCTCGATATGGCTGCTGCTCCTGGGGGGAAGACCACTTATATTTCTGCCTTTATGAAGAATACCGGTTGTGTATTTGCTAATGATGCCAATAAAGCCCGTACCAAATCTTTGGTGGCTAATATCCATAGATTAGGATGTAAAAACACCATAGTGTGTAATTATGATGCCAGAGAATTCCCAAAAGTTATCGGTGGGTTTGACAGAATCTTATTGGATGCTCCATGTTCTGGGACTGGGGTTATTGCCAAAGATGAATCCGTTAAGGTCAATCGTACTGATAAAGATTTCGTGCAAATTCCTCATTTACAAAAACAATTGATTTTGTCTGCCATTGATTCTGTTGATGCTCATTCGGCTACTGGTGGGGTCATTGTATATTCTACTTGTTCCGTGGCAGTTGATGAAAATGAAGCCGTGGTGGATTATGCCTTAAGAAAAAGACCTAATGTCAAATTGGTGGATTCTGGTTTACAAATTGGTAAAGAAGGGTTTGTGTCTTACCGTGGGAAACACTTTGACCCAAGTTTATCTTTAACCAGAAGATATTATCCTCATACTTATAACGTGGATGGGTTTTTCGTAGCTAAATTCAAAAAGATTGCTGCTTCTCCTCACGATGTTTCTAAGGCTGGTGCCAATGAAAAGGAATCATTAGCTAGATCTGAAGCTGAAGAAGAAGGAATTATCGATGGAGATTTCTTTGAATTTGACGATGAAAAAGATCAAGAACTCATAGATAAATCGGTCAAGAGAACCTTAAAGAGAAAGGGAATTAAACCTCCTGTTAAATCATAGAGAGTAGTCTCCTATATAGTTCTTGTATATTAAGTAGCATCAATTATGACATGAAGTGTGTATTGTTTGGGGATTTATAGTACATTTGAGGATTAAAGTAATGAAACATTTCCTAGACCATGTTCTTTTATATACTCTGGTCCATATTCATCATACTCAGCTTTTGTTACATAACTCGACTCACATTCCTCAGTGGAAGACCACATTTGCATACCTTTCCAAGGATCTGTTATAGGGTCTTTAGCAGTACGGACCTTCAAAGGAGCCCCTACTGGCAAAAAACTTGTGAATTCATTAACAATTCTCGATTGGAAATTGGGTAATTGACTTAACCCTCCGGTTAAAAATACATCTTGAATCATATTGTACGATTGTCCACCTGGTTCAAACCTACCATCTAATCTTCTATGGAATAAATCGTCCAGAAGTTCAGAAATACCGGCTTGGTCCAACCCTGCCATATGAGGCTGGAATAAGATTTCAGGAACTCTTATTCTTTCGATATTTAAATGTAATTGATGGTTTTTCAAGATGATTTCTGGTTTGCTGTCGATTTCATCTTTATCCAATCCTTCTATTTGCATAGCCAAGGAGATATTCGGACGAGGTCCATGAATAAACTTGTGTAATGCCAGGTTTTGCCAGTCAAAAGTTTGAGAGGCAGCATAGGTATCTTCATGATGGAAATTAGGATCAAATTCCAATAACTGAGCTTCAAGTTCCAATATAGCTTCATTGTCTTCAGCTTGTTCTTCTTCAATACTGGTGTTGGTGATATCCCGGTACATATTCCAATCATCATCATTGGCCCCAAAAGTATCATTTGGATCATTGTCTATCGTGGTATTAGCATTCCGTCTTCTCTTTCTATTATTAGGGTTGGTGGATCCTGACTCATCGTTAGCCAAATCGGCGATATTCTTCATTCTTCTTTGTGCAGCAGCTGACTTTCTATCTTTAAAAGATTCTAAAAGCTTTTGACGTTCTTTGATCTTATTGATTAACTGAGCAAGTTCAATTCTTTTAGTAGAACTCCAACCTTCAAGATCATTCTGTCTCCATTCAGCTTGTTCTTTTTCATATTGAGCTTTGGATTCTTCTTCTTTCCGTTTAGCTTCTTTATTTTTCTGCCGAGCTTCATGATTGGCTTTATGTAATCTTTGTTTTCTCTTTTCTTTTATATCTTCTGGGGTCAATTGATCATCAGGGGTATCAACCAAAGGCCAGGCTACAGCCGGGTCTAGCTCATCGTCATCTTCTTCATCATCTCCACCACTTCTTTGTTTTTTGATAGTCTTTTCCAAATTCGTGACATATTTATTAAAATCCGCCAAGTTTTCAAAACTTTCATCTTCCATTCTGGCTTGGATTTCTCCATCTCCTAACCCTTCTAATTCAAGTTTAAGGTTGGAGTAATACTGAAGTTCTTCTTCCTTTTGGACCAATTTTTCCAATCTCCGTTGTTTGGCTTGCTCTTGTAATCTCTTCCCTTGTTCTCTTCTCCGTTCAGCTTGTTTGGCCAACTCTTCATCGGATTTTTTCTTTTCTGGAGGAGCAATTTCCACGGGTGCTTGGACCACAATATCATTGGTTTCCAATCTATCCATATCCAAATAGTGTTTCAACTCATCTTGATAATCATTCAGCACATAACAATGATCATGAAGCAACTTCATAGAATGAGTGGCCGTCAACCGGGATGGGAAATAAGGATACTTCAACGCCAAAAGTTTCAGTAGATATTGCTGGGATTGGTCACCACCCCAATCGATTCTTTTGGTTTGTTGTAAAATTCCTTTCCCATTCAGCACCGGAATCAAATGAGTCAGTTGGTTACCAGCGCCTATCACCAACCCATCTTGGGGTTTCCCATTACAATTGGCGTAGTAAGAGAACAAATGGTCGATTCCAAAGGTGACTTTTGGGGCCTGATAAGTTTCAAATAACAACTCGTAGAACCCCCGTCTTTGATTCAAGGTACTGGCTACCGGCTCCGTCAAAATAATCGGATTGTTGACACTACCATTGGTACTAGAAACTCCTAAAAGTTCAAATGAATAATCAAGCATTAATTCCATATAATCCCAATTGCTTATTACCGGGCCATCATACGGACTTCTTATAGACGATTTAGACCCCAGGTCTCGATACACATCGTTCCCTACAAGGGTAATGTTATAACCAAGTTTTCTATCTTTATAACGAGCCACCGTACTGGGGAACACATTATTAGGCGTAGGGGAATTGGTGAGGCCGATTCGAAACTGGGAAGACCCAAGGTCTAATGCGATGGGTACATTGGGTTGGTAGTTTTGGTAGAACCGTTCGGTGGCGGCGGGCGGCTTGTAGTCCACCAACGGGTGTATCTGTTGGGGAGGGAACTCTTCTTCAGACTTGACAGGACTCATGGCTGGATATTTTCGTTCACGATTTTCAGTCTCGTTTTTCTCTGCTTAATACTGAGTAGAACTGAGTAGCTAGTGCCTAGTAACTATGTAGCTATGTAACTATGTGACTATGTGACTATATAACTATGTAGGTATGTAATTATGTAGATATCTAACTATGTAACTATCTAGTGAGCTATGGAATATTACTTAGTAACTAGTCACAATATATAGTAATTGGTAGTACTGGTATATATATAGTAGAGCTGCCACACGACCGCGTGTTGATAATCAACAGCGCCAAATCATTTGTTTCTCACCAACGCTATGCCTACCGAAGAAAGTCAATTGAACGTCCAAGGTTACAACATCGTCACCATCCTTAAGCGGTTGGAGACCGCCACCTCCAGGTTGGAGGATATCACCATGTTCCAAGAAGAATCCAACAAATCAAAAGGTGGTCTCCCTGCTGGAACCCTTACTCAAGTCCCTGCCACCGGTTCCGCTCCTGCTTCAGCTGCTATTGCTGGTCCAACTGATGAAGAAGAAGAAAAGACCAAGTCTACTATTAGATTCGAACAATTCATCGAAGAGTATGTCACCCCATTTGTGGAATACTCTAAATCCATTGATTCGGTGGTGGGTGAATCGGCTGTGGCGTTCTCAGAAGCTTTTAAAGCTCAAGCAACCTTTTTAGATGTAGTTAGTAAGGCCAAAAAACCCGAGATGTCTGATCCTAAATTCATGGAAGCTGTCAAACCCACCAATGAGAAGATCGAATTGATTGGGTCTATTAAAGATGCTAACCGGTCTTCTAAATACTTTAACCATTTAAACACTGTGGCTGAAGGAGCTCCTGTTTTAGGATGGATTGTTAGTGATACCCCAGTATCTTTGATTCCTGAATTCAAAGATAGTGCTCAGTTCTGGTCCAATAGAATCATGAAGGAATATAAAGAAAAGGACCAAACTCAAGTCGATTGGGTAAAGAAGTTTTTGGGGATTTTCGATCCTTTAAAGGATTATGTGAAAGAATTCCATACTAAGGGTCCTAAATGGAATGTTGATGGCAAACCTTTGGGTGATGTGTTATCTAAACCAGCTACTTCTACTGCTCCACTTCCCCCACCTCCAGCTCCTGGTGCTGCTGCTGCTGCTGGTGTTCCTCCTCCACCTCCTCCGCCACCTCCTTCGAATTTATTCGATGAGCCTCTGGGTTCTACTAAAGAAGCTCCTGCTACCGGGATGCAAGCGGTTTTTGCTGATATAAATAGAGGGGAAGGCGTTACTTCAGCTTTGAAAAAAGTTGAAAAGTCTCAAATGACTCATAAGAATCCCGAGTTAAGAAAGGCTGCTCCTCCAGTTCCAAGGAAACCAACTCCTCCAAAGAAACCTTCTTCTTTATCTTCTAGTTCTGGTCCTGTTCCAGTTAAAAAACCTGCTAAGAAAGATTTGGTTGATGGATCTAAATGGATTATTGAAAATTTCACTAAAGCAGATCTTAAAGGTGAAGATTTAATTACTATTGAAGCCGAAATGCATCAATCTATTTTCGTTGGAAACTGTGAAAATATCACCCTCCAAATTAAAGGAAAAGCCAATGCCATTTCCCTTTCAAATACTACTGGGTGTGGAATTGTTGTTGATTCATTGATTTCGGGTCTTGAAGTAATTAAGTCTCATAAATTCGGGTTACAAATCCTTGGAACTGTGGCAGATGTGAGTATTGATCAAAGTGATGAAGTCAATGTCTACTTGTCCCAAAAAAGTATTGATAATGATACCCAGATTTATACCAGTTCTACCACTGCTTTGAATATTAACATTCCAAAAGATGACGACTACGTGGAACTTGCTGCTCCAGAGCAATTTAAACTTTCTATCAAAGACGGAAAATTGGCCAGTGAAGTCCTCGAACATGTAGCTTAGATTCCTTCTTGTGGTGTACAACTACTTGTGTTCAATATATGTTACAGAGATGAAATAAAACATTGAAAAAAAAAAAAATAATAAGAAAACGAAACGAAAATTATATTGAGAAAGTATATAAGCGTAGTAGTAAAAGTACACGAAAAGTCTAGTGGAAATAAGAAGTAAAACGAAATCCGGGGTATTAAATGAAAGAAGCTATTAGACAAACATGATAACACAACTCAAGAAGGCTATCAATGCACTAGATGGGACGTTGATGGAGGCAGCTCCTTCCACAGCAGAAGCCGTTGCTTCGCCGGAACCAGAGCCTGATCCTGATCCTGAGCCAGATCCTGAGCCAGATCCTGAGCCGGAACCAGACCCTTCACCGGAACCAGAGCCTGATCCAGAGCCAGACCCTTCACCGGAACCAGAGCCTGATCCAGAGCCAGACCCTTCACCAGAACCTGAGCCTGATCCAGAGCCGGACCCTTCACCTGATCCTGATCCTTCACCTGATCCTGATCCTTCACCTGAGCCAGATCCTGAGCCAGATCCTGAGCCAGATCCTGAGCCAGATCCTGAGCCGGAACCAGACCCTTCACCGGAACCAGAGCCTGATCCAGAGCCAGACCCTTCACCAGATCCTGATCCTTCACCAGAACCTGAGCCTGATCCAGAGCCTGATCCTTCACCAGATCCTGATCCTTCGCCAGAACCGTTACCAGAATCTCCTCCTCCGTTACCAGAATCTCCTCCTCCTCCGGGAGTCGTGGAAGAGGTTTCTGGTCCGCTTGGTCCTTCACTAGAAGGAGAACCGCCGGAACCTCCTTCAGAAGAAGTTGGTCCTTCAGTAGGTGGTCCAGTAGGTCCCTCAGAAGAAGTTGGTCCTTCGGTTGGTGGTCCAGTAGGTCCTTCAGAAGAAGTTGGGCCTTCGGTTGGTGGTCCAGTAGGTCCTTCAGAAGAAGTTGGGCCTTCGGTTGGTGGTCCAGTAGGTCCTTCAGAAGAAGTTGGGCCTTCGGTTGGTGGTCCAGTTGGTCCTTCACTCGAAGTTGGTGGACCAGTTGGGCCCTCAGATGATGGTCCTTCACTGGAAGTTGGTCCCTCAGAAGAAGTTGGTGGTCCGGTTGGGCCCTCGGATGATGGTCCTTCACTGGAAGTTGGTCCTTCAGAAGAAGTAGGTCCTTCACTCGAAGTTGGTGGACCAGTTGGGCCCTCAGATGATGGTCCTTCACTGGAAGTTGGTCCCTCAGAAGAAGTTGGTGGTCCGGTTGGGCCTTCAGATGATGGTCCTTCACTGGAAGTTGGTCCCTCAGAAGAAGTTGGTGGTCCGGTTGGGCCTTCAGATGATGGTCCTTCACTGGAAGTTGGTCCTTCGCTGGAAGTAGGTCCTTCGCTGGAAGTAGGTCCTTCGCTGGAAGTAGGTCCTTCGCTGGAAGTTGGTCCTTCAGAAGACTCAGAAGATGGTCCTTCAGATGAAGTAGGTCCTTCAGATGATTCAGAAGTACAGGTTGGGCATTCGGATGACTCAGAAGAAGTTGGTCCTTCTGATGATTCAGAAGATGGTCCTTCAGAAGACTCAGAAGATGGTCCTTCAGATGAAGTAGGTCCTTCAGATGATTCAGAAGTACATGTTGGACACTCGGAAGATTCAGAAGAGCTAGTCACTTCAGAAGAACTGGATTCTTCGGAGGATTCAGAAGAACTAGTTTCTTCAGATGATTCAGAAGAGCTGGTTTCTTCAGATGATTCGGAGGAGCTAGTTTCTTCAGACGATTCAGACGAGCTAGTCACTTCAGAAGAACTGGATTCTTCGGAGGATTCAGAAGAGCTGGTTTCCTCGGAGGATTCAGAAGAGCTGGTTTCTTCAGATGATTCGGAGGAGCTAGTCACCTCGGAAGATTCAGACGATGGGCCTTCAGAAGATTCAGAAGTACATGTTGGACACTCGGAAGATTCAGAAGAGCTAGTCACTTCAGAAGAACTGGATTCTTCGGAGGATTCAGAAGAACTAGTTTCTTCAGATGATTCAGAAGAGCTGGTTTCTTCAGATGATTCGGAGGAGCTAGTTTCTTCAGACGATTCAGACGAGCTAGTCACTTCAGAAGAACTGGATTCTTCGGAGGATTCAGAAGAGCTGGTTTCCTCGGAGGATTCAGAAGAGCTGGTTTCTTCAGATGATTCGGAGGAGCTAGTCACCTCGGAAGATTCAGACGATGGGCCTTCAGAAGATTCAGAAGTACATGTTGGACACTCGGAAGATTCAGAAGAGCTAGTCACTTCAGAAGAACTGGATTCTTCGGAGGATTCAGAAGAACTGGATTCCTCGGAGGATTCAGACGATGGGCCTTCAGAAGATTCAGAAGTACATGTTGGACACTCGGAAGATTCAGAAGAGCTAGTCACTTCAGAAGAACTGGATTCTTCGGAGGATTCAGATGAGCTAGTTTCTTCAGACGATTCAGACGAGCTAGTCACTTCAGATGATTCGGAGGAGCTAGTCACTTCAGATGAACTGGATTCTTCAGATGATTCAGATGAACTGGATTCCTCGGAAGATTCCGAAGTACATGTTGGACATTCGGATGATTCAGAAGAACTGGATTCTTCAGAAGACTCGGAGGAGCTGGTTTCTTCGGAGGATTCAGACGAGCTAGCTTCTTCAGACGAACTGGATTCTTCAGATGATTCAGAAGAGCTGGTTTCTTCGGAGGATTCAGAAGAGCTAGTTTCTTCGGAGGATTCAGAAGAGCTGGTTTCTTCAGATGATTCGGACGAGCTAGTTTCTTCAGATGATTCGGAGGAGCTAGTCACTTCAGAAGAACTGGATTCTTCGGAGGATTCAGAAGAACTAGTTTCCTCGGAGGATTCAGATGAGCTAGTTTCTTCAGAAGATTCAGAAGAGCTAGTCACTTCAGATGAACTGGATTCCTCGGATGATTCAGATGAGCTGGTTTCTTCAGAAGACTCGGAGGAGCTAGTTTCTTCAGATGATTCAGACGAGCTAGTTTCTTCAGATGATGCAGACGAGCTAGTCACTTCAGAAGAACTGGATTCTTCAGATGATTCAGAAGAAGAACTAGGTGGAAGTTCTGAAGAAGAAGTAGAAGGTAATTCACTGGAAGAAGAAGGAGGTAATTCACTGGAAGATGAAACAGGACAGTCACATGGCCAACAGAAATTTGGAAGTTTACAATCCTTTGTGGAGATTCCATGAAGAATATCAAACAAGAAAGATAAAGTTCTCTTGTCTAAGTTGCCAGAATCGTGATGTTGGGCGAGGGCTTCAGTGGCTTCTCTCTTAACATAGTACTTATCTTTATCAAAGATTTCATGAATTAAATCAAATGGATCGAAAATATTCAAAACATCCTTGACAACTTCAACCTTCCATTCAATTTTCTTTTTGAAGATGTTGAAAATACCACCAAGAATATCATCTTTGATATCATGGACCCATTCCAAGTCAATACCAAAATCATCAGGCAAACAACATTTATTTTTATGTTTTGATGGATTGATAATAATCTCAGCTGACCATTCGAGCCAACTTTCGATTTTTTTCACCTTCTTTTCAATAAGTTTAACTTTACCATCAAGGATACCAGTCCCAACGATGGTCAAGAAGTCAACTTTATCTTTCAAATAATCTTTGATTTCATCAGATTTTTCAACTTTGAAATTACACACAATACTGAATTGGCCCTTTCCGATATCCTTAATATCGGTAACAACCATTGCAGCAGCAGGAGCTAAATCACCAAAGTTTCTTGGTTGCAATCTAGCTTCCGCTTGTCTTTTGGACTTGGAATTTTTGTCCTCAGTGGTATAGACATCCCACTTGGAACACCATTTTTCTTTCCAGGTATCTTTCCAATCGTGAGGTTTACAATCGACCCAAGGGAAAAGGAACGATTGAACCGGCACGATCAAAAAATGAAGCAAAACGAACGTAGTGAGTATGTTAAGTTTCATTTTAACCTATGTGCTCTAAAGCGGATGAAAAATTTCAAATCTAATTTGGCGATAAACCATTTCATTTATATTTTAAGAAATTGCCGGAAGTTTCCCGAATTGTTTCATATGGCGTCTACCATAAAGGGTTACGTAATAGACTTTTTTAGGTATTTCCCATGGCTCGTATAAGAAGAATTTAATTCTGTTGGTGTGTATTTTATGCGTAACGTTCAATTGGAATTATAAAAGGCTAAAATTATTTTAACTTGGTTTCGTCTATTTTGCAATCGTGCAGTTAAATTATGGTTTGAGGCGTCCTTTGCATCCATTTTAACGGCCGATTTCAAAAGCCTCATTTCGATATTATAGAGATAAGAAGGTCAATTGGGGGGTCTAGGCATAGCAGAAACCACCTGAATCCATGACTCGGCCAATTAGATTGTCATCCGTTTAACTTGTTAAAGAATTGATGTCAAAGCGTGAGATATCAAGAGCCCCTGGTAACACCAAATTGGGTTTAATGAGCTATCGAATTAATTGATCCGAAAGGGAATTGTTGTTACTGCTTTCGTAAAAAGCTTGATGTTATTATACGGCGCCACATTCTGTGATAATACTTTTAATACTAACAGTCAGGGCAAAGATTCTCATGCAACCTCCGCTTCTACCTTCTTTCTCTCAAACATGTGCTTGTATCTAAAGTTTTGACTAATTTACCGATATGGGATTTTCGATGCTTGGGACTCGTATTCATCATTCAATTATATTTTTAAAAATTTCTAGCGAATCCAGACCAACAAATCAACCATTAAGCGAGATGTAAAAACGCATAGCAACAGCGCATGTCAGTTATGAATGCCTTAGTTACGAGTAGTACAATAACGCATATTTTCATTAGCGCATAAATTGTCATAATTTCTATTGTGGTAATAATCCCGTAAACTAAAATCTATTGTTTTGAGTAACGGCTACGAACGATTTCTTGTCAAGAAAGTAAAAATAACCCTATATGCATACAGTACGTTAAATAAGGTTGACTAAATTGGATAATTTGGTTAGACTATTTAGGAACAAATCGTTGGAAATCCGTCCAAAAGGAGCTAACCCATGAAGTGTGTTGGAGCCGCGTTACAAAGCCTAATTTAGTGGTCTATAATTGGTTTGCGCTTAGAATTGATGGCCATTTAGGACCCTGACGGTTTGAGCCGTTGATCCCCGACGAGTTCAGTTAAATTGGATCCCAAAAGGGAATTGAGAAGCATCACAATCTGTAACACTATGGAATGATACTTAATAAACATAATCCAAATTAAACACCCCTGGGGATTATTCTGGTCCAAGTTACCTCCTTTCGTAAATGTAGGGTCCCGTTCGTCAAGAAACAGGAAAATATCTTGCAATCTTTTGGACCAAAACTTACGATTTGGAAGGACTCGTCTATATTTTTACTGTGATGCGTTTCCTAACTTGGTTAAATGTTTTGCTAGACGATAACCGATATCCCTTCCTGTCGCCGTACGTTTACGCATATGCAGAATTAGGCTTTTTGCAACCTTATTATGCGCTCGCATAAAAAATAATTGCAGCACTTGAACCTCAGTAGTGTCGTGGTGAATGATAATAGCATGGCTAATGCCCCTCCGCCAACGGTTTGGTACCTTCTATACATCATCTAGAAGCCATATACTTTTGTTATTAACATATATTGTTGCTATTCTGAACCACCTCTATTGCTCTAGATTGAAAGTGTGCAATCTAAGGTTTTTTAGGGGTTAGTAAAATAAGGTTCTTAGACAAAATTATTTCGTAATGCGAGGGTCCTAAAGTACTAAGCATTCTGGATTTTCTGTTAGCAGCAGCCTCCTTCCTCATTTCCGTGGTGTTTGAGGCGCTTCTTGTGACTTTAGGCGCTTAATTGAAACACTGGGCTTCATTCGTCCTGTTGTGCTTCGGTTGCCGCTGTATTATCGCTTATGTAACATTCACATGTGAGGTACAGCACCTGACAAATAAAATTTTGAGGTGTCTCCTTACATGAGACCTTTAGCCAGTGATGAAATTTAGCTTTACAGTTGGGAATCTAGCCTTTACTCTACTAATTTGAATCTGGAATTCGAACCATTAACCAACGTGAACTAGGTTTCATCAAGGTCTACAATTAGGTTTTAGTATTAGGTTAAAAACGTGAAATTTCTATAAAGTCTTGGTAGTTCTAGAATAATCAAATTAAGTTTTTCAGTTCTTCAGTATCGCTTTCAAGCATCAGATTGGCGTCACTATTATTATTGTATTCACTATTGTTATTATTATGATTGTCGTTTTCTAGTTCATTATTAGACTCGATGCTAGAGTTTAAGTTGTCTTCGCTGTCACTGTCATCACTGCCACTACTGCTTTCGACGTCATCCTCGTCACTTTCTTCTTCTGATTCCTCTGCAGAAGAACTTTCTAATTCGTCCAATTCCTCATCATCTTCTTCTTCTCCATTCCCAAAAAATTCATCCAAGCTTTGAAGTTGATAAGAAGGTTTTTGAACTTTATTTTCATTTCTATGAAACTGCTGTGAAGAGATAGAATGGTTCGTATTGGGGATTTCTCCTATTTTCTTGCTAATGGAATTGGTGATCCCTGAACTGATGGCTCCACCACTTAGCTTGTTCTCTTGAATAGGCAATTCCTTCCTTACTGAAGATGGCAATAATGACTGTTGATCCTCCCAGTCAGGAACCTTAAAAAATCTTAACAAAACCTTATTACGGTTATAATTAGATACTTCTGAGGTGACAATTGGTGGAGGTTTGGGAGCTTGTAAGAATAGTGATGCTAATTGAGATTGTTCACTTCCAGAATTCAATAAAATATTAACCATTCTGGCTCGATCTCTAGTATCATAAGAAGGATCATATTTACATAATGTCAAAGTATATTTGAACATTTTGGAAATGATATTGGTATCAGCAAATTCATTGATAACCTCATGACTATCCTCATGAGTATTTTTAAATTCATCCAAAATAATTGAGTAAAGTTTGGCTGCTAGTACCAAACATTGGTATCTAACTGCTTCAGGTTCATTGGAAAAGTCTTTGAGTAATATTCTTAACACATCAGGGGCTATTTCATTGTCACATTCTTTTGTAAACTCGCCAATAATCCAGATTATACTAGCTTTTGCATCTGCTGCCAAATCAACCGTTTCATCATATAAGATCAAGGACAAATTATAGACAATTTTGGCGATTTCTTTATTTCGTACCGCTTCATCAACAGTTAATTCTTGCTGGTTTTGTATGAGGTATCTGATGACCGTCAATAACTCATTAAGAACATCACCTTTGGTATTTTTTATATTTTGTAAGCACCATTTCAAGATCTTTTGATTCCATTCATTGGAGATTGTAGCACAACGACCAATGGCTTTAATGGCATCTTTAGAAATCGAGGAATTACTAGATTCAAGGGCATTATATTTCAATTCCTCTAGGATATTTTTGATATTTGATGCATCGACTAATTGAGACAAAAGCCCGAGTTTGAGCGTGGCCACCGCCACAGAATCAGTGGGGAATATATATAATCTTCTGTAATGAGGTACAAAGATTCCCTTATCCACTTGACATAATAAAGAAATCGCTTCCAATGAAAACAATTCAAGTTGATTATTATGAGAATTCGACATCATTCCACATAAAACAGACGCCACATCATACTCCTTAATTGTAGACACTGGAATTAATGAAATCAATGCTCTAACAATACTCAAGAGTACAAATTCAGAATTTGTATAGCATAAATCTCTCAAAGCATCAAGAAAGAGCTTCAAATCATCATCAAATGAAACATCGTATTTATACTGTGAAACCGTGGATAAATCATCTGGAAGTTCAATTGTAACGTTCTCTCCATCTCTGATATACAATTTAGGACGAGGCAAAAACAACCGACTATAATCCGTCAACAAATCAATGGAAGTAGCTTGAGCCCATTCATCAAACTCTGATAAAATGCTGCAAAATCTTCGGAAATGCCCGTGGATGGGAGCCCAACGTTTTTGAGCCAGGGTTATTTGTGGAGCCAATTTGACATACGCTTTTAAAGCGGTTCCCACCACTTGGGTATCACTATCAGCCAACAACTTATTCAAGTATTCGATCAATGGTTTAGCGTTAGATCTATCAATCTCATAGATCTTACCAATGGCAATGGCAGTAGAAGCTCTAACCAACGCGGAATTATCATTCACAGTTCTCTTGATACATAATAACAAAATTGGACTTATAGTGGGAATTCGGATTCCCGAAAGGGATTTGATGGAATTGGCTCTGGAAATGGGATTTTTATCAGATAAGGATTTTTGGATTGAATTAATCGATAATAAGGCCGTATCAGGTTCCATCTCGGCGTATCGGGTGATATACACCAACACGAGGTTTCTAACCTTGGAATTTGCCGAGGTGATATTCTTGACAATGTCGGCAAAGTAAGGTAATCCATCTTCCCCTCGAGACATCATAGAAATCACACACTTCATTCCATTTAAAACGTCTCGTTCTGCCCTGGAGTTCAAGAGCTTAGAGATTTCTTGAGGTCTCAGGGCCCCGGGAGTGTCTGCCAAACGAGAGGATGCCGATACCGCCGCCTCTATGGTGAGGTCTTTAGCCGACTCGAACATTGACGTCAACCGGGAGAGTGAATCTGTCATGTTGTGGAGGTTTGAGATGTTAAGTGACATGTTGATAAGTTGGTATACAAGTGCGAGCCGGTTGGGGCACATTCTAGATCACCAGATCTTCACACACTATTAGCTACTACTACTACTACTAGCACAACTAGCTACTACTATCATAGGACTACTGGGCCTACAGTAACACTGCTTACGTACACTCGTTATTCATTAATCTATTTATTCTCATCTCGTCCATTCCTCTTATTCAACTTCGCAGTAGCTGCCTTCATTCTTTTCCCTACCAGGATTTGCTTAGAGGATTGGACATGTGACACAGGAAAGAACTCGGTCACGGTAGATTGAGTACCTTCTCTTAACTTTCTATTCATATCTCTGATTAACGGCACCATCACTTCATCCACTCGAGCTTGAGACCAGCCAACGTTGTACATCAAATAAGACCTGATTTGATCTAAATCTGGAACTCCCCATTTAAATGGTTCTTTGGTGCTATCAACCTGAGCCGTCTTATAAGCATCAAATACCACAAGATCCGGGAACAGCGATGATAAATAAAGCTTATTGTTCTTGATTCTCGTTAAAAGTTTCCTCTTCAAGCCCGTACTATTATCATTTAATCCTCTCAAACTGCAGTCATCAAACCATTTTTTGAAATTGCTTAGATTCCCAAACTCAGCAAGAATCTCCATTGCCATCACTGGCCCTATACCTTTGATTCCATCGGTATAATCACTGCCCAACAAGAGACCCAATTCAATTAACCGGTCTTGACTTAACCCTAATTTGTGACTAACGTCTTCTTTAAGATAACATTCAACATATTGTTTTTGATTAAACATATTTTTGTAGATCCGATCTCCACCAAAAAGAAAACAATCACTATCATCCGTAATGATTCCATCTACTAATCCAAGTTGGTGAAGCTCAGCACATTGGGCTTCTGCCTCCATAGGAGCAGTTATAAATGGAATTCCAAATCTTCTCAATAGCTCTTGTACGTCATTGATCATGGTTTGGGTCACTTCTTCGGCGTCTCTTTTTTGTTTCTGGAGTCTTTCTTGTAATAATTGTTCTTCTGTAATGGAACTTTCGGTTACACTGATGGGAATTTCATGGTTGGTGGTGATTTCTTGCTTGAGCTTTTCGTGATCCAATTCTTCCGATACGAGTTGTTTTTCAGCTAGTTGTTCTTCGTCATCATTGAACACATAGTCAAGAATTGCGGGTTTCTCAGCAGGTTCCTTTGGTTCAGGTGGTTCTTGTGTCATTTTGATACTGTCAGATTGTTCTTTCGCCTCAGATGGTTCTTTGTCAGCTTTTTCTGGTTCGTCAACTGTCTCTGGTTCCTCAACTGTCTCTGGTTCCTCGACTGTCTCTGGTTTATCAACTGTCTCTGGCTCAACTGTCTCTGGCTCAACTGTCTCTGGTTCATATATTTCTATCTCGTCCGAATCCAGATAAGATTCCTCGTCAATCATCTCTTTAGCTTCGTTCCAAGGTATTAAGCCTGCCCGTTCATCCTCGTCACTCTCTTTATCATCTTCTCTCTCCAATGGCCCTGAAAACGGTTTGAATTCCTGTTTTCCAATATCGCCATTAAACCATGAAGGAATGGTATTCAACGGTTGTGCCTTTGGTTTTGGGTTTTCGTCCTCATTCTCCTTTTCTTGTTCTTCTTTATCAACCATCTTCTCGACATCTATTATATCCTGTTCCTTGTCTGGTATTGGGTCTTTTCTGTCATGGTTTTCTGGTTCCTTCTCTGGTTCCGCTGACTCTTGCACAGGGGCACTAAAAAGTAATGAACCGCCGAAATTCAATCCCAAGTCTGCATCTTCACTCTTACCTTCCTGATCGACCTTTTCAGGCTCAGGTGCTTTAGTTTCTGTCTTACTTTCAGACTTGTCTGAAAATTGATCATAAATAGATTCTATAATAGCCTTATTAAACTCCCGGTCTTCAGGACTCTCCTCTAGCTCTTGTTCTTCCTTTATGGGAACATCTTCAAAATCGTCTTCTGAATCAGAATTCTCTTTCACTTCAATGGCTTCGTGTGGTCCTACAGGCTCTGTTTCCTGAACCTCAATGGGAAACTTGTCTTGTCCATTGAACGACACTTCATCTATAATCTGAACATCATGATCCTCTTCTCCTTCTAAAGACAATGACCAACCATCATTGGTTCTTACCAAAGCATATTTTCTATCCTTCTCACCTGCAATCCGTTTAGTAGCATTTCCTTCGTCTCCTATTCCACTGACATCCATTAATTTCTGAGTAAAGAAGTTTCTCTTTTGAACTTGCTGGATTTGAAACTTGGAAAAATCCATACTATCTGGGAATACGTCTTCCAATTGCTCCTTAGTAAACCCCATTCTTAACCGTGACTTGAGTCTTAAATGGGATAAAATCATATATTGAGTATCCATGGGCAATTGGGCAAACTCTGGAGACTTGGGGTCTACTGTATTTATATCAATTCCATTGACGATATCAAAAGAGTCCAGAGTCAATTCTTTAAACTCCTCCTCTGGCATGAGTCTTTCGTCAGCTTCATCCACCCGAATCTTCTTTAATTCCGGCAAATGATACTCGTCTCTAGGGACAAATCTTCTCTTCTCACCAGATTCTATGGTCTTTTTTGGCGAAGGTTTAGCTCCAAATTTGGGATGTTGGTTGGGTAAATCATCAAAATATATCATATCTTCTTCTGCTTGTCGTTTCAGTTCTTGTCGTTGTCGTTGGACCAGAATCGCCAAAAGTCTTTGGGCAGTTTCAGTGGCATTTTCACTCTTGCCTTCTCTTCTCTCTCGTCTTTTCTTAATGGTTTCTCGCTTTAAAGCTGGGGCCCCACCATCAAACACAAAAATGGGGAGGACTCCAAAGTATAAGAGCTTACATATCCTTCGGAAAAACCCCACAATATGGGATGCCTGTAAAGTATTCCCTTCTGAATCTCTTACTGCTTTTAAGAATTGGTATATCCATATAGACGCATCGACTGCTAGCCGTTTACGCGTCAACGCCTCCAACTTGACAGTACGTGACGTGGGGCCCAATATATCCCATAATGAATTGACTCCCATACCGCCACACGCTATATGAAACTTGGTTCTTTCTTGCTAGGTCTTGATTTCTTTCTGTCTTGCTTCGTTAAGTTCAGATGAGAAGTGTGTTGTGCACGACTTTTGGCAGCCAAAAGATAGCCTTTGTAGCACTTCTCCACAAAAGATAATCCAATTGAAACGGGCTTGTTTTTGGCCACTAACATGAGTTATCTTATAAATACCAATGTCGTAGATCTGGACTACCTTATGGCCGAGAATCAATTCACAGATGCTCTTGGTAACCCTTCAGAACTCGAGCCTATATTTAGACCCCATCCTCCCGTATATAATATTCCTCCCCAAGATGATTACCACGAGGCCATTGAAGCAGCACAATACTTGTTAGATATCAAACCTTCAAAGTCTAAACACATTTCTGGGTTGCCAGCACCAATACCCCGAACCCCGCCTGCTGCAAAACAGAATTCCTCTGATGATTTGATAATGTATGAGACTTGGGGAGATTTTGCAGCCAATTTTAATCCTCTTCCTTCAGTCAATATGGCTCTGGATGAGAAAGTTAACAATTGGTTATTAAGCCTACCGTTCTTTTATATTGGTAAGAACATGTGGATTGATCAAGGATTCCCTGGAAGTGTTTATGAAGAGGATTCTCTTGGAGATTTTGGTTGTGGAGATGATTTAGATGTAATAGAGTTTCAAGCAAGAATGATTACAAGAATGGTGGTGGAAAGTTATACCGAAGAGAAATCTCCCGATGAAATGAGTGATCCTTATATAGTAGAAGATATAAATGGTCAGGAATTCTTAGGGTATGAGGAACACGTGAGTGAATACGAGATCTATTAACCTTTGCCTATGTAGACTCTATATAAATAAATCGAAATCCTCAATAGCATATTTTTTGGCCTCATCATCAGCATCACCAAGGTTATCTAATGTTGGATAGTACGGAACCATTGCATCAGCCAGCTGAACGTACGCATAGTTAAATAATTTCCAATATGATACTCTAACCTTTCGAGCCGGGTGGAATAATCCGGCCCAAATATAATTCATATATCTCCCGTATCCTATTACATTTTTAAGTGAATCAATGGCTTCCAAAATTCTGTTGATAACGTGTGGAGACGTTTCAAAGATATTGGGAAGCAACAAATTCATAAAATGAACAAACACGTCTGTTTTCTCATCTTCAATACATCCTTGACAATTCAAAGCAATGTGCTTGATCACAGTAGCAGCTGTTTGTCTATGAACTTGATCTCTATCGGTTAAAGCATCTTGTAAAAGTGGGGTAATAGAATAAATATAATCTTTTGTCATGTTCCCATCCATATACTCAAACACAAATGTCATGGCTTTTAAAATCCCATTTTGAACGTTATTATCAGGAGTTCTATACTCATTCATAATAGCGGGAAGAACCGTGAAAGGAGCACAGATTTCAGCCACAATACCAATAGCCACTGCAGTACAGACTCTCAATTGTCTTTCTTGAACTCTCAAGTTGTTTAGAAGCATGGTAAGTACATCTTGAGGACCAATAGTTCTAGCGATTTCTCCAAAAGTATTATTAGCAGATATTCTAATTCTTTTCTTGGGACTTTTCAAAGTATCCAACAAGTCAAAGCAAATCCTCATCCATTCCCTAACATTGATTACTTCAGAACTCTTTCTGGCAATGAGTCCAATTACAAGAATACAGGCTTCTTGAACCTTTTCTTGTCTATTCTTTAAAATTGGCGATAACGAGGGCAAAAGCTGATTGATTGAGGGGTTTGTTAACCCAAGGAGATCCTCTCTACTGAAGGATTCAAGGCATGAGTGTAATGCCGTTAATAAAGCAGCTAATACGTCAGGGTAAACTTCTCCCAACGACTCATAAAGAACTAACACCAATTTCTGAAGTATGTCACTTTGGCCCTCAGTACATATTTTTACCACAGGTGCCATTGCAGCCATTAAAAGAGCAGCTTGTTGTCTGACTTCATTATCTTTGTTCTTTATTTGATACAAGATCGTACTTAAAATAGAATTGATATGGGGTCTGATTCTTACTCCTAATGCTTTTCCTACTACTGACAACCCATTTAAGTAGACTTTATGACGAATGGTCTGTTCTTGGAACGCATATAATACCCCGTCAACCAATTTTTCTTCTAATTTGGCATCCATTCCAATCAATTCCTCTGGTTTACTGCTTATGATTTTGGTGATAGTTTCCACTGCCATTTTCCGTAATTGTTCATTGTCATCTTTAGTGAATATTATCAACCTTTCGATCATTATTAAGTAGTTAAGTCTTAATGCCAATTGACACGAAGCATCAATGACAAGATAATGAAGGATTCTTGTATCTGAAGCAGTTCTTCTATTCCAGAAATATCTAAGAAATGGTACAATTATAGTTTTTTCGTAGTTCTTAATAAGCTGCCGTGATAAGGGTAATTTCTGTAGTACTCTTAATATAGTTGCCTTCATTTCATCATCTTGAGAATTAAATTCTCGGGACATTACTCCTATCAATTCTCTGGTATAGTAATTCTTATACTCCTCATAATTCCGATCATATTCTAACAAAGGAATTATTGAACCTAAACATTTTATAAAAGCCGCTAGTGGTTTACCTCTTTGTTTCTTAATACCTACCCACAAAGGTTCCAATATAGGTTCAAATGCTTCAATCCCATAAGGGTTAACTGTATCTGCCATTTGTGCCAAAGTATTAGCAGCAATCAAACGAATTGGTAATGTCTCATCAGATATAGTAGGTTTAATCAATTCAATAAGTTGGTTCATATAAGGCAAGATTGGGGTTCCATTTCCAGGTCCTAATTGGACACATAACTGTTGGATGATCTTAATCCCTGTGTGTCTTAATTGCCAACTTTTCTTTGACTTAATAACAGCCTTGAGAAATGGTAGGAAGTTTTGTAGTCCCAAGGTGTTTGCTACTACTGCCAATATCCGGGAAGCAATATTTCTGATATACTCATCAGGATTACTTAAATCGGGTCTCATAGTTGAGACAATATTGGCCAAACCTGCTGCTTTGGAAACACTGGATATTATCTCTCTAGCTTCGACTCTCAATGTCAAATCTTCGTCTATCAAGAGAGGTGATACAGATGTTAAAATATTATGAGTATAAGGACGGACTAAATCCCCCAACCGGAACAAAATTCTCCCTATAAGTTTCACTAGAACATGACGTTCTTGATCTTCAAGACTTGGTTCCACCAATAATGGAAGGACCTGGTCAAATAAAGGCCCTGGACCAATGGATCTAGAACTTTCGGTAAGAGATCGAAGAGCCTTCTTCCGAATTGAAGGGCTCCCATTCTTAATCCGTAATAACATTTCCATAACTTTGACCTTATTTTTCTCCGGTTCTGACAAATGTTTTTGACGCTTCAACTTCTCTAGTTCACCGAAATACTTTTTATCTTCCATCCTATAGAACTCCAAGCCATTAATATCAGGAGCATTTGTATCCAATACCTCGTTCATGGCTTTTTGGTTGCCACTATCAGAAACGAGAGGGAAATAGTATTCCGAGTGTCTGTCTTTCTTATTGGCCTCAACTATATCTTTGGGGATCGTGGCCTTGACATATCCGGGAGGTAAAATCTTATCTAGCACGTCATCAGTAAGGGCTAATCCATTGATGACCGGTACTCTTTCAGAGATAATGGTAGTAAGTAACTTATCTTGCTCGGTCCTTATCAACTGTTCTCTTTGTTCGGGAGTCACATCCCATCTTCTTCTTTTGGATCTACCAGTTTGATGTGTTCCACTGATGTATTCATTGGTTATAGTTTTGGTCTTGCTTCCATTTAGTCTATCAGTAAGCTTGTGCGATTGGTTATTATAATTACTCTTGAGACTATTCTTAATGGATTCGGAGGTTGCAGATTCTTCTTTTGCGTTCTCTCGATCGACCTCAACAGCCAAACTACGGGGAATCGAGTATGTCCCCGCCAAATTCCGTCTTCTTTCCACCATAGAAGCAAATAGTGACCCTTTATCACTTGATATCTGTTTTGATGATGTTTCGCGATGCTCATCGGATTTTTCAAGCTAACACTCCCAACAATGTCGGCTCAAAATTCATTGGTATTGTTGAACAGAATTTTGTCGCTCAAAGATGGGTTGCCGTTTCTATTGGCGGTAGACACTTTGGAGCAATCGGCCCATTATTTGGTACGAGAATTCGCCCACAAAACTAATAATGATATCATTTACTTGTCTTATGAAACTGTGAATAAACCTCAATTCGCAACCCATTTTATAGATTGCATGGACTTATCGCCTGATGAGGTGGTGAAACAAGTCAAGAAGATTACTACTGGAGATAAAGCTCCGGCTCCTGGTCCTACAGCAAAAAAGGTACTTGTGGTTGTGGATTGTCTTAATTTCATACCCCTTGAGCAGGTAGCTAACTTTGTATCAAGTTTGATTTCTCCTGTCACAGTGGTTCTAGGGGTATACCATGATGATTTGGGATCATCTCTGTCGAAGTTTCCTAATTTCCCAACCCATAGAAAGCTTTTGAATTATATTGCCAGTTCGGTGTTCGAATTGGAACCTTATCATAGAACCGAAGTGGATCAAGAAGAACTCGATAATGAAATTAATAAGTTAAAAATACCTGCTATAAGCAGTCTAAACTCCCCTATATTTGAAGTCACGTTAATAAATCGTCGGAAATCAGGAAGATCTATCACATCTAAATTCATTCTAAATACTACTACCCATGAATATGAACATCACAAGAAGCCTGAAGAGGTAGACCCAGAAGATGAAAGTTTATTAAAAGATTTGACCACTTTCAACTTAACTACTAGTTTAAAACAAAAACTTGCCAAAGAACAAGTAGAATTACCCTTCATGCAAGCTCAAGAAGAATTGGGATCTTATTCGGGAGCCATTGTATATGAATTCGAGAAAGATGATGATTACGATGAAGAAGATCCGTATGAAGATCCATTCTAGTACACTGGTTTATTAAGTGAATGATCTATAATACTAATAAATAATGTAAATGAAATAAATAATGTACTCCCTACCTGATATGAGACACTTTTGCCCTGTGAATCCTTGCTAATAGCTCTGTGTTCTCTTCTTCTCTAGCCTTCTCTGATAGATCCATAATATGACGATGCCAAAGTAACCATTGTCCATAAGCATTAAAGAATAATGGCCCAAATGTATCATGTTTCGTGTTAAAATCAATCTTTTGGCAAGTACAAAACCAGGTACCATTTCTAGCCCAGTACCCCTTTCCTTTCCTGGCTTTACATTCTTCCTTTTCACTACTAGTTGGAACTTGTCCCCCAGTAAACTCCACCAAAACCGGTCTTTTATTTGACTTTCTTTCCTTCTTAAGTTGATCTATTAATTCCTGGAAATATATCGCAGGAAACACCATTTGTAGCGTGTGACGAGGAAACCATCGAAGCAAGAAATCATTATTCATGTCGATATAGATCTCATCATTATCCAAAGAAGAAGCTTTCCTGGGGAATTCTTTGTGAAAGGCTGGGCCTCCTCTTGTGCTAGCTCCCCCCTTCCCATACAAATACTCAAATATATTTGAATCTTTTGATAAAACTTCTTCAACAGCATTTTCTACTCTCCGAATATACTGCCTTGTTTCAGGATCCAACGGATGCCGTATGGCTTTTAACAAGATATCATCTTCCCTAGTTATGGAATCTTCAAATATCATTGTTTCCTGATAAAGATTTTCCCGAGCCGGATCCGAAAGCTGCGAAATTTAAGGTTGGTGATGTTAATTATTATATATGTATATAGGTATTTTAGATTGTAGTAATATGGATTGTACTACTTTTTAAACAACCCCTTGACATCTGCTATTTTTGATTTCAATCTCTCGATCAATAGTTTTAATTTGGATTTTTTGGCCGTTTTTTCAAGCTCTTCTTCGGTTATAGTTTCCTTGGTTAACAAATTAAATATCGATCCAAATGCTAATGACATTACCGTACCGGTCAAAATAATCACGTTATAAGGCATTGAGAAATCAGGGGTTGGGAGGGTGACCAATGAACTGGTGGTTCTTAACTCGTATACTTTTTCATTTTCATCATTAAACACCGTTACAACTGCTGGGTCAACGGAAAATCCATGGTTAGCATCTGGAGGGTATTCAGCATAAAGTAACAATGATTTATCAAATTTATAATGCAACGTTAGCGTTTCTTTGGCTGGTAAGTTAATAGATAATTCCATATGAGACGGCCTTTTACGATCTAAAGCTGGTTGGTAATGAGACAAGTTAACGTATTGGTTTAAATCTACTTTCTTGTAAGTTCCATCTCCAGCTTTAGAAGTAGCTTCCATGGTATTAAGGTATAATCTTGTAAACCAAGGTAAGGATTCAAAGTATACAAATTTAACTGGGTCATCCCCTGGGTTGTCGAACACAACTCTAAATCCACCCAGGTCTTGTGAATATCCGGTTAAAGATCTGGAAACAAGTAAAGGTGGTTCCTGCTTATTTTTTACAACTGTTGAATTGGAAGAATCAAATTCGATATTGATATCTTCAGTTCCACCAATTGCGTAAGTAGGTTGGAATTCAGTCAAAGAAACTATTTTATTTATCCCTTCTTTGACCAGTACTTTCCAAGAATCATCTTTGAACTTAACGGTTATAGGAGTTTTTTCATTGGCAAATGGATCCCCCTTGATAGCTCTACCGAATAACGTCATTAAATCATATTTCAATTCTGTAGGAAGCCCTAATGGGAAACATTGCCAAACTGTATAACCTTTGGATTTATCACAACGTAAATCATCTCCTGAAACTGGTTTGGGGATGGCTCCCTCTTCGATTTTTCTTAAGGATCTCATAACATCAATGATGGTAGAGATACTCTGGTCCATTACTAATGAGCATTGGTTGGAATCAGGCAGGTCACATTCGGTAGTAATATCTATAGACATAGAATGCCATAAAGAATCAAATACCTTATGACCATCTAGTAAAGAAGAAATCCCAGCTTTACCTCTTGTAGGTAAAAGTTTCAAAAACGGCGTCAAGTTTTCAGTACAAATAGGTTCAGCTGGTAAGGCAGCTCTTACTAAAAATAACTTATTTGAGTCTTGAGCCATATAACTATCGGATTTATCCTTGAAGGAATTGATAGGAAACGTGGTAATAGAGTCATCAATGGCGTTCAAAGTAGCACAAAAGAAAGCAGAAAGCAGGACTGATAATTTAGACCAACTTTTCAATGCTTCTTTTGTATTTGGAGCTTCAATAACAGCCCATAACTCCACACCAGTACCTCCACTTTTAGTTCCATTGAAAGGTAAGCTTCCCCAAAGATCTGAATCCCACCATCCTTGAGTAAACCGTAAATGAAGTTCTCTGGTATTGGTAGTCTCCAAAATAGGTCCTATGGACCGAGGAAAGTAACTATAATGGCTTACACTGGCAGCATCCACCAGGATCTTATTATCTTCATGGAATTGTAATGATTGCGGTAAAGATTTCACCTGGAAATTAAAATTGGCTAGTAACCCGTTTCTGGGTAATGGGGTTAGATTTAGATCCTCACTATAGAGATCATGACCTAGCACACAAGCACAGACCATCAAGAACAAGCATAAAAGCTTGTACCCCCACATGATCAATGAATCAGAATCAGAATATGAAAACCTCCAGGTGTCTTTATTAGGCGCGATTCCTCTGCTCTAATGATGATGTCTCATTGACATTCGCGTTTGTTTACTTCTATAGTTAAGATTGAGTTACAGTGTTAGGAATAGCTGTTTGGATAGAGTATCTAGAATGGGTGACCTCTCGGTGATAGAATCTCATAAGGAGAACATCCAGCCGTTACCTGGTGGCAGGTCTGTGGCAGGGCTTGTTTCTACGTTTAACTCTGGCAACACTTTCAAACAACGGGAAGATTTGAATCACCAACGACAGGCCTTTGAGGACCAATTACAAGGTTTAGATGAATTGGATGATCCTCTACAGGTGTTTATCGACTATATTAACTGGTGTCATGAGAAATACCCCCAAGGCAATAACCTGGAAAGTGGTTTATTGGGGGTTCTAGAGAAGTGTACTTCTGCTTTTAAAGACTGTTTACATTATAAAAATGATCCTAGATACTTGAAAACTTGGCTAGAGTACGGGAAGTATTCTGATTCGCCGGTTGATATATTTGTTTATTTGGCCAAAAAGGAAATCGGAAGAGAATTGGCTCTTTATTATGAAGAATTTGCAAAGCTTTTAGAGTTGAATCAAAAGTATCAGGATGCTAAAGAAGTGTACGAAATTGGGATTTCTTCCAACGCCAGGCCCATTAGTCGGCTAAAGAAGTCGCTTAGTCACTTCGAAGGCAGAAAATCCGCCCATCAGGAAGATAAATCTGATTCCAGTATCAAAAGAGTTTTAACTCTTAAAAGAGGTACTAACCCGGTAGAACCTCAAACTATAAACCCAATTAACCCTAGCAAAAAGGGGAAATTTGAAGTGTTCAATGAAGACACTGAAGCGGCCATGCCCAAGTCATTATTCGGGGAAAAACATGACTCAAAAGACATTGGGTCTGTACAATTAAGGAAGAAAGAGAATATCATTAATGCAAAGCCTTGGGATGGAGAGGTTTTGTTCCAACAGAGACCTAAACTGAAGGATTCTGATTCATCCACGAAGATTCCAGTGTTCCGTGATATAGAAATTCCTCCTGAAGATGTCACTCAACAAAATTTGCATATTTCTGAGGATAATAAAGTTACCACCATAATCACCAGACCTGGTAAACTGCCTGAATGTATTAATGCTAACATGGAATTATTTTATCCCCAAGACCTCCCAGAACGGTCCATGGCAGAAATCTTGATGTTAAGTAGAAAAATGACTCCAGTGGAGAATATTGATGATTCTGAGTTACCTACTATGATTAACGAAACCAGTGAATATCCTTTGAATAATAGAAAAGAAACATTCACCATACCCCTAAAAGATGATGACAGCACTTTACCTTCTCGGAACGCCCCCCGTTCTCCTACTATAACCTTCTACTCGAGAATGGCTAACAACGAAGTGATTGACATGTTCAATAGTGCCTCTAAAGTGGATGACGATAATGATAATGATAATGACGATGAGAAGTCGGAGGGAGGTTCTACCAATTATGATGGATTTGTGACTGAAACAATTTATCAAGATCCAAAAAACGAGAGTATCACGGACCCTCGCCCTAATATGCTTGAAAATGACGACAACGATCAAATCCCTACTCAGGTTGATGGTGATGGTGTCCCGGGTGGTGCGGAGGAAGAGCCATTGTCCGCCAGTTCACAGAAACAAATAATAGACCCGTTACTGGAAAAATTAAGAGACAGCTTATTGGCCAGTTTATCTCCTCCAATTGAATCTTATCGAGGCTATCACAACACCAAAACCCAATTCATAGAAGCCATCAGAAGGTTCAGATCCTTAACCGATAAGGAGACCAAAAAAGTGGCCAAGGGAGCCCAGGGATCGATTGTAAATTTTTGTGGGGATGAAATCTATTCTTTGAAATATGAGCTAGGACAAGGTGGTTATGGATACGTTTATTTGATTGAAAATGAATTGGGGGATTTAAAGGCATTAAAAGCTGAAAGTAAATCTTCAAGCTGGGAATTTTATATTTTGAATCAAATCCATACTCGATTGAAAGAAGATGAATATACCAGATCAAGAGTTATTAAGCCTGAATCATTGTTCTTATATAAAGATGAATGTTTTCTCATATTGAATTATTTGAATCAGGGGACGGTTTTGGATGTGGTTAACTACTACCGGAATAAAGGGGAATCTGTGGATGAATTATTATGTATATTTATCACCATAGAATTACTTAAGGTGGTGGAACAACTCCATACTATCGGAATAATCCATGGAGATTTGAAAGCCGATAATTGTATGATAAGTTTCAAAAATACCAAAGACTTGGAGCATATGGGAGACGCTCATTGGAACAACGTCAAGATCATCATGATTGATTTTGGCCGGTCCATTGACTTGACATTGTTTCCAGAACACACCGAATTCAGTACCAGTTTCAATACCGATCAGCAAGATTGTCCCCAAATGAACCATAACCAACCCTGGTCCTATGAAGCAGATTACTATGGAATTGCTGCTGTAGTTCATACAATTTTATTTGGTGAGTATATTAAGATAGTTCTGTTGCCCAATGGGAAGTATAAGTTAGCCAAACCTTTAAAACGGTACTGGCAAACCCAGATGTGGGGCCCATTATTTGATGTATTAATCAACCCATACTATAATAATCCAGAAATCCAACCCAAATACCCATTAATTGATGAATTGAAGTATCAACGGTATAAACTTGAGTCTTGGTTATCCCAACATGACTCCAGATTGGTCCAGATGTTACGAGAGATCGAATTTGACTTTAGAAAGTTCATAAATATTTAATACACATTATTTTTTTTTGCAGCAAACTATCTCAAAGGCCGGCCGGTACCGGGGCATCATCTGGCACATGCACTACTTTTTCCAACCGGCATCTAAAGGGCTTAAGGTTGAGATGAAGCTTAGGCCGAGCCCCCACCACCAGTCGTACCATTAGGGCCAGATTTACGACTCAGATGGATGAGATAATTTTTTGGTCCAGCACAACCTAATTTTCAAGATCTTTCAACATGTGTCTCTCTAATGTAGTCCCCTGTTCTGGCCCCTAGCCCTGGCCCATCTCCCATCACAAGCGATGGCTCTAAGCCCATGCCTTGGTCCTTTCAACCTCCGGTCAGGAGGAACTGACCCGTTACCCAATGCCGAGATGGTTTCGATAACCCCGGTGAAATTTTTTATTTTTCGTGGTATTTGCGCCCACCAGAATTTTCAGGTTTGGCGTACCATCGGGATTTATTTTTATTTCATTTGCTGTTTTATATATCTGACCCATCTGGAGGTTTCATAAAAGGATTTTGTTGTTACTTAGTATCTCAAAGGAAGTCTTATTGGAAGAGATAATTTGTGGTTCCAAAAACTGGTACTATTATTTATTCCTATTGTTACTATTGTTAGCGAAGCAAATGCAGCAAGCAGCTCCCACACTTTCCGATCCTACGGAGTTGGATAGAACTACCTCCACGGCCGTGTCATTTACTACCAATATCTTGGTGGTAGGTGGTGCCTACGCGGGCTTATCGGCAATTAATACCTTTCTTACCGAGTTTAAACAAAAGTCTACTGCCATTCCCAATGAATTTAATGCATCAAACCGGTTGTCTATAACCTTAGTAGAACCTAGAGCCGGGTTATTGAACGTGTTGGGAATGCCCCGGTGTATTGTCGACTCGGAATTCTCGGCCACTCAATTCATTCCTTATGATCGGTTGGCTAATTTGGATTTTGATAATATTGTCTCCAGTAATGAAGAAGTATTACAATCATTGCATACTAAAGAAGAACATTCTGAAAATAAGTTGGCCAGTATCACTGTGAATTATGTTCATGGAAAAGTCACTTATTTGGATGAAAACAAAGCTCAATATAGTTTGGTTAAACCTGATAGTTCTGATATTGAATCTTCTGGTCTGGGAGTTATAGACTTTGATTATGTCATTTTGGCCAGTGGTAGAGATAGAAATTGGCCCACTACTCCCAAAGCGTTCACATATGACTCTTTTATTGAAGAAATGAAACAGTCAATGGATAAAATTGATTCTCATGAAGTGATATCAATTATAGGTGCTGGAGCCGTCGGAATCGAATTGGCAGGGGATTTAAAACATTATAGACCCGATAAACAAATTAATTTAATTCATCCTCATGATACGTTCCCACCGGAACCATTGGCAGATGATTTCAAGGCAAAAGCTTATAAATCTTTACAAGATTGTGGCATAAATCTTATGACGAATACTCGAGTTAAAGCCACTAAAACCATCGATATGGGGACCACTACTGGAGATTTAGAAACTGTCAATGGAGATATTATCAAATCCGACTTAAACATTTGGTGTACCATCCACAAAAATAACACCCAGTTCCTTTCTAAGCATATTACTGACAATTTTGTTACCAGTAAACAAAATATAACCGTTAATGAATATTTACAATTGAAAAGTCAGGATGAGACGATTGAAAACTTTTTTGTATTAGGAGATTTGGTTGACTTGCCTATTATTAAAAGTGCTGGTTGGGCTCTCTATCATGGGAGACAAGTAGCCAATAATTTGAGTAGTCTTTTGTTGGAACATAAACTTGTGGAAGCATCGCCAGATCCTCGTCAAGTTCCAAAAGGTATGGTTTTAGTAGCTGGAAATGGAGACTTGATTTGTGAGCTTGCGGGTGTTGTGTCTACAAACGTTCCTGATTACGTAGAGGAGTATAAGGATTACTGTTTTGGCAAGATCAGAGCCACCCTTGACGTTTAGAAAAATCGCATCAATTAATGCTAGCTAATACTGGCTACACTAATACACTTGTTCTATAGAGTATAATATACATCCTTCTTTTTATTGGTCCATCCTCTTCTATTTTGCCATTTTGACTCCTGGTTACCAAACATCGTAACATCACAGTAAGATTACAGCAAGATCACAAAGATCACTAAGATCACTAAGATCGCAAGATCTAAATTCCGCGCCTTGATTATGGTGATACTTTTTGCAGTTAGTTGAGGCTTATAACGTTTCGCACAAAGTTGTTTCAGATTCTGTAGAATCATCTTGATCTCGTGCTGCCAGCTACGACTGTGTGTGTGTGCTTCATTGTGTGCTTTATTGTGTGTGCCTCCTTATCCAGTCACGAGCTGACACTGTGCAACTTAAACCAATAAATACCGTATAGGGCCGAAATGAGCACTGACAAGTCCGATAGTAACTTGGATGTTCCATCTACTCCTCACACAAGACGACAAAGAGGGCTTTCCTTGAGATCTCAGCTTTTCAATAAGACCCTCAATACTCGACTAGTTAATCCTGCTACTGGTGCTGGTGCTGGTACTAATGGTTCCGGTGCTGGTGCTAATGGTGAGACCCCAATTGAACTAGAGAATATTCAGAACTCAGCTGGATCTAGTGACAAAACTCCCAAAATTAGAATCCAGGAAGATCCCAAATTGGACTCTACTCAAACGACTCAACTGGTTACAAAAACTTACAGTCCGTATAATTCATATAATAATAATTTGAGTAGATCCACTACTCATCTAAGTGACCAGTCTGATGCCAGCTCAGTGGAGTTTTTTTCTAAACGTAAGAGACCTCATAGAGGTAAGTTTATGAAATCATTGATAAAATTGAAAAATAAAATTACTGGTAATGAAGCACTACCTCCTTCAGAAAATGGTAGAATTCTTCCTATTTCTTTGGCTAGGAATATTAACGACATTTTTGAGTCTGATTTATGTGATTCTCATTCCAAGTTGTTGCTTGATGAAAGAAATGGTGAACCATATTGCTCCAATATAATCACCTCTTCCAAATATTCCGTTTACTCGTTCTTACCTAAACAGCTCAAGGCTCAGTTTTCCAAAATCGCTAATTGTTACTTTTTAGTGGTAGCAATCATGCAAATGATTCCTTCTTGGTCTACAACAGGTCAATATACCACTATTATTCCCTTGATGATATTTGTGTCTATTTCTATAGCTAGGGAAGGGTTTGATGATTGGAAAAGACATTTACATGATAAAGAAGAAAATAATAAACCCTGTGTGATTATACAACAGGATGATAGGTTTCAAGATTCTGATGCTCATTCGGTGCATACCATCCAGACTGAGACTCTAGGGATTGACAACTCTAATTTATCAATCCACGAGTCTGTTTCTAGTGCCCCTACTGACACAAATGACTCTTCACATGACCCTGGCTGCTTAAGTAAATACTCCTTAAAACGATCAAAATCAAAGTGGAAAAATATAAAAGTGGGTAATATAATATCAATCAAAGAAGATGAATGGATTCCAGCAGATATTCTTTTATTGTCTGCTTACAATGAAAATGAGGCTGGGGTAGCTTATATCGAAACCATGGCATTAGATGGTGAGACTAACTTAAAATCTAAGTTTGCCCCATCTGATATGGATCAACAGATGTCAAAAGCTTCTGGTTTGAAAAATTTCAACCACTTAGTAAGTGTGGAAGACCCTAATACAGATTTATATAATTTTGAAGGGTTACTTAAAATAGATGATGAATCCATTCCATTGGGGCCCGATAACGTCATTTATAGAGGAAGTATCCTTAGAAATACCAAATCGATTTTGGGGTTGGTAATTTTCACTGGAGAAGAAACTAAGATAAGAATGAATAATTTGAAAAATCCTCGGACTAAGGCTCCAAAACTCCAAAAGAATATCAATTATATCGTTATATTTATGGTGTTTGTGGTTGCTCTGTTGTCTGCCTTTTCAACAATGGCTCAGAAAATTAAATATGGTCAGAACCGAGATAAGGCGTGGTATTTATATGGTGAAGATGTGGGTACAGCTCCTACGTTAATGGGCTTTATCATTATGTACAATACATTAATTCCATTGTCTCTTTATGTGACAATGGAGATTATCAAGGTGGCACAACTTTTGTTGCTACAATCAGATATTGATATGTACCACCAAGAGAGTAATACACCGGCAGATGCTAAGACTGCTACTATTCTTGAAGAATTGGGTCAGGTGAGCTATATCTTTAGTGATAAGACGGGAACTCTAACTGATAATATGATGTTGTTTAGAAAGTTTAGTGTTAATGGGATGAGCTGGTTACATGATTTGGACATTTTAACGAAACAGAAAGATGTTCCCGATGGCAATATTCCTGTGGATGACGCTTTACATGAGCAAGACAACGATGAAAATGGCGACCTTCCTAGAAAGAGTACTTCATCCCATGTGAGAGAAAGTATGGATGTTAAGTCATTCAAATCAGCAAAATCGTCATCTACTTGGAAATCTTCGGCACACCCAAAACGGATTCAGGAAATGAAAACTTCAATTGACTTGCTCCGTTATGTTCAACTGAACCCCAACACTCTATTTGCCAAAAAAGCCAAGTTTTTCTTGTTAAGTATTGCTTTATGTAGTACTTGTCTTCCAAACAAGTCGCAAAAATCTGATAAATCCATTGATCTTCTCGGAAATGAACCATCTGATGAAAATATCAGCTATCAGGCAGCATCTCCAGATGAAAAGGCCTTGGTAGAGGCTGCTAGAGATTTGGGATTTATTGTGTTTGACAAAAAAAACACTACCTTGACTATCAAGACATATCCTAATGGCTTTAACAGTGACGCAAAGTTTGAGCTGTACGAAGTCTTGGATGTTATTGAATTTTCATCCGCTAGAAAAAGAATGTCAATAGTAATCAAGTTTCCTGATGAAAGAATTGGAATAATATGTAAAGGAGCTGATAATGTTATTATTGAAAAACTTAAGAATTCCGAAATTGCCAAAAAGAAGGCTAAAGAGATATCATTGAATGCAGATGAACGTAAAATGATGGAACAGGATATAGTTCTACAAGAACGTCTTTCTCAAGAGGCGGAAGCTAGACTGTCCATTGGCTCTTTAAATTCAATTAGAAGGAGTCTTCATTTATCTGGTAATTCACCTCCCGAAAGGGCCACTACTATGAGTTCAATCGACAATTACTTAATGGGTAATGATGATGGAGAAATCGATGATATAGCCGAAAGATCAAGAAAGTCATTGCATTCACAGCAAGCGCAGCGCTATAGTCTTGACCAATTATCTAATCTGGGTGATAATGAAAAAATGGATGATAGGTTACTTGTCAACGAAGAGTATTTGATTGAAAAAACCTTAGAGCACATTGAAGAATTCTCAACTGAAGGATTAAGAACATTGATGTATTCCTTCAGGTGGCTTAGTAAGAATGAATATGAAGAGTTTAGACTCAAATATGAAGCAGCTAAAACTGCTTTAGTGGATAGAGCCAAACAGATAGAAGAAATCGGTTCGTCTATTGAGAAGGATTTTGAATTAGTTGGTGCTACCGCTATTGAGGATAAATTACAAGAAGGGGTCAGTGAAGCAATTGAAAAGCTCAGACGGGCCGGTATAAGAATGTGGATGTTGACTGGTGATAAAAGGGAAACTGCTATCAATATAGGATACTCGTGTAGACTTATTAAGGATTATTCGACGGTTACATTATTGAACATAGACCATGGAAAAGATAAAGTCAAAGAGGAAGTCATTACTACTATTAAGAAGGTCAAGGGTGGTAATATAGCTCATTGTGTTATTGTCATTGATGGTGCTACTTTGAGTAGTATCCAAGAGGATGAGGATTTGATGGCCCACTTTATAGACCTTTGCGTATTTGCTGATTCTGCTATATGTTGTAGAGCATCACCTTCTCAGAAAGCCAGTATGGTTTCAGCTGTTCGAGATGTGAACAAGAAATCGGTAACCTTAGCCATAGGTGATGGAGCCAACGATATTGCCATGATTCAAAGTGCCGACATAGGGGTGGGGATCACTGGTAAGGAAGGTTTACAAGCTGCTAGGGCTTCAGATTATGCCATCGCTCAATTCAGATTCCTTTTGAAATTGTTACTCGTTAATGGTAGATACAATTATGTTAGAACCTCCAAGTTTGTGTTGTGCACATTCTACAAGGAGTTGTTGTTTTATTTGACGCAAGCGTTATACCAGAGATACACTTTGTTCTCAGGTAGTTCAGTTTATGAGAATTGGTCTTTATCAATGTTCAATACATTATTCACTTCCCTCCCCGTTTTGGCGGTTGGGATGTTCGATAAGGATTTGAAACCGGCTACTTTACTTGCTGTTCCAGAATTATATTCCAAAGGAAGGGAGTATAAAGGATTCAACTTGAAACTCTTTATTTCATGGATGGTGTTGGCCACAATTCAGAGTATTGGAGTCTCCTTTTTGTCGTGGCATTTATGGGGGTTAACTGCTTTACGTGATAACACTACTTTGCCGTTGGGGACATTATTGTTTGGTGCTCTTGTGGTTATCATCAATGCCAAATGTGAGTTAATTGAAATGCAGAATAGAAATTGGTTAGCATTTGCAGCATTTATTATTTCCGTGGCTGGTTATGGACTATGGAATGTCTTGATTATGGGTTTATATAGATCTAAGGCAAGTAAGATCTATTTTGTTGATTATGGGCTTTTGGAATTTGGTGCTGATACTACTTGGTGGGCCAGTTTGCTTGTTTTGTTCACGGTACCGATATTATTTGACATCTTGATACAAGTTTTTAAATTTATCATAAAACCTAATGATGAAGAAGTCTTCAAAGCCATAGAAAAAGATATCGAAATGAGGAAATCTTTTGAAGAAAAAGCCTTTAAAGATTTGAAACAAGGGTGGATGACACCCAAAGAATCTTCTATTTGGAGAAAGAGAGCCATTACTATGATCAACTTTATTCTGGGAAAGCTTGGACTGAGAGTGAAATTAGAAGATAAGGGTAGTTCAGAATACAGAAAGAGAGCAGGAACAGTTACTAATCCTGATGAATTACCACCAAGTGGTTCTGGTGATGTTATCTATAGAAGTGAGACTGATTATTTAAACCAGTTGAATGATCCTGATCCTAACTATGAGGTTCTCCCTAGTGGTAAAAGAGTAAAGATTAAAGGAACCCGAGGGGGTATTCTCAATAGATTTAAGCCTAAAAGTGAAGATGAAGATATTGAGGCTATTATTTCTGATAGACTCGGAAGCTTGAAATAAGCATTAGCATATAATTAAGATAGCATTAAATAAAAAATGTATTTTTACGATTAAGGCTCTATGGAATGTTTCTATTAATATTAATTATAAATTTGAATTATACTGGTTAATGCAAATAGTCTGGGGAATAACCTACTCGGTATACTTGAAAATAAAAGTCACAAAAGTAGATAAAGCAAGACATATACAAATCATGTTTGGTCCGAATTTATCACCATAGGAAACTGACCGTCTGTCTCTAATCATGAGTGTTCTCCATATGTACATCACAGTAGAATATAAGAATGTGAATAAAGAGGTTATAAAAAACCCAATTGATGCTGTCAAAGCAGTTTTGGTCCCGTAATTTAATAAGGTTGTGGTAGTAACACTTAAAATCATCCCAATAGATAACCAGGATAAGAAGGTTCTTTCAGAGGCAAAATAAACCTTTGGTTCAATTCTTATAGGGATACAGATTTCTTTACCAGGAGGAATTTTGTCCTTGAAGGTAGTGTTTAAGTCGAAATTGGTACCTGGTTTGACGGTGAATGTTCTATCATCGTTGAAAAAGTGTAAGAATTTCCCATAGACATTCAAAAAGAAGTCCTTAAGAGAATCTCCACCTGAACTGTTAGACAAGTATGATGAAGGCAATAATAATGGAGAATTTTCATCCAAGTCTTCTTCTAATGGATTAATATCGTTTGAAAAGTGGACTCCGTTACTTTGTCCATCAGTGTATCCACCGTGCATTTCTTCTTCATCCATTTCATTCCCAGATGATGATGATTTGATTCTGTGTTGGTTTCTATTGATACCAAATTCTTCTTGGATCTTTGGTTTTCTAATATCCACATCCATTTGAGGTAACCAGAATGGAATTAAGTTAACATATTCTGGAAGTAAAGAAGCACCTCCATGAATAAACTTGGAAAATTTAGGAACTGCTTCAACCAAATGACAAGCCACTAATTCTCTAATCCATAATGGTGGTTCTTGACCCAATTGAGTTTGTAATTTCACTTCTAAAACCGCATAAGGGAATCTACAGATATCTTTCTCAGGCAATTGACTAAAAGGATAATCAACCCCAATATCAGTTCTTCTCCAATTTCCTTCGGTTCTATCATGACCATCGAAATTATCTTCTCTGACCATAGACAATTCAGTATCTAAAGAGATTCTAACTCTAGCATCTCCTGGTAATTGGAAAGCAGTTCTATTATAAAAAGATCTCATGACTGGTCTCATCTTATCTTTCAAGACTCTGTATTGCACTTCAGTAGCCAATTGTTCTAAATTGTCAACTTGTTGCTTAGACTTCTTCCCGTCTTTTCTCATCTTTTCAAACGCTTCTTTAGCAGTTAATTCACCACTTAAAAATGGATTGACTTTCTTTTCTTTTAATTGGAATCTAGCCTTAACAGACTTTTCTCCAGTCCAATCTTCTCTATGAGTTTTTCTTTCAACAAAAATTTGATCCGATTTCATACCTCCGTACCATCTTAATCTAATGGCTTCGGCCCCTTCATCTTTTCTTAATCTTCCATAGTATAAATCCATGTCTTTATTATCGAAATAAATAGAAGTAATGGCACTATCTTCAGGTTCAAATTCCTTTTCAGCATTGAAAACCAACACTGGTAAATGTTTTAAAATAATTAATTTCAATTCGGTAATATTATCTGGATGAACCCAATATTTGGTAGTTTGTCTAACGAAATTTTGTTGAGACCCACCAGCAGAAGAATCTCCCTTAATAGGTTTACCCTTATTTCTGGCCAAGTCATATAACTTAGATAACTTAACAATCAAGTCATCGTAATTATCCTTGAAAAATGGTTTGGCATTTAATCTAACTTGGAAAATAGGTCTTAAATGAAATTTGGTAATTTTATCATGCTTTTTCACAATTTTTTGAAACCCAGTATAGTTCAATCTGGTGAATCTAGCCAAATCATGAACATCAGCAATCACATCACTCAATTCACTTTCCAAACTATCAAAGTCATCTTCATCAGTATTGTTCAAGTTTTTCACCATATTATTCACTTGCTTATCAGCATCTTTAATTCTTCTCTTAATTTCAGTATTCTTGACTTTAGTGAACGAATAGACTTTATCCAACTCGATTTCCAACTTATCTAAAAACTCCTCTTCTAATTCGTTTCTCCATTTCCCGTCGTTATCTTTAAGAGACTTCTTAACATGATATTTCAAGTCATCGTAATCGATATAGTAGAAACTATAATCTTTAATCAATGACTTTCTTAAATGTTCCCCAAATTTCATCTCGAAGAATCTTGAGCCCGTTAAAGATATCTCTTTGTCTCGTAGTTTGAGTCAACGATAACCTTTCTTAGCAGCTCCTGGTAATTATAGTACCCAAGGAGGTGAATTTTCCTCATTTGGTCCACGTGCGCCAGCGGTACATCCACGATTGTTGCAAAATGGAAACCTGAAAGCCACACTAAGCCCAGCCCACACAACTATATAGTTATAGGGCCATATAGCCAACTGGATCGGAAGAAACTTAATAGGTAGTACAAACCTACTGGCTAGAATAGTAGAAACTTTGTAGATTGACTTCCCAATCACTAATACTCATATTTCAGGATACTTAGGTTAACAAAGGGCCCTTTGGTCCCTTCGCAAGCGAAAAAAATAATTCCAAAAAAGAAAGGTCCTGCCCGGATTCGAACCGGGGTTATTTGGAGGTTTCGGCGGATTCTACCAATGCTTGCGCACTGACTTCGTCCTTTAATCAAAACCAAAGGTGATAACCACTACACTACAGGGCCTTTGTTGAATCAAAACTTGACAAGTATCTATAACCCGATATAATTTGAGACGTTTTTTCGATTTTTGCCTATTTAATGGTTTCTATGTGTAGCATATGATTGAAATAGTAAGTCATGGTAGTTTTAGCTGATATGGTTTAGAGCAAAATAAAATAAAAAGACTTCAAATACCATAGCTCTCTTCAGCTCTTCTCAAAAGCGTAGCGAGAACAGCTTAAGCTTAATTGCCTCCATAACTGCTGTAAATCAAACCAAAGCAAAGTATATGATTAGCAGCTATGGGAAGTTTATAGTGTATATTTTTTCGTGATTTTTGGAGCCTTTAAAAAAGAGAAGTAAAAGCATTTGTCTTTGATGTCTTTATTTAGCACAATTTCTAATTTTTGCAACAATTGAGAATTATACTAGCTGGAACTCTGGTTACTTTTTTCATATTATCAAAGAAAATAGAAAAATTGCAGATATTGTGATAGTTAAATACACACATATACATAGACAATCTCTACTATGATTTCGTATGAATTCAAAAAATAAACGGTGGTGGTAAGTATTCCGCAACTGATAAGCTTTCATTTTCAACGCTCACTCTAGCACTAAGCAAAGAAGACGATGTGGTTAAGACTTGCAAGATCTTTCCACGTCAGCACCCGATTGAGGTCAGACTTTTCTCATGTGGTTATAGGTGGTGGAATTGTAGGAACTGCCATTGCATCTGAAATCCAGAAAGATAACCATAATGTGTTGCTTCTTGAGAAGCATTCACATCTCGGAACCGAAACCACGTCTCGAAACTCAGAAGTGATTCATGGGGGAATCTATTATCCAAAAGATAGTTTGAAGTCCAAACTTTGCATAGAGGGAAAGCATATGATATATGATGCTTTGGAAAAAGGCATGTTCAATTCCGTACAAGTGCCAATGAGAAAGTGTGGTAAGTTAATAGTGGCACAAGATGAAACTGAGATGGAATATCTTACCAAGATCCATGATTTTACCAATAACGAGTTAGGGGTTGAAACAGAGTTCTACAGCGAATCTAGTCTTAAATCCAAGTATCCTCATATTAAAGGAACATTGGCCTTAAATAGTCCCACCACGGGGATTATTTCTGTTCATGATTATTTATTATACCATCAAACTCAATTTGAAAATAATGAAGGAACGCTATCAATCAATACAGAAGTCACCGATATCGAGTTCAATCAAGGGACTTCCAATTACAAAATATATTGTAAAGACATCGATGGAATGGAATTTGATATAACTGCTGATAGTGTCATAAACTCTGGGGGCCTCTTTGCCCCTTTGATCTCAAATTTCTTGCTACCACCTTCGAGACATTACACAAGTTATTTTGCAAAGGGAACTTATTTCAGTTATCAACCCGAGAAGTCATTAGGCAAATTTACCGATAAATTGATATACCCATGTCCCAACCCCAATGCTGCATCTTTGGGTACTCATTTGACGTTTGATCTTGGAGGTCAAATTAAATTCGGCCCTGACCTTGAATGGCTCGAGACGAATGATCCTAATTTGATTGATTATTCGCCCAGTGCTAACAATCTAGACCTTGCATACCAAGCAGTTAAGCGATATCTACCAGCTATACAAAAACAAGAATTGACTCCTTCTTATACGGGAGTTCGACCCAAAATCTTGTCAAAAGAGGAAAGTAAAAAACAATTTGCTGATTTTGTTATCAAACCTGAGAAGGATTATCCTGGATTTATAAATCTATTAGGTATAGAAAGTCCAGGAGTTACAGCCTCTTGGGCAATAGCTAAATATGTTAAAAATTTATTATAGTCTATAGTACATTACATAACTGTCTTTCATGATTAGTTAAAATTTTCTTCTTTTATTTGATTCCTCTTCTTCAGCTTCATCACCACCTCTTTTGGGTAAATCTTCAGGCTTTGTGGCTTTTGGAAGTTCAATGAAAAAGTCATGCAATAATGCTTTGGTCAGATCACATCTCTTGCTAGGATCTAATTGAGTCATTTCGATTAATAAGCTTAAAGCCTTTTCACTGGCAGCACTAAACCGGGTTCTTAATTCTTGTCTAGAAGGTTCTGGGTACACTTTCAATGCATTATAAAGAGGTAAGGATGAAACATTTGGCCAATTATGTTCAGTGGGAGTACCCAAAGCTCTGAAAGTAACATCTAGTTGATCCAAGTCGTCTTTTCCAGGAATATAAGGAGTTCTCAACATCAATTCGGCAAATATTATACCCACAGACCAAATGTCCACAGCCGTAGTATAATGTTTAGCTCCAAATAATAATTCCGGAGCTCTATACCATCTTGTAACTACATTCGGAGATAAATCCTCATTAGGATTACCCAACGATCTGGCCAACCCAAAATCAGCAATTTTCAACTGCCCATCAGGCGCTATTAATAAATTATTGGGCTTCAAATCACGATGTAGTATGAAATTACGGTGGCAATGATGTATACCCCGTAAGGTCATTAGTAACCAGGACTTGATATCTGATGGCTTGAATGTAATGGATTGATCTTTAATTAACACTTCTAAATCCCAAGGTAAGAATTCCAATACCAAGTTCAAATTGTTGGCCGATGAAAATACGTCCACCAACTCAATGACATTGATATGTCTCAACTCTTGAAGATACTTGACCTCCCTAAGGGCGGACATATCCAATCCATCTTTGAACAAACCAGTCTTAATTTCCTTTATGGCGATATTTCTCTTTGAAGTGGTCTGTTTCCCCAAATATACCACGGCATAGGTCCCTTCCCCTACTTTTCTCTCCTTACTATACTGCAACTCTGTAACTTCACTCATTTACAGGAACAAAACGGTTTCTAAATCACAGTTGGGAGTATTAGTTTACGGTGAACTATCAAGTCAGTAAGTTATTTCTGAGTCTACGCTAGAGAACTTTTCAAATCGCGAATGCTGTGTATTAACTATTAGACAAAAACATCATGGATGCAAAAAATGATATAAAAGCAGACAAACGTATAAACAACAAAGGAAATACAAGCATGGAATGATAATTAATTAAAATTAAAATATAACAAGAATGGGAAAAAAATGAATGTAAAAAAAATGAATGTAAAAAAACGTATTTTTTATGTTAATGTGTATAATATGTGTGATGTTTTGTGATCATTTAATGAAAAGGCCAATCAAGTGACGGTACCAGGAGTACATTCCCATTGAGCAAACACATACCAGCTGTTACCACTATCGCCAATGACCAAACCTCTGTAAAGTCCGAGTTCTTGAACTTTAATGAGATTTTCATAGGATCCATAAGGTTTACCTGGTTCAGTTTTCTCTAATTTTAAGTACTTCCCACTAGGTGATTCAATTACAAGCTTGAAATCTTGGTTCAAATACTTGGAACTATTGTTAATTCCACAAGATGGGTATTGCAAGATGTTGAAGTTATAGGAATTCTTGATAATAATTTTGTTGGTTTGAGGTGCCTTAACATATAAGTCATTACTTTGACTTTGTACGGTTGGATACCTTGGAACGAATTTAATAGGTTTATTTTCACCTTCATGATAAAGTGGTATAACAACTGCCAATTCATGAATATTGTTGAAATGTTTTTGTAATCCTTTTTCCCCAGCAAAGATTTGTAAAACTCCAATATTTTCAGATTCTGGTAACACCGCCTTAATTTTAGCATATCTCTTATTGTTATTCCAATAGATTTGGCATAGACTATATTCGTTTGATGTAACTTTACCAGTTTTAATCAATGTGAACAATTCCGCATCAATTGGGACTTCTAAATCCATTTCAAAGAACTCTAAATCGTTCAACTTTGTCAAGGCATTATTGAAATTTCTGAACTGTAAACCATTTTTATGATATCCAGAATATAATCTTGGTAAATGGAATGAAATGTTTTGATCAAGAGGTGGAATAACATGCTGTAAATCAATAATCGAGGGAATATGAGTTGATACTAATGTCAATGGTTTAGACAAGAAATAGAACTCATTATAACGACTATCTCTAATGTTGCAAATACTGGCATCTTTGAAATTCAATAAATCTACTATGAAGAATTGATTTTCAGCCAATACAGATAACCAACAATGGTTGATAATATATTGATCATCATGATAAAATTCATTAGGTTTCTTCCAGAATCCTAATACAATTTCACTGGGAATTCTTAATGCATCAAGAACTTTCTTGAATAAATAATTCAATTGGAAAATGGATCCTTCACCACTTCTTAGTAAATCATTTAACTTAGGCTTAATTTGCTGAATTTTACCGGTTTCTTCAATAACAGTAAACTTTATAAAATGCATTAAAACTGCCCGAAGTTGATTAACTTTAGAAGAATTGAATTTGATACCAATATCACTAATTAAATCATTCAAGTCAGTATCGGTAGGGTACCTGGAAAGAAATGAGTCGACTTTTTCGAAACAACCTCTAGGGAAACTCAAAGGTTCGTAGTCATCATTGAGGGTTTCATTTGTATTAATTTCAGACAAATAATCGAATGGTTTAACAATGATGTTTTGGTCTTGTCTCACCACTCTTTTAGTTCTAGCTTGTTTATCCAGACTTGTCAAAGTATTGGCTCTATTTAATTCCAGCTTGAAGGTAGTCCAATCAATTTCTTTGGCACCTTCATCTTGTTGCATTCTCTGTTCTAAAGGATTAGTGACATCCTCTTTCTTTTTCAACAACTTTTTGAAAATATTAGGATGCTTAGACTTTTTATCTTGGAAAATAGAGTCCATCAAATGTTTACTGTCATTTTCTTGAGCTTGACCATTCAATGCGGTTGGTTTACTGGAGTTATCATCCAATGACAAGTTTTTCATTCTCATCTCTTGTTCGGCTTGATATTCTCTTTCATATCTATGTCTAAGGAAAGAACCAGCGCTTGTGGCACTTAATTCAGATAAGTTTAAAACATCACTTTGTAAGGATTTAATTGAATTCTTCAATTCTTCTTGTTGTACTTGTGATAACCTTAAGAATTCCTCTTCAGTCAATATAACCTTACTGTTGTTACCCGAAAACCTGAAGTCATCTGCATCGTAAGGGATCCTGTTTTGCAGTTGGTATTGTGGAGATTCATGGGCTGATCTCTGAAGATTTTGACGAGAGCCATATTGAGGCATTTCATCAATGACTTGAACGTCATCATCGTCATAATTTCCAGTGTCGTCAGCTTCAAGAGTCTCCAAATTTTGCATGGGACTACGATGTTTAGGAGGTGGAGGTGGAGGAGAATGTGAGTCTGAATGAGTGCCATAACCTTGATCATACTCATAAACGTTAATCTCGTCATCAGTTTGATAACGGGACAATTTCTTGCTCAAATCCTCTCTAGAATGATAATTTTTCTTTGAAGAAGCCAAATCTTCACTGATATAAGAATCATTGGAATGCTCCATCATTTTATTAGGAGAAGTAGGAACTTTATTATTCTGAACTCTCTTCATTTGCATAGTAGATTTTTGCAACTCTTCTAATTGTAAAAGTTCCATTTCCAACTGTTTCTTTTTGAGAGCAATTTCATCCAATTCATCATGATTGTCCATATTCAGGCCCCTATAAGGCAGTTTACTGGACATTTTCTTTTGTTTTGGAGAAGCTTCAGGAGAAAAACTTTCAATGGTATGATTGTTAAACATATTGGAACCGACCCCTTGAGGTGGACCATTAGAAGTATCAAACATTTGACCTTTAAAATTTGGCGTAGATGATTGCCTATTAAATTGATCAAAATGCATGGAGGCAGGTCTGAACTTAGCACCAGAATTATACAACTTTGACTTAGAGGTAGGAGATTCTGGCATGTTTCCAATGGAATTTCTACCGAAATCTTGTTGCAGGTACCTCTTTTGTCTATCTAATTCAGCAGCCTTTTTAATATGATAGTTATGTTGTTGTTGTAACATTTTAAATTTTTCAATTTCCATTTGTTTAGTCATGTAATCGTCATGACTTGGTTTGGAAGATTTCTTTCTATGAGATCTGTTCATTTTCTCCAAATTTTCATAACTGTTATCAAAGCTAAATTCATCATAACTATCCTGAGGGTAATGTTTTTTAGGCAGCAGTTTAGCACTATGAAAACCATTAGCTTTCACAGGAGTAGTGTTTTTACTATTTCTATAGTCATGATCTTTCACAGGAGTGTTCTGTTTAGTAGGAGTATTAGATAAGGAGTTCCCCTTGGAAGTCTGTTCAAGAACCTTGACATAATCCTTTGGGAATATCCCTTCTGCCTTATTTCTTCGAAGCTTTCCACTCCACCAGCTTTCATCTACTATCGAATAGACTTCAATGATTTCATTTTCAATGAATCCCAAGTCACCTTCTTCTTCACCAGCCCATGACACAGTGGTTTTCACTTTGAATGGCAAAGCAGGAATCGACATCAAAACAATATACTAACAAGAATTCAAATCAAACAAGGTCAAAAAATGTAGCAATTGATGATGTTCTATACTTCTATCAGGAACGGAAGAATGCAAAAAAAATGACAGGAAAACAAAAGGAATGAACGGAGAAGTACAAATGCAAGAAACTAACGATACAGATATATACACCCAGAAGATTCTGTCTATATATATCTATACTGCTTTTTTAAAAAGAAGCACCAGGGTTGGATGAAAAAAGATTATAGAACAGGATCAGGATTTTTTTTGCTATGTTTTCTACAAACCGAAAATCTCCACTGTTAAGGAACAAAAATCTCACTCCCCAATTGGGTATTATAGGAGTGAAGAAGCCTATCTACCTACGATATTGTCAACAAAAGGGCTAATAACTGAGAATTTCATCACTATAATAGTGAAAGGTAATTACTATGTTTGTGCGAAATATAAATAGTGATTTTTGATCAGGACGCGAAAGTTGCAACCATTATTTGGTAGCCGCACCAAAGAGAATAGTAGTTTCATAATACGATAGGCAGCTGCAATAAGACAATAGGCAGATGAAACGACAAAGCCGTAATACTTAGGGTGGTAAGGTATAATATATTACTCTTATATACAAAAGAACTCGATTATTGTTGTTGACGGACCCCACTAACAATATCATCAACTCTCAATAAAAGACAGGCACTTTCAATTCCGGTCTTAATGGATTGTTGTTTGATAACTTCAGGTTCCCAAATTCCATAGGAATTCATATCAACCACTTTACCGTTTTCACCATCAATACCATAGGTGTATTCACCATTGGCATGTTTGGCTCTTAATTGTGACAAAATCCTTATAGGATGTCCCCCGCAATTTTGAATTAAAGTTCTAGGGATTACTTCAAAAGCATCAGCCACGGCTTGGTAAGGCCATTGAGCAACTCCTTCAATAGATTTAGCCTTTTCTGCTAATTTAACTGATACAGCCATTTCGGTGGCACCACCACCAGGTGATAATGAAGGTTCAAACATGACATTTCTAGTGACGGCCATAGCATCATGCAAATTTCTTTCAATTTCATTCAAAATATCTTTAGAAGCTCCTCTTAAAACTACTGTACAAGCTTGAGGTTTATCACATTTAGTCAAATAAGTGAAATATTCATCACCAATTAATTCAACCTTAAATTCCCCACATTTGGTACCAATATCTGATTCTTTTAAATCTTCTATTCTATTAACAATAGTAGCTCCAGTGGCTCTAGCAATACGATTATTGTCTGATTTTTTAACTCTTCTTAAAGCACTAATACCTCCTTTCAAAAGATAATGTTGAGCTAAATCACTAACTCCCTTTTCAGTTATAACCAAATCTGGTTTAAGGTCCAATAATTGGTCACATAAGATTTTGATTTGTTCTTCTTCAATTTGTAAGATTCTATTCCAATCTTCTTCTTTGGTTATTTCAATATTGGTTTGTGATTCACCCTTTTTATATTCCAAAGGACAATCTAATAAGATAATTCTTGGGTTTTCAATATGTCTTTTCATTTTAGGATGGGTGACATCTTTATTTAATAAAATCCCATCCAAGACTTCAGAATCTTCCACTTCTCCACCAGGAATTTTTTCAATTCTAACGTATCTTTTGGTATCAATTTCCACATAATCTCCATTTTTGATATAAACAGATCTGACTGCTTTCAATGACAACTCACACATCTTTTGGGACCATTTGTTGATATATTTAGTACCAATGGAAGCTTTAATTAATTTGAGCATGGCTTCTTCATTTTCAATTTCAACTGGTACAGAAACCTCATGAATGATCTCTAAAGCATCAGTTAATGCTTGTTTTAAAGCTTGAATAATCACCACCGGGTGGATATTCTTTTCAATATATGGGAAAGTTTGAGCCAAAATCTCTCCTGCAAGTATAATCACGGTAGTGGTTCCATCACCTACTTCCTCATCTTGGGTTCTACTTAATTCAATCATAGATTTGGCAGCAGGGTGTGAAACATCAATCTCTCTTAAAATGGCGTGTCCATCATTGGTCAACACAATACCTCCAACTGGATCAAGCAACATCTTTAACATGGCTTTAGGTCCTAAACAAGTCCTAATGATATCCGCCACTGCTTTGGCAGCAGTGATGTTGGAGATCTGGGCTTGACGTCCGGTTTGTCTTTCAGTCGACGTGTTCATATAAACTACTGGAGCCTGCATCACGAAGTATTGTTACTCTTGAAGATTCTGGTAGTTTTCAGGGTCTTTGGCCGTTCTTACTATGGCTTTACTGCTTAATCACCAAACCTTTAATAATCTTCACTTCAACATTTTCTCACTATTTTCTCCCAATTTTTCACGTCGCGCGTCGCACAATTTTCACCTTTACACACTATCAAAAGTCACTAGACACCATCTAAACTGTAACCCTAGACGATTCAATGGACCCAATCGAGTATATAAACCACCGTACCATCACAACAAACGATCTAGATGTCCTTGACGATCAAATCAATGGCGTGCAACTGCTACTAGAGAAGCGCCAGGAAGCAGTGCAATGGAAACTAGATAAATCCAATACTTTTGAAGACAGTCAAACAACTGCCATTGTGGGTGAAATTATCCTGGAAGTTAGTAAAGTATCTTCTGCTGGTGTAGAAGAGGCATTGGATATACTTGCACGATTACGTCAGAAATATGGAGACTTGCAAGTGATCAAAGACTTAACACGTCTATATGATTTAAAGCAGCAAGCTACCAATGATGACAGGTATCTTGGGGCTTGTAATAGTGTTGAAGAGGAAGTAAACGATTTAGATGTTAATGCTGGTAACACAGACAAATTTATCGACGTATATTACCAAATCCAACGGTTACAAGAGTCACCCCAGCCTCCTAATGGCGTATCAGAAGAATTGATCCAGGATGCCACTCTGGTTTTAAACAAGACATTCAATGAAAAAGTGGAGCAGGTCAAGACTATATTGATTACCGAGTTGTCAAGCCTTCTTAAACAGTCTAATTGGTTGGGATACAAGTTTAAATTGGAGACTTTATCCCCTGAAACTGCCAGTGAAATCAACGTTAAAGTATCCTCACTTATATCCTTGCAAAATATCAGTAATAAACCTCAATATCCCGACACTTGGTGGGCTCTAGATGTGTTGTTGGAGCCGTTTTACCAAAGGTTCGACTACCATTTCAACACCAACAAAGAGACCAACAAACTTTCGAAACCAGAATGGGCTTTTAATTATGTTGAAGAGTTTCTTACCAAGAATTTAAAGCTGTTTCAAGTAGTTATCAATCAGAGTTTCAAGCCTTTGAAAAAAATCATGATCTATGAAGTTATTACCTCATTATTAGTGCCTACCAGAAAGAAGATATTGGATATGGTGAACATTTTAAATGAAAGGATTGAAAGCTACAAGACTGAAAATGATACTGTGAATTATGACAAGAGTGGAAGGTTACTTTCTCATTTAATTTTTGAGTTAACATCATTTGACCAAAGACTTCGGAATAATTATAAATATAATCCCCATTTGAAATCAATTGATGAATTGCCAACTAAAAGGTGGTTAGGATTGACTGCTGATGTATTATTACAAGGCGATAAAGAGAGATTAGGGACTTCAAACTGGCTCAATTTCGAAAGTATTTTGGCCAACAAAAGGTTCACTTCAGAAATTATCCAAGATCAAGATGCTTTAAAAATTGATATTGATTATCGAGCATCTGATAAATCTCAAGTAGTTAATGGGATTTCAAAGCCTTCATATTCTTCATTAAACTTGATCAAACTTTTTAATAATTTGACCTCTCATTACAAAACTATGAGGATGGTTAAATTCCAGTTGAAGTATGTTTCTACCATTCAGTTGAAGCTCATTGAATCTTACCACGATTATTTAAGACAAAATTTAAAGAAATTCGATGACAAGAACAGCCTGGTTAAAGTGTTGAACTTAATTCCAGGAGGTTTGGATACAAAGACAAAGGCTAATCAAGACCAAAAGGCAACTGATACTATCAAGGACTTGGAGATGTTAACAGGAATATTTTGTCTGGCTCAATTTATATTACAAAATTTGGAGCAATGGTCAGAAGAATTGGTATTTATTCAACTATGGAATGCATACAAAGCGGTAGCAAATAAACAATATGAGCCAGAGGCCACTATATTCACCGGTGTGATTGAACAATATTCCCAACTCATAGTGGATATTAGATCTAGATATGAAAGTTTCTTCAAAAAGGGTATAAGGAATTATCTTAAAGAGTATATTAATTCCAGTCAATGGGATATCCAAGAAATTAGAGATAGTTCCTCCCAATTTGCATCTTTGGTTACCAATTTACCCACATATCTAGATTATATCAATCGATGCATTTTACCTACTGATTACTATATTATTGCCAACAATATAGTTTCAGCCTTGTGTTCCCTTTGGTATGAATATATTATTACCAACAACACCTTTACCAAGACTGGAGCTCAACAATTGGACAATGATTTCAGTTTTATCATAACTCAGTTGAAACAGGAACTATTAATAGAGGGAATTGAAGAAGATGAGGTTTCCATTAACACGGCCAGTAACTTTGAATACTTAAAAGTGATTCAGTCAATTGAGCTTTTCAAGCAATACAGTTCTGTCTTAGCCAAAACCCATTTAAAGAGCTTCAAGCCTGAACGGATCAGAAGCGACTTTCCCCATAAATTATCTAACTTACGTCCTGAAGAGATTCGGGAGGTGTTATATAGAGTTTTGTAGCATTTAATTTCATACTCAATTTTTCACTATCGCTACTCCGATCGCATAATAAAGTAGATGCGAACAAACACTTGATCTTCAGCCATGTCTTTAATACGGAAACGAGTATGTATAGCACCACCTAGACATTCACGTGTCATACTAACAGGATAGAATTTTGGTGATGATATCACTGAAGATGACCGACTGTCGCTTAAAAAACAGGAGGTGAAATATGACATCATTGCCAATATGTTTAATACCGATACCGAACAACAACATCTTTCATTATCGAAAAAACCCAGTGGATTGTTGATTGGTCGAAGCAGTGGGTGTGAAATCCGGATCCTGGGGGTTGACGTTTCTTCAAAACACGCTAAATTGTCATTGGCTAATAACGAATCACGGGACTATTTCTTCATCACTGATTTGAGTTCTAACGGCACCTATATCAATCAAGAAAAACTAGGCCGTGGTTCTAGTGTGTTATTGAAAAGTGGGGATCATGTGGCATTTGGCAAAACTGGTGGGTCGTATATCTTTCGTTATTGTTTGGATGAGCCTAATGATGCAGCCAATAATGGATCTAAGAGATCTTTATTTGATGATTACATAATTGGCAAACAATTAGGGTCAGGTCATTATGCCGTGGTTAAAGAGGCTAGAAATAGAATGTCAGGTGATATAGTGGCGGTGAAAATATTCCATCCTAATAAAACATCACTGAATTCAAAAGAAGATGAAGCCAAATTGCAACAAGAAATTGATTTATTATTATCAATTAATCATCCAAATATTGTGAAATTTATATCTCGGTACGTGGAACCAGTAAGCCAGCACACATTTTCAACTTTTTTAGTATTAGAGAAAGTCAATAGCGGAGAATTGTTTCAAAGAATTGTAAATAAGCAAAAATTAAGAGAAGATGAAACCAAGGCCATTTTCAAGCAAATTCTTTCGGGATTATTCTACTTACATGAGAATAATATTATCCATAGAGATATTAAACCCGAGAACATTTTATTGGATATAACACCCAAGGCAGCCCCAGATCAGGTTTCTACGGGTCCTTGGGATGACGGAGAATATGATATAAAAGTGAAAATCGCTGATTTTGGGTTGGCAAAATTCATTGGTGAATTGAAATTCACTAATACTTTATGTGGGACTCCAGCATATGTTGCACCAGAGATTTTGAGTGATCAAAGAAACTATTCTACAAAAGCTGATTTATGGCTGAGTGGAGTTCTTTTATATGTGTGCTTATGTGGATTCCCTCCATTTAGTGATGAATTAGCTCCTCCCGATATGAGAGAACAGATTTTAACGGCTCGATTTGCATTTTATTCTCCTTATTGGGACTCAATTGGTGATTTGGCATTGGATTTAATTAGTAACTTGCTAGTGATAGACCCCAATGAAAGATTCGATGTGGCCCAAACCGGGAACCATGAATGGTTTTCAGATCACGATACTCTTGAAGATGACAAACTCCTGGAAATAGAGGACGTTAACATGGCAAGTTCCAGATCCTATAAAAGCTCATTTAGAAGCAGTTCAGTGATTGGATCTTCAAATGATAAATTCACCAGAGAACCTGTTAGAGCAAACAGTCAACCCATTAGTCTTCGAGACCGATTTGCGTCTGAATTAAATTCATTTGAATTCAATTAGATAGAAACCAAATGACTATTAACGAACTATGTACATTATAATTGAAATAGAAACACTATGGACAAGAGCTTAAAACGCTTTATTAACTGCCAATTGAATCTGTTCCGGACGAGTTCCGAAAAACATATCAAGCAATAAACTATTGGAGTTTATGGTAGTTTGGATATTATCAGGAAGCTTAGAAGACTTACCCTTGGTCTTGTCAATCTTTTCTTGAATAGACTTTATATTATGTAAAATTTTATTGGCATTTTTGTAATCTTTCAATAAGATATACACATCAAACTGACCAATTAAACAAGATAAATCCCCGTCAGCCTCAACTCCTAATTTAAACCATTCAAGACTTTTGGCTTGATTATTAAAAATATTCATTTCCATGAATCCCAAAGATGCAAAACTTTCCTTTAAACCTTTGGAAGCACATAATTCCAAATGATATCTGGCCACTTTAGGATTAACCATAGTAAATAATTGACTATAATAATAATGAGACTTCAACACAATAGAATCAAGCTGACCAAAAGCGATGCTCTTCTCTAGATAGAACCGAGCCTTATATAAATCTGGTTTGGGCCATAGGGTGTAATAGTAGATTCCCAAGTTACCATACACATGACTAGCCTCTATAGTATCAGGTTCCAATTCAATAAACTCCAACCAATAATCTCTGGCTTGTTCCAACGCCCCTTTACTATAGGCCAAATCTCCTGCCAATTTAAATGTCAAGGGATGTTTTGCATTCGAAAGGTCTTGTATCAACTTATTAGCATATTGGTAATCTTCTTTGGCAGTATTTTTATCCTGAATAGTCTTAAACGCCAAAAGAGAAATAGCATCATTATTTCCCAATTCTCCCGCTTGTTCGACCAATTCATTCTCTAGGGCCACCAAATTACTGTTGATAGTGTTTGTGGATTTCCGAAGAACACCCAACACGTCTTTCAAGACCATCAAGTCTTGGGGTTTGGTATACTTCGGGAGTCTGATGTTCTGAGGCTGGTCGATATCTCGATATATCGATTCATAAATCAGCATTACTTTCTTATACGAAAGCCTACTATCTTGGTCGAATAAAATCCGATTCAAGATCTTTTTTCGAGGTATGATGTCTAGTAACGGAGGCCGGGTTCGACTGGCGGTGGAAACATGTCGTATCCCGTATCTGAACATGGTTTGGTATGGTTCAATCAGTAGGTCTTCGCACTCATCGAGAATCTGAGACTGAGATTGTATGAGATTTAAGTATGAGAACTTTTGAGAGAGAATCTGAGATAGGATTATTATGACATTAATATAAAAGAAACTATACAATCTCTCGTAAGATACTATGGATAATCATCGTTGTAGTCTATAAACCGATCCATGTGGTTGCCGCTTGGCGAATGAATATTTGAATGATCCAGTCCCGAATATTCGCTAACCACTGGGAAATCAAATGGCTGTTCATTTGGTCCTCCCTCATAAATTTCTTGAGTTTGTAAACTAGGAAATGGAGAATTATTTATAGGATTTGATGGATGTCCCACATGATTTGGGTCTTGACTGGGATCATTCTTAGGAGTATTGTTAGACATCGATTGGACCAAATTGGGAGTATGAGATGAATTAAAAAAATCAGGAGTATCAGCAGAGAAAACCTCATTATAATGTAAATGGGATTGGATTTCATTTACTTTCTTTTGTTGGTTTGGTTTATCGCTGTTCAATGACGTAGGAGATGTATTAGATGTGAATTGACCCAATGGTGATAACCCATTGGCTCTTATTTCTTCATTTTCATTCCATGCTAAAGGTTCAGGAGGATCCTGAGTATTGTATTGGTAATGATGACTGTCGATGGTTCCCTCAGGATCCTCATTTGGGTCAGTAGCCATAATAACATGAGGGGTAGAACCAGGATCATCTATATCTTGGTCTTCTTCCATATTACTATCAGGATGATTGATCCTATTATAACTTGGCTGTTGTAAATCAGGAAGCATATAATCGGCTTGATGTTGTTGGTTTTTCTCAAGAATAAAATCATTTAAAAAGCATATAGAACTCTTGGATCCAACCAACACATGAGGGATGGTGGTACCACTTTCATCTTGGGCCATACTGACTTGTTGACTTTCACTAAAATCATCACAAATCGACCATTGATTAGCACTTGAATTGACTCCATTAAAGAAATTAATTGAAAATTTAGGTCGATGCGATAGACTCACCCGTAATTCATTACTTTCTTTATCAATATTATTATCTAGTAAAGAACAAGTGACGATATTTGTTAAGGGATAAAAGATCCGGAAAAGAATCTTTGAATCATCTTGCATGGCAATAAAGAAATAATTGATTTCCAAATCTTTCTTAGAAACTATCACCAATAAATCCACATTTTGCATGACATTCACCAATGTAAATGGTGATAAATTCACCAACCCTTCTCTTAATAAAGTTTCTTCATGATAACCAGATTTAACCCGTTGCCAGGACCCTACTGAAAGGGATGAGCAATCAATGAAACAATACTTATCATTTATGTTAAAAACCTTAGAATTATAATAATGGGTTCGATCATTCATATGTAAACTGTTCGATCGGCTTGAATTCATACTTCCTATGGCAGTAGACCTCCCCATTCGTTCTGATTTCCTCATCTTGGCTCTTCTATTCTGAAACCAAATTCTTACTGCCTTTTCGGTCATATTGGTTCGATCACTGATTTCCTTTCTTTGTTCAGGAGTGGGGTTTTGATTGGTTTCAAACTCTTGAAGCAAATACTCAAGAACCTCCCCAGAGGCTCGGGTCCGCTTTCCAGGACCATAGTTCTCGTCCGACATGGCTGGTACGAGGTATCGGGGAACTCCAGTGGTTTGTCTTAAAACACCTCACTAAGTAAAACACGCACGAGCACAAACACACGAGCACAAACACAGCACAGCACGAGCACAGCACGAGCACAAGCACACAAACTATGGATAAATCCAGCTCTGGTACGATCTAAGTCGACTGGTCTAAGATGGTTCTAGTCCACGGGTAAAGGGTCTGTCAATGGTTCTGAGTCGATGGTCCTTGAGTTAGGATTGAGAATTCGCGGTTTGAGGTTTTCACGTGGTTAGCCTAATAGGGAGAACTAGAGCTGGCTGTAGAGAGAGCTGGGCTGGAGATGGTACTAGAGTAGACAGAGCCGGTACTAGAGTGGACAGATCTAGCGGTGCTATACATGAAATCTATTTACAGTCATACTATAAGGTCATCAAGATCGATATCAGAAAGAGCATCAAGACTATACTTCAACTCTTTCCAAGGTCTCAATATAGGCTCCCAGCCATTATAGGTTTTCACTAAATCATGAACCAATTGGTGGCTGGGAATGTGTTTTGTTTGGAGAATATCTTCCATCAACTCTCGGACCGACCACGGGATCGTATATAACGACATTCTCTCTTCATTTGTAAAGTTAACAAGTAAAGGACGACTTTGAGTTAAACTGGTAGATTCTAAACTGAATTTAATGGAGGTAGAATAAATATCAGAATCTTCAAAGATTTTGCCATGGCCTCCATCTGTTAAGGTCCCTACACACCTCCCACTGAACTCTTTAATCAATCCATGTTCTACATGGCCCACATTCCGAGATACTAAGATCAATTTCCATAAGGTGACGATAAATGGAGGCAATTGGCAATCTTTATCCACATGAATACACCTATAGATATTGGGATGGTAATAGGCATTTGCTAATGACGATTCCAATGGAATGATTTGATCATTAATTGACCCCGATAAGGTGATTTTGACGTTTTTATTGGCCAAAGTATCAAAGTTTTGTTGTAACAATTGACTGGGGTCAGAGTTAGGGTTCAGTAATTGAAGAAACTCACTAAGAACTTCATTTTCAGGGATGGAATATGCTCTGGTGACGATTTTCGTATCTAAATTCTTAATAGGACCATGGATGGGTCCAGCCATACTTAATAGTCCTATTTTCTTTTTGTTTAATTTGAATAAAGATGATTCAGTTAACATCTTGGCTAATAGATTAATTGCAATGATAGCTCCTTGAGAATGTCCCATGACATATATAAAGTCACTATCATTTATTAAATCAGTCCAATTTTCCAATAATCTCATCGATTTCTCTACCCGTTCAGTGACAGTCCCTTGGCCTTCCAATGCAATAGTTTCAATGTTATACATGTTTTCAAACCCTGGTTCTTGAACATCGTCCAACCATTGTTCCAATGCTTTTGTAGCTTCTTCTATCAATTTAATTGAATTCCCAGTGGGCAGACCTATCATAGATTTGACGAATTTAGTAGGTAGAAACCCATGAACTCCAATCACCACTACTTTTTTAATCTTTTTAATCTTTCTATTGTTAATAGCATTGAAAGAATCTTTATACAAATGATTTTCGGAGGTTTTATGTTGGAATAATAACTTCTCTCCTAACAACCGAAGTTTCGTGATAAGAGTTATGGTTCTGAAATTCTCTTCCACTTGTGGAGTTATCTTATCAGCTTTGACTCTAGGAAGATTAATCTCATTATTCTCATGAACAGAGGAATTAGATGATGTCACCACGGGTGGGGTTCTAGCAGGACTAGGATTCACACTGGATACCACCACTTGTAATGTATTTTCTTGAACCTCCGCCGGGATTATGGGCGTCTTTTTAATATTATATTTGACAGGCTGGTCTTGGGTTGGGGTGTTGAAAACCGCCAATTCATGGTCATTAATTAAAAACTGGCTATTCTTGCTTCCCTTATAAGCATAGCTACAGAAATCCTTAGGGTTTTCTATGGCCAGCTTAGCAGATTTGTATAATTCAACATTATTGGTATATTCTGAATATGGTTCTTCATCAGGTATATTAGGAGACCCCCATATCCACAGAGTCCAAGAAGACTGAGGATCTGGCTTATTATTCTGACTAGGAAGTAAGGGAGTAGATTCATTAGCGCCATTGGTATTGGAGTCTGGGTAATAAAAATACCCCACGACATTATTCTTATACGACGTAAAGACATTATTCCAGGAATCAGTTTCAGGTCCACTAATAGAAGGATGAACGTCGGTAACTTGCACGGGTTTGGCTTCAGGGGTGGCCGAAGATTTCCAGAACCACCAGCCGGGGTCCTGGGTGTTAGTTTCTAGAATTGTTTGGCCGGGGGTTGGGGCAGGTTTGGAACTTTCAGAAGCTTCTGTGACAGGTTTGAGCAATCCATTTTCCCCAGACTCTTCTAATGATCTGGAAGTTGATCGTATGGACCCATTGCTCTTGATAGAGCCCACGGGAACACTAGTCGGCCGTTCTGACATTAACCTCTCGAATCAGTACAAAAAGGAGCTGGGTTAACTCTGAAGCAACAACTAGATCTAGGTTAAGTGACAGATGATAGTGCTAAATTCGCGCTTATCTTTATTTGAAACCTGTGAGAACTGATAAGTAAATGATATAAAAGAGATGGAGTGGCCGGAAGAAATACTTAAAGAACTCAAACTACGAGACGAGACAGAGAAGACAGACTCCGTGTACTATAAAGCGTTTCGACAGATTAGTCAGCTCATTGAGGATTCTAATATCGATGCCAATAGTGTAGATTTGACGGCAGTTCTGGCATCTCCACATCCTGCTAAAGATGATACCAAAACTTTGAATAAAGTGGAAAAGGAGAATCTTGTGAACCAGATAAACTCCTTGCAACTTCACGTGGAAACAGTAGAGGGCAAATTGAGCCAAAGTACCAAACTAAACAAGAGCCAGGAACGAGAAATCACTAGTCTTCGTAATAAGATCCAAAACCTCAGCTTAGAAATCACTGAAAAGAATAGAGCCATAGAAACCGTCAATGATGAGTTATTATCATGTAATATCCAAAACAATGTATTAAATGACCGAGTGCTGAACCTTACCCAAGAAAATGAGAACTTGGTGACTAGGTGGATGGACAGAGTCAGGAAAGATGCAGAGAAGATTAATGATGCTAATGAATTAATAGAAAGTTTACAGAAGAAATAATGTACATTAAGGTTTACAGTAGACCACCAAGTCGCCTCTTCTCCTATCATCCCAATGGAAATAACTATTGAATACTCTATGGCATTTAAAGTATCCTTTTTGCTGGAGAAGCTCTGCCATTTCGTGGAAATTATCATATATAATCAAATGAGTCGGCCAGGAGTATTTTGAGGTTGAAGAATCTAGGGTTGGGGGGAAATTATCTTGGATGAACAATTCAGGGTTATCAAAGAGCTGGTCAGACTCGTCTCTATAGCTTTTGATTACTTCAAAATTGGCTTTCTCCAAATGTAATGGAGGTTCACAAGTTATAAACCATGAGGTTTCGAATTTGGAATCATGTAAATGACTTTGCCATGGCGTAGAATGACAGGGCGTTAAGAATCCAAAATCAATTACCTCTGCATTGGTTCTCAAATAAGTAATGATATCGATTTCTCCTCTTTCATTAACGTTATTGAACAACACCGCCACCATGGAATTAATTACGGTGATGCAAATGACAACAAGGTTAAAATACTTGGACCGTAAGTAAATATCCTTAAAACTGAAAGCTGAAAATAATAGAAATATCGGCATCAAGGGATAAATAAATCTAAATTCTTTATGGTCAATGACTGAAAATAGTAGCAACGTAAACGCCACCACAACCCCTAGCACAGTTTTGTGAATTTTATACTTCACAATTGAAACCACAAACAACGGAAGGTATGTCATTAATAAAAGCGGCACCGATTGGAAAATATGGAAATGCCATGGAGACAGACCGTAGAAGATTGAAAGATTCTTGATGATGTTGAATTCAACAAAATTATACAACGGGAGAGTCCAATACCCATAGAACAAGCGGTCTAGAATGGAACTAATCCCCAAAACCACCCCAAGTTCAAGGGCTAGATATACGACCAATTTGACCGCTTGGGCCATAGATAAAATGCAAATAAAATACACCCCTAGCACCAACCATATGACGGAGTTTGTAGGACGAATAATACAAGAAATAAATGCAAAAAAACAGCTTGGTAACAACCGGGAAGACTCTTTAGATCTCCAGGGCCAATAAGCCAAAGCTATTGACGTAAGAACCATCTCCAAGCTATTGGAAAACGATCTGGTGATAACATACCAATTGAACGGGTTAAGGAGTGATAGGACCAAGGTGAATTTGGCCACAAGCGGATTATTGGAGTATTTTAATGCAAATATATAGATATGAGTTTCGCCTATGGCTGCTGCGAAAGCTCCTATGATCTTGGGAATCGCAAGGATAACAGCGTGGTTATCGGGGAGATATGAAGCCATTTTGTACCCCATAGCGTACAAAAGGGGATGTATAGATGATCGTAATCCATTTTGCCACTCCCATGTGATATACCCGTAACCAAACACGAGTTTATGGGCGGGTTCAAGCGATTGAAAGAATTCATCTGGTTGGAAGAAGGTTTGAATGGTGAATGAATTGATGAGTCTGATAGCTAGAACGCCCCACAAAATGGGTATAGTAGACCAATTAGCCGTGAAGAAACTAGTTTTGTCTTTATATCGGTCGGGCATCTTCTCTACTTCTAATTGTAGCTTGCAAACACGCTCTTTTATGACACTCAGTGAAAAACTATGAGACAACTTTGTGGAGAAGCTGCGAAATCTGAACCTAAATATTTATGGATAATGACAGTAGCAGAAGTTAACCGGTTGATAGAGACATGTCACTTTCAACAAGCATTAAGAAAAACCTCAGAAGCAAAGATAACATGTATGGAAGCTATAAAATTGTTGAATAAGTTGAGCAAACACACAACAACCCCCCAGGAAGCTTGGACTTTAGAGAAGCTCTCAGTATTTGCCATACAACATTATGATAGTTTGAAACAGAATACTACCCCGTGGGAACTAGAAAAAACCTTACTATGGCTCAATTCCAAAGCTCTCACCGGAGGGTTCTACCCTATAGTTCACTATGACAAGCTGCTCACGTCAGCTGATGAGGTGTTTCTCCAGGGCCTTGAGTATCAACAAGCTCAGTTAGAGATTCCTAACAATTTGAAGGCTACTTTTCAACCAATAGAAATTAAGGATTGGTCGAGAAAACAAGAAGAATTGATCAATCTCCACCAAGATTTGTTATCGAATTGTTCGTTTGTATCGTCATTTCTCTCCCTTGTTCATTCAGGATTTATAGATGAGCTTGTGAGTTTAATAACCCCCAGTGGACCCAAAAACCACTACAACGTGATATTCAATTTCAATGGATGTAAAAGGAAAGTGACGGTTGATAATAAACTTCCTATAATGGAAGACCCCACCCGGTTTTTAACCATCCGTTCCAATACCAATTTGGATTTATATTGGCCAGCATTAATAGAAAAAGCATACTTGGAGGTAATGGGCAAGGGATATAACATTGATGGGTCCAATATGGCGTTTGATACTTACATGTTAACAGGCTGGATTCCGGAAATCTTTAAAATCCAAGATGGAAGAATCCCCAAACTGTTGAAGAAGATTTATCGGGACCATGTTAAAGATAGTAACATAACACTTGGGATGGGAACGGGGAAAATCAGTAAAAAGTTAAGTGAACAAGTGGGGCTAATATCTCATCATGATTATGTGCTTTTGAGTGCTGAAGATGATCAGATGGTCTTGAAAAACCCCTGGTTGGAAACAGAAGATAAAAACCGGATCGTGAAAATACACCAAAATGAATTGTTTCAATTCAGATACGCTTATGTCAATTGGAATACTAGTAAATTGTTCCAGTTTAAAACCACTTCCAATTTCATTTACCATAATAAAAGTGATAACGAGATGTTCTTGGATAGTAAACCCCAGTTTGGGATGCAAAACCCTACTTCTGAATTTCAATTGGTATGGATATTTCTTGAAAGGTTTATAAAACAACCTGAACTCAATGCAGACGGGTCGTTGATATCAGTGGACATTTATAAAACTGTCAGTGGAGATAAAGTGCTATTGGCAAAAGAGTATAAGAATTTAATCCTTGGAGAGCCCACAAACGGGAGATGTAAACTAAGAAAGTTCACTATGGAACCGAATTGTTATTATACGTTGGTGGTCAATTGTTCCATCAACACTTCTATGTCATTAACAGTTTTCAATAATGTCAGTTCCGACTTTCAAATAATGAAATCTAAAGTCAAGTACCTGAAACGGTTGTGTCAAGAAGACGAATGGGATTTCACCAATAGTGGAGGCAATAGAACCCTATCCACGTACTTAAAGAACCCCCAATTCGATTTAGAAGTTAAAGCTTCTACTGATTTGTTGATTTTATTATTAGCCCCCCAACAAATCACATTTCAAATCTTCTATTGGAATCAGTATGAAAAGAATAAATCCATGAGAATCTTCAAGAGAGGAGATCTTTTGGTGGATGAACCGTATAATTTGGGGATTCAATCATACACCTTAACCAATGTCGAGCCAGGACATTATAGAATCATTTGCTCATGTAATAATGACAACATCAGAGATAATTTCAAGTTATACGTTTACCATGATTCAGCGGAATCTGAGATGATAAAATTGGATAAAGTAACCTCCTCGTTAGGATTATTCCTTAACACGGTTAGGTTTGATTGGAAGGGGCACAACCGGCACAAGATTCGATTCTCCACCAAGGAATATAACAATAAAGTCAGTTTCCATATTTCCTTCTCTTCTTCCAATTTTTTAAAGCCAGAGACGTCATCTAACTATAGACCTTCAATAAGAGGGTCGCTATTTCACGAGGCTAGCCAACGGCCAGTACATATCAATGAGGAATGGGATAATGGGTTGTATGGAGTGTTTTTTGATAGTACAATTGAAGCTCCTGGGAATTATATACTTCTTGTGGAGAGGTTTGAGCCGGGGTATGGGTATACAGAGGTAGAGTGTGGGAGTAATAAGCAGTTTACTATGGTGGACTAGGCCTGGACTGGCCCGTAGGGCCAGGGCTATGGACAGAATTAGCACCACTAGCACCGGTTCTAGGGCCAACTGACCCAGTATATAGTGTAATAAAGGCCGTAGGACAGTACTATCACCAGTGGGCAGTAGCAGCTCTGAAGTATAGTGTATGGCGATTTCGCACACGTATAAGAATCGAAATCGCGTCAAGTGTCGATATCTAATAACTATTGCCAAATGAAGGTATCGGTGGTTCAATTGATCACGTTTCTCATCAGTTTCATTGGAGTGGCCATGGCCGACTACTCCAACGACGAAATGCTCAAGTTGGTCCAAAAAGCCGGAAAGAATAAGGTGTTACCGTTGACGGAGAAGAACTATGAAAAATACTTGAATGGGCCTAGAGATTACCATGTGGTGATGTTATTATCATCTCAATCAGCCCAATTCCAATGTCCCTTGTGTAACGAGTTCAAGCCAGAATACGAGTTGGTGGCCAACAGTTGGTTCGAAGACCACCCCAACGGAATTGGGGAAAAGGAGGAAGGGAAAGACGTTTACTTCTTCTTTGCTGAATTCATGAAATGTAAAGAATTATTCTCCAAATTGAAATTGAATAACATCCCCAAGTTATTCTACGTGGCCCCATCGTCGGTATCTACCAAAGAAGCTTGGTTGGATGATGTGGAAGAATACCAATTTTTCCAAGGAAATCACGCCGAATTGGTTCAAACTTGGTTGGGTGATTTGACTCAACATAAATTCAGCTTACACGTTCCTGTCAACTACAATAGAATTATTTTGAATGCTGTGGTGATGTTTGTGGCATGTATTTTGATCAAGGTGTTCTTTGGGCAATTCAAAGCCTTGATAACATCCAAAGCGTTATGGACTTTATTATCTATTGTAGCCATTTTATTATTTACTACTGGGTACATGTTTAATCAAATTAGAGGAGTTCCATATGTAAGAGAACACCCTGACGGAAGAGTGGAATATTTCATGCCTGGACAACAAATCCAATTAGGAATTGAAACTCAAATCGTGTCATTTGCTTACGGAATCTTAAGTCTTCTATTCATTGTGTTGATCAAAAGAGTTCCAGAAATCTCCCATCCAAAAGTTAGATTGATTGCCAGTACTGCTGCTAGTCTTTTCATCTACGTGGGGTTCAGCTACTTACTTTCTATTTTTGGAATCAAGAGTCCTGGTTACCCATATAAGCTTCTTAAGTTTTAGATATCAATATACACTCTATACAGTTTTAGACTAGTGACTAGTGTTCTAGGCGGCACTAGTGACTAGTCCTCACCCATCTCTCTCTCCATGGAATCTAGTCGTTTTTCAATCTTTTTAGCCAAACTCGTTAGCGTATTTAATCGTTCTTGAACATTAGAGCAGTCATTGATCAATTTCCCCACAACCTTATCTCTTTGAGGAGGAGTATCGATTTCTCGGAGTCGAGTTTCTATGATCTTGAGTCTGGTTAGAAGGGCCGTTTGGGATTTGTAGAGCAGGCCAAAGTTATCATTGAGGTTTTCGAGGGAATTGTTGAGGACAGAATGGGCCACCAATTCAATGGGATGGAGGTCGTCACTCATGAATAATGGACTGGTGTGTAGTGTAGCAGTGTAATATGGCCTAGTGTTGTAGTATAGTGTGTAGTAAGGACTTTGTAGTAAATTGTGTGGAGCTAGAGACTATGGGAAATGCACGCGAACTGCCAGCTGCAATTGTGGAGTATAAAGGTTGATCATTTCCCAGATTTATTTGATTTTGACAGATCTGTTGTTTGTTAGTGTCGTTTGTTAGTGTACCCTAGTACATTGGTATTACAGTGCTATTGTGTGTTTGTGTTTGTGTTAGTGAAGTAAGTTAAGGTGTGTGTATGATCTTGTACCGTCAAGTAAGAACCGTGAAGAGCGGCCAGGTGGAAAGATTTGAAATCAATTACACCCCCGAAACCCAGGACGCCACGAAGGATGGAACCATCAAGGGACCCGGAGACGTCCAAGGTCCCGGGATCGTGCAGAGCCTTTGGGTCAAGGTCAAAAACGTTGAACCTCTTCCCATGAGAGCAGCCTTCATCGCAGGACCCTATTTATTGTATGTGGACTGTCGGTCAGATGACTATAATATGAAAGAAAAGTGTTTTATCACTGCCAACCAACCCAAGTTCGAATCCCAGTTGCAACCAGGCAAGTCTTTCTACTCAGAGTTATCGTGTCATACGTTCAAAGATACTTATAAATGGACGGTGGATGTAGTGTCTCAGATGATTTTTAATAGCAATATGGAAATAAATTTCGAGATTACTATTGGAACTTCGAAGGAAACGCTTCATGATGCCGCTTTTGCTGATAAAAAGGTTCCTAATAGCGATAGAATTGGTACGTTCACGGCGTTGAATGTCCTACGAGTGTGTGAACTAGATACTTATGATTTATGGAATTTGCCCGTACCGAATCCGCAGAAACCTATACACTTGGTGATCTTAACCCATGGGCTTCATTCCAATGTCAGTGCAGACATGTTGTATTTAAAAGAGCAGATAGATAGCACTAGTTCCGACTCTAAAGAAAATGTGATTGTCAAAGGTTACTTTGGGAACATTTGCAAGACAGAAAGAGGAATCAAATACTTGGGAAGTCGAGTGGCAGAGTTTGTCATAGATCTTGTGACCAATAACGAATTATTTAACGATAATAAGGTGAAGAAAATCTCATTTGTGGGCCACTCTTTGGGGGGTCTTGTCCAGACCTTTGCTATTGCTTATTTGCAAAATAACTTTCCGTGGTTTTTCCAGAAAATTAGACCCATAAACTTCATAACAATTGCATCGCCCATGTTGGGAGCTAGTAATGATAATCCCATCTATGTTAATTTGGCGTTGCTGGCGGGGATTGTGGGGAAAACAGGACAAGATTTAAGCTTACGGTTCACGGAAGATTCTGCTAAACCTTTGTTGTTATTATTACCTTCTGGACCTACACATCAGATTTTGAAACGGTTTCTAAGAAGAACCGTGTATGCCAATACGGCTAATGACGGAGTGGTGCCACTAAGAACTTCAGCCCTTTTATATTTGGATTATGATGGATTATCAAGTGTGTTAAGTGAGAAGGCTATCAATAGCCATCATATCAGTAAAGGACATCTAGATAAAATCCCTGATGACGAGTGTGCTGATAATTCCAATCTGTCTTTCCTTCCCCAGCCGGTGCAAATGTTTTTGGCCAAGTTTTTACCTCAAAAGCAAAAGGAACAAACAGAAGATACAAAGGAACAAGAAGACACCGGGGAAGTGGATGATGATCCTGCTACCAGCACCAAGAAATTGTTGAAGCGAATTGAAGGGTTGCCAAAGTCGTCGGTGTTTGAAACCGCTTCGTCTTTAATTCTACCACCTTTGCCTCAAATGAGTTATATTGTTAACCCTGAAGAGCGTGAAAATGCTATAATATATGATAAAGTATATACAGAAGAGGACTTACCTCCAAGGGATGAAGCAGACCTGGTTGATGATAAGGCAAGACATATTCCCCGGACCGAAGGAATCAATCCTGTGATCAATAACGAGGTTACAATTGACCCATCTGATACTACAGCCATGTCACAATCCGATTCTGTACTCAGCGAAACCGCCAAAGTGAGCGACTCCCAAGTAACGAAATTCAGAAAGAGATTGTTCAGTACCATTGACTTCCAGGACTTTGAAAAAATCGAGGAAGAAATCGCCAGAGAGTATCACAAAGCCATGAGCTGGAGAAAAGTGTTGGTAAGATTAAGACCTGATGCCCATAACAGTATCATTGTTCGAAGACGGTTTGCCAATGCCTATGGGTGGCCCGTGATCGAACATTTGGTGAACAATCATTTTGGAAAAGAAGAAGAAGAAGTAGCAAATGCTCGTTGGCGTTTGGATAGTATTGGATTATTAGACAACGATTCCTTAAGTGAAGATATTGGGTTGAACGGGATCTTGTCACGGGATCTTATTAGCAAAGAGAACAAGAACATTGAAATGATGAGTAAAAAGGAGGACACTCACCAGTGGATCAACACCAAAGATGAAGAATCCTTCTTTTCAGTAGGGCCTGCGGGAATGATTAGTGATGTGAGTGAAATGGTGGGGAATTTAAGAGACCAATGGTACAATACCCAAGCCAGCAGACTCCAGGATAAGGAGAGTGAGTCAAAGGAGTATGAGAGTGATTTGAAGGGAGGCCTGATGGGTGATTTTATATAGTTCTTATTTATTATACATATGGTACAGACTATGCTAGACTAGTGGCTAGGGAATGGCTAGTGACTGCTAAGCTTCTTCTTGCTCTTCTTGCTCTTCTTCTCCTTGTTCCTCGTCCCTCTTAGGAAATAGGTGCCCAATCTTCTCAAGAATCCCTATACAAATCGACTCCTCAAACCGTTGATCGCATTCGTCTATCAACGAGTACAAATGGACCATTGATCTGGGCAACGAGTTGACGATCTGAAGCTTCTCCACCTTAACCAAATCAAGCGTATTCAAAAACATCATCAACTGTCTAAACGAGTCGACGGTGATATCTCCACAGGCTCTTCTGTCAAGATAAGTGACGATATCTGAAGTGACGATTTCCAAGTCCAAGCCTCCATGGTTCTTCTTTTTAGCCGGTTTTTCAGGGAAGGCAGATGGTGCCACCTCCCACGACTTCCGTAACGTCTTGAGCCGGTCATACACCTCGAAGTCCGACAAGAACAGGTCCCTTTCGTTCAAGACTTTCATTGTGAAAAATAAAAGTTTCACCTCATCGGTATCGAGAAATCGCGCTTGATAAGTTCTAGAGCACTACTGAAACCAGGGAGAACAGTCTAGTATGACACACTTGGTGACACAATTGGGCGGTTTGGAGAGCCAATTCCCCCAAGCAACCAATGAGAACCCCGTCCGGGTCCGGCTCCTTGGCCAGACGTTGCTGTTCCACCAGGAAACCAACACTTTGACCCTCAAGTCTTTAACTGATAACAGCTTTGTGGATGTAGCCTTGAACGCTCAACAACAGTACCCAGCAGAGATAATGATCAAGGGAGCCATGGTGGACGTGTATGGGCTCTTCTCGGGCGAGCAAGTCCATGCTCTCGACGTAGACCTGCTCCGAGACATGGCCCTAGACCCTGATACTCTTGCGAGCTTGCAACAGTTTATGGACCATACAAAAAACTGATTACAACTAGAGAGGTGATCTATTAGAATCATATTGTCTATAATATAAATACATAAGGGGACTACTGGGACTACTGCTGGGCCGGGTCGAGGGAGAAGCCGGAGTAGACCGACGAGTTGTTGGTGAAGAATTGGTCCCAGATCGAGTCAATGGGCACTTGGTGGATCATTTCAAATACTCTCCGGCCATCTTTTGAAGGCATGGTGTCGGGGGGTACTGGCTCGTGGGAGGCCCGTCCCTCGTGGAGGGTCTCGGTCGACCCCGGGTCCATGGCGGAACCGAGTTCCAGGTCTCTGGTCAAATGGCCGTTGTGATTTAGTAAAAGGGGGGAAGAACTGCTGGAGTCGTTAGATTCATTGGAAAACGGCGTGGAATTGTATTGCAACGGTTTGAGTTGCATGTAGCGGGGTTCGCCTGCCGGTTGGACGGGTGCTGGCTGCTGTGACTGCTGCTGCTGGGGCTGCTGCTGCTGGGGCTGCTGTGATTTCTGGGGCGGGGTTTGGGGTTGAACGGTATGAACTTGTGGATTGTTGGAAAGCCCAAGCAAGTTCGACGCTATCAATTCGTTTTCACTGAAACTATCCCTTCTTGAATTGGTGGAGTTGGGCGAGTTTTCTAGCTCATTAAAGAAGTTATCCAATTCATTTTCATAGGGATCATTACTGTTACTCCACTCAAATGTCGAGGGGGATTGGTACCCCATGATTTCTCCCGTAGGCTGGTTATCAAGGAACTTTTGAATAATTGGCTTGTTGAGTTGGTCTTGGGCCGGGCCCTGGGCCTGGTAAGGGCCTGTTGTGACCTGGGGCATGGGCTGGGGCGTAGGTTCCATCAGAGTAAATTCATTCGGTAAGAAAGGATTCAATTCACTTTCTAGCTTGACAGAAAAGTTTTCGTACTCTGTGGTCCGGATGTTTTCCTCGGGAATAAACTCTTCAAGAGGTTGGGCAAGGGATTGGTCAAAGGACTGGGACTGGAATTGGTACTGTTCTTTCTGTTTCCGAGCCATATCTTCATGCTTTTGTCTTTCTTGTAACTCCTTCTCCTTTTTCTCTTGTTGTTCTTGTTCCGACTTCAAGTTATGAACCAAATTGTTGAGGTTATTATTGGAAAACGGTTTCAAAAACCCCATATTATCCGGGAATTTGATATGTCCATAGACCGTTTCATTATATTTCAATTTCACCACTGCTGCCGTCAACACTTCATAAGTATTCTTACAAGTAAGAGCAGCATCACACCTGTCGACCAAAGAATTCAATACCGTGATACAATCCTGGGTATACTTCTTAACCTCCGCCAAACTGTTTCGGCTTCGAATCAATTCAGAATTGTAAATGGAGTATAAGTAAGAAGTTCCGGCTGTAAATAAGTTCAAAATGGCGGCCCAAGTATAATTGATCGACTTACTGGCCAATAGATTCGAATATATACTAATCAAACCTTTGGAACTCTCATTAACTTTGGCGAAATCCTTATTACTTAGCTTGAAGTTCTTGGGAGACAACCCAAACAAAATCAACACGGTATGGTTGTAGTTCAAGTAGAAAAAATCAAGAATAAACCCACAGTTTAGCTTATGTTTGGTCTTAGGAAACGAATCTTTCCAGCTCTTAAGTCGATTGAAAATGTGTTGTTTCCATTCCACCAAAGTGTTGAACTTTCGAGGCAATTCACAGTTTTCAAATAAGATCTTTTGCACTTCACACTGGATTTTTCTGATTTCAAACATCGACACAGACACAAATTTGTAACTGGACTCGGGAGGTTGAAGAAGCTGAAGTTTCAGGTAATCACTGGTCCGAGGATCATGAGGAATAATCGACGCATCGTCTAGTTCTGTGGGAAATGGTGTGGTTATACACTCATCCGGGAACCCTACCGGCCTAGTCAAGTAGAAACAAATCTGTCTATCTAAGGAATAAGTACACCAGAACAACCGTCTTCTTTTGTCAAGCGTAAAAGCGTCGATTTTCAACTGCTGGTTTATGGCATCGTTGTGTAATCCCAAATCAATACAGAGTCTTAAGGCAGAGCCCACCACATACCAGCACCCAGGAACTGCTGGTCTCATAATGGAGTAAAGTGCTAGTAACAAAATGCCCTGCAAAGATTCCAATTGGTCGGTGGAGCTGTAAACTTGGTCGATATACTTAAGGGCCGTTAGTTTGAACGAATCAGAAATGGTTTTGGGGTATTGCAAAAGATGGACGGAGGAAGCGATTCCAAAGACAATGTTCAAGAAATACAAACACTTATGGAACTTAGCGGGAGGTTTGATGTTGCTGGACACTTTGATGGGGTCAAACTTCTCGTGGTTGGCTCTACATTGGTTTAATTTCTGGTTAAAGATTTGTTTGTACTGGTAAAACCACGTCAAGGTTTCGTCTTGGAGGTAGGGATTTTGATACTCCTGGCCGGTCCCGGTCAGGTCGACTTCTGACAAGCCTGGTTCTTCTTTGACAGATTGCCGTTCTCCATACACAAACAGTTTGTTAATATTTGAGTTGTCTGATGCCAAAGAAATATCTTCATCGTCGAGTTTCCCGTAAATCGGCACGAACCAGCACCGTAAAAACTCTTCCCGGTGTAGAATCGGCAACTGGGAGTTTGACTGAGCAAAGAAGATCTTTAAGAACTCCTGGGCTGTTCTTTTAGGGGGTAATAATGATAATTGGATCTCTTCTTTTGATACGGTGGTAGAAGGGTCTTCCACGTCGGGAGTGGTAGTGCTATTGGTGGTATTGGTGTTGGCCGTGTTAGAACGGTACCGCAGAAGAGCTGGGGTTCGCCTGGACCGGAATTTGACGGCAGTAGCCATTAATTTAGCAAATGAAATCGACTGATTGGACGAAATCGAACGAGTTTTCGATACCAATTGGGTGTTTGGGTTGATACTATTGAACCGGACCTCGTTCAAAAGCACGTGCTGTTGCCGTTGTTCATCAATATCATCATTTTTCACGCCTTCTGGGGTGTTGGTAGCACCTGAAGGGATTTCATCTCCCTCGTCCTCTGCAATTCCGTGCAGTTTCAACCGTAATTCCAAGGCGGCGATCCGGTCTTCGAGGTGGATCACGTACGATCTCGGCACTTCCCGGCCGGTGGCCGGGTCCATGCCTATACAATCAACTTTAGCCTTATCACATTTGGAACATTTGGGGAAGTTTTGGTCACATTTGATTTTTTTGACCCGGCACCGCTGGCAGGCGGAGATGGACCGGGTGATCCCGAGGATCTGGGACGACTTGGCTTTTTTGGTCGCTAGGTCCTCGTCATCGCTGGGTTCTTCATTACTTCGTTTCATGATCTGGGGTGAGAACTGGTGGTAGGACTGGTGGTAGGACTAGTGGGCTGGAGCTAGACGGACACGGCGTGGACTGGAGCTAGACAGGGCCGTGCTGGAGTTGTGCTGAGTTGTGCTGTGTGCTGACTCGTGCTAGGATAGGGCGGACCTGGAGTGGCCTGGGCTGATTGGTGTGGTTTGGAGGTTATCAGAGATTATATGAGCGAGCGCCGAGATGATAAGGAATGGACAGACACGACCCAGGGACCGTAGGGACCACTGGTGTTACTGCTAGTGCTAGTGCCAGGGCTAGTGCCAACGCAAGCTAATGGCTAATGGCTAGGGCCAGTCTCAGAGTAATGGAGCCAGAACTAGAGCTAGAGCTAGAGTTAGTACAAGTAGAACTAGAGCTAGTACCAGAGGAGCCAGAATTAGTACCAGAGCCGGAGCCAGAGCTAGTGCCAGCTGGTCCTAGCATGGGCCTAGTAATAATAAATATACATAAAAAATACAAAATACAAACTAACCAAGTGATTCAAGCGGGCCTAGCTGGGTCTAGCCGTGCTACAGCTAGTGCCAGTCTAGCCCCAGCAAGCTGGGCCTAGCTTGGCCTAGCTGGCCTAGGAGTCGTTAACATGCTTAATCACCACATCATTCAAATCATACTCCCCCCTCAATGGCGGAATCAACAACTCATAGTCCATAGTCTTACAATCAAAGTCACACGGATCATCCTCCACGTGAAGCGTAGTCACCAAAGAATCAGGTAACAACGGATACTTAATAAAGTGACCATCAGCCGGCTTTTTGAGTTCCTTTTTGGTGCTGCTAGGGAACATTTTGGTGATATCTCCTTCAGAAGCTGGCAACTTCTCCAGGTACTTTGAGTTAGGAGCATAAATCAAATCACACCAGTTCCGTTTATTTAAAAACTGGTAGTTTTCCCGAGGAGTCCCGTCCGTGTTAAGGTTGAAAAGTGGCACGATATCTTCATCACAGTACTTGTTAAAGTGGTGTCCCTTGGACCTTTTATCTAACAATTGAGCCATAGGATCTGGAGGTGGAGCATTGATAATGGCAGATGACGTCACATTAAAAATTAACCTGGGATCATACTCTGGAGACTCTAAAATATTAGCATTTTTCTTCTCTGTTTCTTTCCCATGGATGGGGTGGAAGCTAGGGTGCTTGTGGATCCGGGATTTCAATCTTCCAATACAACATAAATGAACATCACCACTTAAAATCGTAACTCTAACCCCATTTTTGGCTCCGAAATCAATCAAATCCTTACACAACTTGTTTCTTTCGGCCTTGTGGTGCTTGGAACACCAGTGGTCGTTCAAGTCGTCAAGAACTTCCACACTGCCGTCGAATTCATTGACAAGTCCTTTGTTAAAGACTCCCAATTCAGCTAACTTTTTAATGGGTTTCAAAAGCGGCGAGTTCAACACCATTTCTAACCACACCAACCGGGGGTACAAAATAGGCACTCCTAACATCACCAATAAGTGTTTGGTATCTTTGTTGTTAGCCACCTGCTTTTCAAGCGCTGAAAAAATCGTTTTATAGGTCTTGTCTGAGTTAATTCTTTCCAAACTTCTCTCAGTTCTACAGTCAATTCCCACCAACCCAATGTCAGCTCCGAGCTTACCCACCAATGAATGGTTAGGCTGCTCAATGAAGTTATTGGTCTTGGTTTTGACCCAAGCAGCCTCGAAATTGGCTGGCAAAGAATCCTCAGGCAACTGGTGGTGCTGGAAAATCATATAATACTTAAATGCCAGTTTCCCCAAACTTCTAAACACAGAAGACCCCATAGTGGACTCTGGGTAAGACCCAAACCCGTCAATGATATCGTGGTCGTCGAAAATGTTAACAGCTGGGATAGTACACATAGAAATCGGGAATAACGGGTCGATGTACCGAGAGATTTTCCCGGTCCAGAACCCTTTCCCGAACCAAGCAAAGTAATGGTTGAGGTAGTACTCACACAATTGCAGTACAAACTCATCGTCGACCTGGAACTTGAGTTTAGCGTCAGAATTCGGCATTTCCGTCCATTGTTGCAACTTTTTCGCCATAATCTTGACAGAATCACAGTAAATCTGGTCGCCTCCCCCCAACATCACGTGGTACGGTCTTTGTGACTCGTTAGCTCCATGTTTCTGTAACACGTCGTACCAAAGACTCGACTTATAATCGTCAGCATTAGCACCAAGCGAGAACCCATTACAACTGAACGAAATCACATTCATGGCCTGGGTCTTGGACGGCAAATAAAACTTCCACCAATCAAGGGTCTCGCTGTTGAGCGTATAGTGACAAACCTGTTCCTCGGCCGTAAGGTCCAATTCAATCAAATATCTAAAGAAATGGTACTGGCCTTCTTGGTAGAACAAAGTACCTTGGAACGAGCCTTTGGCGGAGTCGGTACCAGCTTTTGGGCCCACCTGGTACGAGAGGGTGGGGACGGTGGTCAGCTTATAGTCTTTTAATACCACCAACATCGACGCTAAGTACTTGCCGTCGCCGCCATCGTTACAATTAAATAACTTCAAAATCGGGCCACATTTGATGGTTAAGCTGGTGATGGGCGAGTCTTCGGGACACTCGTACGGGATGTCGTGGGACTTGGACTCGTTAAGGGCCCGGAATTGGGCCACGGGCAACGGACTGTTGAACGGAGGCATGTTGTTGATACTATTGAAAAACGAAAGAGATTGGATGTGGAATTAGAAACAGCAAGCTTGTAATTGGTGAAAGGTATGAAACACCAGCCGGCTTATGTAAGGAAATGACATATCCCGCGAAGCGGGCTCAAAATGGCTTGTGACTGTACCTGGCACGGGACGGCACTAACACTGGTACTAACACTGGCACTAGCACTGGCACTGGCACTAATGTCTCTATGTCCCAATGTCTATGTCTCTGGCTTATAGTGTCTGGGCTATGTCGCTATGTCGCTATGTCCATGTCTATGTCCATGTCTATCAAGCAGGGTCTCGTCTCTAGTCCTCGTCAACCATTCCCTATTAGGAAATGGGTTATCACGAGACAAAGCCGAGTCATTTCCAGACACACATACAGAATTGATATAGTGTCTGCAGGAGGGGAGCTGCCATGCAGGACGAGCATGATATCATGCACCAATTGTAACAGCCTTCCCTCACCAGGATGGGCCTCCCTCACCAGGATGGGCCTCCCCCTCTCACCAGGATCACCGGCCAAGACCCCTCTACTAACACGTTCACCTAACCCCAGTATCCCCACTACTACTATATACTACTACTACTGGCCATAACTTGGTGACCTACGACGATTTACGATCTAAGCCTTGGTGTAACTTCCTCGTGTTCTGGAACCTCTCATCTCTTGGCATCCCATTAATATATAAACCAGTGGCCATTGATCATCGGATCTTATCAAATCCTGATATCACAGGATTAATACGGTTATTACAGGTGTTAACAAACTCTACGACATCATTCCTTATAATAAAGACTTGTCCTGATATCCTGTCCTGATATCCTGATTGTTTGTCTTCGTCTGGTTGCGGATCCTTGCTCCTCAAAGCCCCACACTCAAATTTCCGGACCCTTATATATTGCGTTATCTCCGCTTTTTCAGGACCCATTTTACCATACTGCCAGTTAGTGCCAGTTAGTACCAGTTAGTACCACAGTACCACAGTCCCTCGTACCAGCTAGTACCACCCGTGCCACTGCTAGTACCAATTCCTGCCAGAGTTAGTACCAGCTAGTCCAACCCCAGGTCAGTTACCATCCAGCAGTCCTACGTTACTAGCACTATATTCCTGTCTTAGTACCGCTAGTGCCAGCCAGTGCCAATTCGTACCAGAGTTAGTACCAATTCGTACCAGAGTTAGTACCAATTCGTACCAGAGTTAGCACCAGAGCCAGACCAGTTAGTACCAAGTTAGTACCAGTTAGAAGTACACTCGTGCCAGTGCTAGTGCCGATGTACTCCCGCCGAGTCTCCTTCAACAATCTCGACCCCCAATACAACGATGTCGACTTCCACGGGGCCAATGGCCCTAGGGCCAATGGCCCTAGCGCCGGCCCCAGCGACCGGCCCCAGTTCAACGATATAAACTTTGGCTACGGCGCCTCTGTCATCAACGACCTCTCGTACTACGACCAGGCCCGGCCCCGCCCTAGCGCTAGGGCCAAGCGGAAGAAACTTAGCCCCGCAAAGCTGATACTTAAGAATAAATTGAGCCCGCAGCAGCTTCAGTATAATATCAGGAATTCCAAGACGTTGGGGATTAATTATCACGAGACGTTGGAGGAAATCGCTAGCAGTGGAGCCGGAGGCGACGGTGCTGGAGCCACCACCATTGGCCCTGGAGATGGTACTAGCTCTAGTGCCATTGGTGCCAGCGACAGCGACAGCGACGACGAAATGAATTATACTTATGGAAGGAAAATATCTGCTGCTGGGGCCAAGCGAGGGGCTAGCACGAAGGCTGGCCCGGGCCTGGCGGCCCTGACCAGCCGACGCAAGAGCTACTCCGACATGTCGCCCGAAGAACTCATGGCTCTCGACCCCCAATTCGCCAACACCGCCTCCAAAATCGACCAATTCAAATTCGATAACCACAAAACCTACTACCTCCCCGCCAAAAAGCAAGCCGTCCCGCCCAAGCTCGCCCTAAACAAAGTCGACACCGCCACCAACTACAGGTCCATCAACTTGACCTACAAGCACCACGAGTTTCGGTTGAACCGCACGGTGCTAACGCTAGTCTCGGGCCGGGCCCATACCTGGCACTCGTTGTACTGGCTCATCCACTCGGACTTTCTCCAGGACGGGGACTATGTGATTGTGAGTTCGTTGATTAGCCCGAGGGCCATGGCCCTGGCGAAGAACCCGTCCCAGGTTTTGTTAGAGAAGTGTACGAGGTTGATAAATTGGTTTTTGGAGGAGCTAGGCACCGCCACAGGCGGTGCCGGTGCTACTTCTAGTACCAATGGTGCTAGTGCCAGCACCGCTGGGGCAAGCCCCAGCCGTGCTGGGCTCCGTCTAAAACTCACCGTCGAGTTCATTATCGACGAATCCCTCTCCAACGAAAACGGAAACAAACCCTTCTTCTCCAACCTTTTCCACCAATACAACCCCAATCTCCTCGTGGTCAGTAATAAATCCACCAACCTCAACTTCAAGTATCCTATCAAACTTAAGGAAGCAAAGTGTAAGTTTTTGGTGAAATTTTCGAGTTTTTTGGTGAAATATAGCACGATTCCGGTGATAATTTTGAATAATGGAATTGTCTCGGGCCCAACGGGTCCGGGACAAGCAGAGCTAGGACGAGGGCTGGCCCCAGGGTCCTTGGACGGGACCTTGGCTCCAGGAGAACCAGGGTCCCAGGTTACCCATAAAGACAGTATAGTATCCATGCAAAGTTCTAATTCCTCCATCACCAGCGACAGAGACGATAACTCGTGCCACTCGTCCCAAGACTCGTCCCACTCGTCCCAGGACTCGGCCCAGGGCACCGAGCTTTATACCTCCTCCTTCGACCTAAACAATGCCTTTGGCGTATTTGAAACTATGCTCAAACGAGTCAGTGATAAGTCTCTTAAAGAGTCACGGGAGTATCTCCAACTGTTGGAGGAGGAACAAGACGGAGGGTCGCCCAAACCGTACCAGCCCCAAATGTCGAGGGAAGTGTCGCCAAAAACAGCGGACGAGACCCAATGGCTGGGCCCTGGCCCCAGCCCTGGCGAGCCAGAGCTGTCTAGCACCGGTCGGCCCTCGATCAAATTCGATCCCGCCGTAAACTTCAGTGCCGTGCCCAAAGGCCGCAAGTCCCTGGCCTCGTCCTCCTCGTCCCGCCGGGCTTCCCGGTCCAAGATCCATTCCATTTACACCTCCCAGCTCTCTCGCCAGAGCAGTCTGAACTCGGAAATGTATAAAGTCAAGTCGTTAATCGACTCCAATTCCACGGAAAATGTCAGTAGTAAGTCGCTAAAAAGCGTCAAGTCGAACGATTCTGGGCTTAGTGGGTCGACCCGGCACCCGTCTACCACGGGGAGTATCAACGGGGGGATGACTACTAAGATGATTAAATCAGGGTTGAAGAAAGAGGGGGAGAAGCCGAAGCCAAAGGTGAAAAAGAGCGTGTGGAAACGGATATTTAGTTAGCACCTGGCGCCATGGCGCCAGCCATGGTGCCAGCCATGGTGCCAGAGTCATGGCGCTGGCAGTAACTAGCACCAGGCCAGGCCAGTACTTAATTGTATAGAGAAATGAACATCATGAGAGTAGTGGCACCACTGACCTCTAGCCAGTGGTAGTACCAGAGCAGGCCAGGCAGTGTAATTTGGGCCATTGTAGTACCAGTGTAGTGGTGCCGAGTAGCTGCGGTAGCCTGGAGCCAGTGGTACTATTACTTTAGAAATAGTGCTAGAAGTGGTGCCACTGGTGCTAGAAAGTACCAGGTTAGGGCCATGCCAGGGCAGGCCATCCTGGGCCTAGCAGGGAGCGTAGCCGGAACGGTAAAACTAAGAACACACTGTACTGAACAGTAGTTGCCCTTATATTAGAGTTAGTCCTTGGTGAAGCTGCCGACTTTTTGCAGCCTAATCTCATCTGGTACGCACACGACCACAAAAACATATGGCTGCAAATTGTTTCACCCAAACCTATGGCTGCAAATGCTGGAAATGCTGCAAATTGCAAATGCTGGAAATGGCTGCAAATTTCAAATGGTGCAAATGGGACCAGACTCATTGAGTCGTGTTGAAAACTCCTATCCCTGGACGGAAGTATCTTCACACAGTCAAAATATTTGATATGAATACAATATCCTATTAAATATAAAGTACTAGTCAGAACATTCATATAGCAGAGTTGAAACTAATGAAGAAGCAAACAGAAGCCAACAGTATTGAAACACTTAAACCTTAGTTCATAGACCTGTATTACCGTCTCTTGATATGTCTTATACGCCTGGAAAGTAACTTATTTGAGTTATGGTTCTAGTAAGAATTCTTGACTAGCCAGCTGTGTTAGACCGAGCCATGGTGCTAGACCGAGACAGCTGGGGTTAGAATCAGGGTGCTAGAGAGAAAAAATCCTTACCCCCAGCTTAGAGAAAGCGTCTACCATACCAAAACTCACGTTTTTCTTAGGGCTAACGGTGAAGTTTTGGTACAAGAATAAGGAGAAGACCGTATCTCCAGATGGAGGTTGGAAGGTAGACAACAAGATGGTTGCCCCTTCGGTGATTAGCTGGGATTTGGATATTTCCAGGGAAGCGTTGAAGGATCCTGAGAATCCTAAGCGGGAAATCAAGAGGTTAGAACGTAGCTTCCGCCGGCTTCTTGGGTATATGGTCCTTGCTGGCTATTTGTATGGGGTTTTGTCAAATGGGAAAACCTTTTTCTTTGTAACCCTTAAATTGAAGGATATCCAGCAAATTATCAACAACCCCCAAAGAATGATCGAGTGCCAGATTTGCCTATTGAGATTGAAGTTGGGGATTTTCAAGATTTAAACCCTTCGCTCATACAAAAAATCTTGAGCTGGAACGATAAGATGGCTATGGGGATTTCTGATTTGCAAAAGAAGGAGTTGGAAAGGGCTCGGGAGATTTATAAATCCAATCAGGAGTTACGAATGGAAGGAGAGAGTAGACCGGGGAGTGCTTGTTCTGAAACTACTTTGACTTTAACTGCCAATTGAGCCGGTTCAAGTGTCTTAAGTGGCCGGTGCCCAAGTGGCCAGTACCAAGTAGACCCAATTGAAGAAGAAAAGCTACAACCCGTGAATACTTGATCTCAAGGTATTTCAAAGCCCAGGGCCACCCTGGCCCGATTTCATGCTACTTTGTACTGGCTAGTACAAAGAGTGCTCCTCGCTAGTGCTACCTTGTACCGCTCCACGCTAGCCCACCTTGTACTCTACCAATATGTTTCTTAAATATGGAGCCAGGGTTTATATAAGTTAGTTTGAAATAAATGGCTGCAAAATGTCGCAGCACCACACCGCGCCAGCGGTGCTGGGGCTGGCCCTAGACTTCTCAACACCGCGCCAGCGGTGCTGCGGCTGGGGCTGGCCCTAGACTTCTCAACTGGCTGTGGAGGGTAGTGCTCTGGAACTAGTGGTAGTAGTGGTAGTAGTGGTAGTAGTGGTAGTAGTGGTAGGTGTGGTAGGTGTACTAGGGTGTAACTCTGGGACCGCAGTACCAAAGTGCGTAATTCTGGTCCTGGGGTAAGGATGTTTCAAGCTGGGGTAAGGATGTTTGTGTATAAGTTTCTGGTGATGTGCGCGCGAACTACAACTCACAATGATAGATCAACCCCCACCAAACACAGGGCTAGAACAGCCAATAGAAGCCGGATTGACGCCGGAAAAAGACAGGGAGGGTTCTAGAGACCACGGGAATACCGTGGTGCCGCTTTTTTCCGGGTCCGAACGGCCTTTGGTGCTAGAACTGGAGGTGTTACTGGACGGACATGAGAGAGAAGATAAATCTCCTGGAGCTGCCACCGGTAGCGCCACAGGCGCTACCGGTGGTGGTAGTGGTAGCGGTGGTGGTAGTGGTGGTGGTACGGTACCACCGCCTGCGGCCGTGGCACCGGCCGTGGCACCGGCGGTAGCACCAGTGGTAGCCCCCCGGCTCAAACCAATCCCCTACAAACCCCACGACTTCCGCCGCCCCGCCGTGGCCAAACACTACGTCCACACCACCAAATCCCTCCGGTTCTACAACGACGACACCCCCCTTGACCGGAGAGGGTTCAAGTACAAGCCGTGCCGGCCCAACCCCAAGTTTAGGTCCAGCTTGTACTGTACCACGGACCTAGCGCCGTACCAGGTCCGCCCTAGCTATTTTGATAGGGCCAGCGGGATTTTGTTTGGGGATGATATGACGGTGGTAAGTAGCGGGGAGCAGGGGTGGAGGAGCGTGAGGAGTAACGTGGGGGTGAAGGAGGGGAGCTGGTATTTTGAGTACGACATTATAGCCGGGGCCACTGGCTCTGCCAGTGGTGCCGGAAACAGTACCACTGGGCCTAGCCCTGGACCTAGCACTGGGCCTAGCCCTGGACCTAGCCTGGCCAGCGCTGAGACCAGTGCCAATGGAAGTGAAGATGGACCTGGCGCTGGACCTAGCACTGGGCCCAGCGGTGCGAGCCCAGACGGGGATGGCCCTGGCGCGCGCGAAAATGGTGCGAGTGGACCTAGCGCTGGTGCGAGTGGACGTAGCGGCGCGGGAGATAGCGATGCCAGCACCACTGGCAGAGCCAGTGGCCCTGGCCACGCCCACGTCCGTGTGGGCATCGCCCGAAAAGAAGCCTCCCTCGAAGCCCCCGTCGGCTTCGACGCCTACGGCTACGGCCTCCGCGACATTTCCGGCCAAAAGCTCCACCTCTCCCGCCCCCAGCCCTTTCTAAACCAGGATTTCACCACCGGCGACACCATTGGCCTCCTTATCAAACTACCTCCCTTAGAAACCCACAGAAATCACTTTTCTGACCAATCAGAGGCCGTTCTGAACCGGTTCAACGCCTATAACAACCTCCATCGAGACCAAATCCCCATCAAGTACAAAAACTCGCTTTACTACGAACAATTTGAGTACACCGCCATAGAAAGCATGTCGAAATTGCTTAACCCGTTCAAACTTGTGGGGGAGAAGTTGCTCGATCCCAAGGAAACTGACCAATCAGTGGACATCCCTAAGATTCCTGATAGTGAAGTGGTATTATATAAGAATGGGAAGAGAATTGGCACCATGTTTCGGGATTTGTACTCGTTTTTACCCATAAATCAAAACCTCCAACAACAGGCGAACCTGAATTATCGGGATACGGATGATGGGAGTTTGGGATATTATCCTATGATTTCAATATTTGATAATGCCATAGTGCGGTTGAACCCGGGGCCCGAGTTTAGGGCGGAGGTGCCGGAGGCCAGGCCGTTGTGTGAGAGGTATGATGAGTGTGTGGTAGAGCAGTGGTGGTTTGATTTGGTGGATGAGGTGGAGGGGGAGTTTCTTGATGAATTGGAGACCGAAGCTGGTACCGCAGGTGCCAGCAGTTAAGAGAGGTGACACCTCTCTTAATGGACACTTGTTATATCGGGACACCTCTTTTAATGGACACCTTTTATATCGGGACACCTTTCAAACCAGGAGTTCCTGTAACAACAGAGAAGTGTGTCAGGTGCCAGGAGTCAGGGCCAGAGCCAGAGCCAGGACCAGGACCAGGGGCCACACACCTACGGTACCTGCGGACCTGCGGACCTGCGGCACGTTCTAGACTCTCGCAATTTGCGGCTAGTGCATTATTCTTTATTATATTTAGACGAATTTAGATCGAACCAATTACACGCATTGTTAATATTTTCTCTGGACGGTTCGAGAACACGGCGATTACGGCGTGCCACGGCAGTACCACGGCAGGTGGTGCCGGTGCTAGTGGTACTGACTCTGGTCCGTTTGTGGTGCCAGGGAGTTCTCTGTTAGCAGTTGACATTAGTCCAGATTTATGCACGAATTAATGCCGATCAATGCAGACACGCATAGATCTATGCATAGATCAATGCATAGATCCCAATGCAGACAACACATACATCTTCAACACATAGTTCAATGCACAGATCTTCAATGGATGTATTCATTCCTTGCTTCATCAAATTCATTCTACACAGCCGCCTCTGGTGATAATTGCGCTCTATATGCTCGTCTAATATATATTTACGTTTTAACAATAGAAGGATGGTGGCATGCATGCGAAGCTAATCGACCAAATTGCGTGTGCAGCTTGCAGATGCACCTGCTGCATCTTTGATGCAGCTGTAATGTATCTGTACCTGTTGCATCTAATCGAGTTACCTGCTGCATCTGCATCTGTATCTGTGCATCTAGTACTCAAGGTGCATGTACAGCTGCAGATGCATTACAGCTGCATGTACATTACAGCTGCATACATTACAGCTACATTACAGCTACATTACAGCTACATTACAGCTGCAGCAAGCTGCACCTGCTATATTTCTATCCCAATCTTCCTAATCTCTCCCCCCTCCCCATTACTCCTAACATATATATCATAACATTTATAATGAAACCCCAGTTCCCCCGCAAAAACTCCCCTCGTAACAATCTCCTTACAAACCCCACAACTAATAACCTCAAATCTATTGGTCAAATATGCCTTTAACTCTGAAACTAACCGAATAGACATGATTAGGTAAGCATTATTCACAAGCTGCAAGTACCCCAAGGCTATCAACCGACCAATCAAAGCAGAGATATCTCTGCTGCTCTTATTAGCAATGATATTGTTAGTGCTATGGTTTATGGTACTCAAAAGCTGATTGGTCAATATCGAGGGAGGGATATGGTAGTTATGGTTAAAGATTTCGTCGATAATAAGCTGGATTATGTAGATTTCGGAGTCTTTGAACACCGCCAATTGCTTGTCGATGTCGTGATTGTGGTTGAGGTTTACAAACACGTATGTCATGGCGCTGGAGATCTCGTTGACACTTTTGACGACTTTAAACCCGTGGTTTTGGAGCGGTTTGTTAAGGGATTCTATGACTTTTGTGACGTTTGGGGGCTCTAGGTCGAGTTTTTGGGCCACAAACGCGATTTTTTCGCCCAATTCGGGCTCTTCTACGTACTTTACCGACCGGATATACGTTAGGATGATTTTGTTGAGTGATTCCATGGGAAGTTTGGCAGTTTGGGTGGTTTGGGTGGTTTTGAGGTTTGGATTTGGTGATGGTTGAGATTTTGGATATCGCGTTTGTCACGTGAGAGGTCATGTGACCCGTGTGATGGGTCGTGTGGGGATCATGCAATTTATGCAGCTGGTGCAGCTGGCAGTTGTGGTGTTGGTTTGTGTGTGTTGGGTCAGCGTTGGGTTTCCTAATGAACAATAGTGCATGATGCACCCTGCACAACTATAAACCTCAAAAAAGACATCAAAATCGGACGACGCATATCCATCTCACCAGGTTGCTTTTTTCTTTGCCAGTACATTACCCGAAACGGAAGCACAACGCATCGCAGTGATACAAATTTCACACATCATTCTTGGTATGGAACAAACCATAAAGATGAATCGGGATTTTCAGTAAGATTCCGTAGAGACTGGGCATGAGATGAATCAGGCAATATGATTTAATACCAACAAGGTTAAGGAAGATCAAAGAACGATGGTTTGGTGCAGTGCAGTGCAGTGCAGTGCAGTGCACTGCATCACATTATGCATCGCATCATGCATTTGGGGTAGTCAAGGTCCACTGCATCATGCAAATGTGTTGATCATATGTTAGTACCGTTTACTGGTACTGGCAGATTTGGCGGCGTGCAGATTAAGCCTAGGCTAGGAAACTGAAACATAACTGAAGGTACTAGCGAAGGTACGAAGGTTAGGCGAAAGGAAGGTACTAGCGAAGGCTAGGCGAAGTACTAGCGAACCTAATCCTCGGCATGCGATGCATGGCAACTAGCTGCATGCAACAAGCAACTGCATGCAATGAACACATACGCACAAATCTGTTTTAGGAAACGCACCCGTAGGGTTTGCGCATTAAACTTTGTACGCACAAACGGCTGCAAACATCGGCTGCAAACACAATGAACTGGAAATTGATTATATTTCTAACCCTTCAAGTACTTGTTCAAGGGTGTAATCCATTAAAAGACCCCGGGTGCTTTGTTCAGAACACAGCTTTGGCCCGAAATCTTGATTCCATTGACCCAGAAACCTTTAATTTCTATGGAAATATCACCAAAACTCCTACAGAAATCCACTTAACTCTCCAAAAACAGTATGATAATCCTCGGATTGAAAGCAAGTTCAGTATTTTATACGGCAAGGTTGAGTGTGACATCATGGCTGCCAAAGGCCAGGGCATTATCACGTCATTTTATTTGCAGTCAGACGATTTAGATGAAATCGATATAGCAGAAGTTTTTGGGGGAAACCCCTACGAATTTCAATCTAATTTCTTCATTAAGGGTAATACCACCACCTGGGACCGAGGGGGGTACCATCCGCTCCCTAACCCGTTGGAAAATTTCAATAAATACACCGTAGAATGGACTCCAGAAGAGATAATTTGGTTTATAAACGGGGAGCCGGTCCGAAAATTACCACGGGCGAACCCGTACGGGGTGCCACACCTGCCGATGGGGGTAAAATTCAGTCTCTGGGCCGGCGGCGACCGGGGCAACGCTGAGGGAACCATACTTTGGGCGGGGGGTGTTACCGATTACCACCAGTTACCGTATGTGATGAGAGTACGGAATTTGGCGGTGCAAGATTATTCCACGGGGCGGTATTATAGTTATGGGCATCGGGACGGAGAGTGGGTGGGATTGCACAGTGAGGGGGGAGAAGTTGGCGCGAGCGCGGGCCTAGAGGCGCCGGTGCTAGGCCGGCCGGTGGAACTAGACCTGCTACCAATGGACCTAGACACTGAGGGTCGCCTGGGGCTGGACCTGGACCTAGCAAGTCGCCTGGAGCTGGACCCAGGCCCGGGGCCAGGTCTGGCGGTGGACTCGGCCGCCAGTCCCCTTGGGACGTTGGTGATGTATTTCGTGTTGGAGGTGGTGGTATTTAGTATTTGGTTTTAATATACGAGCTAGGCCGAGCTAGCGTAGCTAGCGAGGGCTAGGCAAAGTTTTAGGGAGAGTTTAGGGAGAGCCCTCAGTAATTAGGGGAACTGTGAAAACATCCTTACCCCAGAAAAAACATCCTTACCCCCAGCTTAAACAAATATGAGGTCGCACTTTTGTGTCCTTCCTTATAGTTTCCTTTTTGCAACCAAAGCAGCAGATTAAAATCCCCCGTATAAAACATGAAAGGCCCCAAAGATATGAAAGTTGGTAGTCCACTGGTTCAAGAAAGCGAAAAGGAAGGCGACACTCAACCAGAAAACTCCGAAATGACTGTTCCTCAGCCAACCCAAGCAGACCCCCAAGCTACCGGTTCCTCCCAAATGCGATACATATCTCCTGAACTGGTTGACAAAATTATTGAAGCCAATTTGATGTTCCAGGAAGAAAACAAAGCCGTCAGGGAAGAAAACAAAACGCTCCAGGAAAAGCTCAGCCAATCCGAAGAACAAAATAAGGCAAAAGATTACCAAATTATCCGGAGGGGAATCGGCGACGAGTACTGGAACCGGTATTACTCCATCAGGAATTGGGCTGTTGACTCCACCATATTCAGTAGATTAGAACCTTATGTTACCAATCCCAGTCTGAGTTTGTTTGTGCTATTTGGCACCGACTCTCCTGACTCGTTCAAGAGATTGTGCCCATTATTGCCCCCAATTAACTTATTTGGTGATGCCGATACCCGGAGGATTAGAAACCTTTTGACCAAGCTCCACTTGATTAATCACAAAGTGTATAAAAGTAAGTCCGCTAAACCACGGGGCAGTACTAACACAGCCATTTCTCAGCTTCGCTGTACTATGGACTTCCATTTGAATCAAACTGATACTACCGCCTTGGATTCCCGCTTTGAAACCGACGAAAACTTTATAGCCCTGCTTGAATTGTTGATAGAAATCCATAGTAATTGTCCGCCCAGCCAAATTCATAAGGACACTAGAGCACAAGTACACCATTTTGAAAGCCTTGCTTGTGAAGTTACCAACCTTTTACACCAAAACTCACCAAACATCCAGAGGCCAAAACTCACGTTTTGTTTAGGACTCTCTTTGAAGTTTTGGTTCGAAAATGAGAAGTATACCATATTTCCAGATGGAGGTTGGAAGTTAGGTAACATGGTGGTTGCAGCTTTGGAGATGAAGAGGGCTCTTAACATATCCAGGGAAGCATTGAGGGATCCCGAGGTATTTGATCTGGAAACCAAGAGGTTAGAAAGTAACTTCCGCCAGCTTACCTGTTATATTCTCATTGGTGGATATTTATATGGAGTTTTGTCGGATGGAAAAACCTTCTTCTTGGTCAAGCTTAATTTGGAAGCGATTCAGAGAATTATCAACAACCACCCAGAGAATGGTGGAGTGCCAGATTTACCGGTTGAGATTGAAGTTGGGGATGTTCAAGATTTAAATCCATCGCTCTTACAAACGACCTTTAGCTGGAATGATAAGATGGCTATGGGGATTTCTGAATTGCAAAAACAACAGATAGCAAGGGCTCGGGACTTTTATTTTAAATCCAAGATTAAAGTCGGGGATAGTGACAGACCTGGAACTGCTTCAAGTGCTGGAGCTAATTTCAAGCGTCCAAAGCTATCAAGTGGACAAATGCACCCTCGGGTTCCTTCAAGTGGAAACAGCTCTGTGAAGACAAATACCTTCTCAGGCTACATGGATTTCGACGATTACAATACGCACTCAATGCCAACGACTGCAACCACTGCACCAAACACGGCCCCAATTGAAACTGAAAAGCTATCACTAATTGCAGATGAAAGAATCAGCGTCGACGAGGCACGGATTCCAGTATTTAAAGTGAAGGCTCCAAAGGTCACCTTCTTTGAACACAACTTACAATCCCATGGATATCTTGCGGTTAAGGTATTTACAGAAGCCCTGGGGGTACGCGGTGAAACAGAGTATTTTCGTGAATTAAACTGTATTGATAGATTATCTCAAGATCTCGAGTTCAACAACGTTTACTTTAATCATGACTTAATGTCGATCACCGTAAACCTTGGAAGAAACTCATATTCGGGCTGGGGTTTGTTTAGTAAGTATATTGAAAGGGTTCCATTACCCGAAAACTTTGAAACTTATGAAAAAGTTAAACAACAATTGGATATTCTCCGCCGAAACAAAATTTATCATGGCGATATTTTTAAACGTAATATTCTTTACACCAAAGAAGGGGATGTCTACCTTATAGATTTCAATAACGCGGTAATTGACCCAGAAGAGGAAGAATTTGATAACGACCAGAAATACTTGGTGGATTTGTTCTATCGTTGCTTACCAAAGGAGATCATTAATGAAGTTTATAGTAAGAGTCGCTCCTTCGTCGTATCGGGCAAAGCGAGATAGTACAGCCAGCGAGCGAAGCGAGGTGGTACAACCAGTGAGCGAAGCGAGACTCTCCTCGCTAGTGCTATATTATACTACTTCTCGCCAGCACCTACTCCTCACTAGCACCTTTACTCTACCAATATGTTTCTTAAATAGCCAGGGTTTATATAAGTGAAATATAAATGGCTGCAAAATGTCGCAGAGTGTGCGCCTACCAATATCCTAGCCCTGGCCCTTAAACTAGCCCAGATTGGTTTGGTTACTGAACTAAGTTCCATAACCCTGGCTATTTGGTTTGAAATATTAGGTACAATACACTGTTCTTTGACTCCCAATTTATACTCAAAACATCCTTACCCCACGCTTAATGGAAAACATCCTATTCCCAAAAGCTATGATTAGAAAATTGCAGTAAATGAAATCAAGCATAGGAAACCTTTACTAACAATTACCCAGGGAGCTAGCGAGCCCTAGAAATAGTGAGAGCTAGCGAGGATGGTGCCAAAGTGCCGGTGGTTCCAAGGCCAATGGTGCCAAAGTTAGGCACAGCTAGGTCCAGCGGTGCGAGAGCCGGCCCAGCGGTGCGAAATGGTGCCAGGTCGAGCGTGGAAATGGTGCCAGGTAGTGCCAGCGCCAGGCCGTGGCGCCACGAGCCCAGCGCGCAACCACGAGCGCGGCCCCTTATCCTCCGATCTCACTCTCCTCTCAATACTTCTCCATCAATCTCATCATGACCATTGAAGGAATCAGCTCAATTTCATTGGCCACGGCCGACGACCAGGCCTTCGCCCGCACGGTGGCGTTCTACGTCCAGTTCGGGTTCCGGGTCGTCAAGACCTTCGCTAAAAATGGGCCGGTGGTGGACCATATTGGCGTGAGTAATGATAGTATTAGGGAGACTTGGTTGGAACTGTTTCCGGTGCTAGAGGAGCGGGACGGGGCGGTGGTGCCGGCCCAGGAGCTGGGAATTTACGCCGGGGATGGTAGTGAGGGGTATAGTCGGCCGGTGTTGATCAAGGTTCGACTCAGCGCTGGTGCCACCGCAGGTGGTGCCAGTGGTGCTGCCGGTGCTAGCTCTGGCACCACTGGCGGTGCCAGTGGTGCCAGTGGCAGGGACATTTACTTCTTTACTACGAGCCTTGACAAGTGCCGTGCCATTGCCGCCGCCGCAGGTGGTGCTAATTCTAGTGCCAGTGGTGCTAATTCTAGTGCTAGCGAGGCCAGTGCCAGCGGGGCCGGGGCCAGTGGCGACCCTGGTGCTAGTACCAGCACCGCAAGCGGTGCTGCTACGGACCCCCTCGGCAACACCCTCCACTTCATCACCCAGGAGAATCATATTTCCTCCCCCCACTTTACCTCCCCCACCCACCTCATCGACCACAAAAACC